>OZ037939.1:2051828-2399040 GCA_964035585.1 Polytrichum formosum
AGTAGCCAAGACAGTCGCTCTGCACCAAACTGGTTGTCAAGAGTAACTTGTGAGAACAAGTCCACTATACCCACGTCATTATTGTAAGGTGGGGCTTCATGGCTTGGAGCGTCCCATGGGCTTGGTGAGACGGCCCATGAGTGTGGAATGTTTGGTGTGGTTGGGCGCCATCCTCCCATATTGCCTGTTGGGGTGGGCCCCCATGGCATGGGTGATTCTAGACGTGCGACACTGGTTGGAAGATCAGGAGATACGTCTTCCAGTGGCGATGAAACTTCCACCACCGGAGACAGTTCTGGTTCTCTTTCTCTCCTTATAAATGTGACACGTCTTCGGACAGGTGGTTGATGTTGGTTAACATTTGGACTGAATGACTCGTAAGTGACAACCTCATCAGTCACCCATGGCATTCCATGGCCCGCTGGAACGTCCTAGTCCATGGATCCTGTGGGACGGTACAAAATCAGGGAACTCTTGTCGTAAATGCTCCAGCAAGTCGTTGGACGTTCCAAACCCTGATGGGTCGGACTGTTGTACATGGTCCTCCTGATGAGATGTTAAGCCGTCAGGTCCGGCTGGTAAATCTTCACCTATGACGGGTGACGTCCCCACTCCGCCGGCCGTACATGTGATGATTTCTGTAATTCTCATACTCTGGAAACAATGCCCTATGCATTGCATCTGCCTGTTGGGTGGCTTCCCTTGAGTTACTTTGTCTAGTGGGCCTCTCCGATTCTGAATCACTACTAGATGAGACGTCCGGATCCGGATGAAGTTCCATAGCCCTTCGCCTAGTCATGCTTATGGTTTGCACGCGTGCCATCAAAACTGCCTAAACTCTCGCTGTGCCAGATCTGGTATGTGGCTCTGCCTCCTGTTTGATTCACACTTGCAGTGGCAGGTCACCCTTGGACGTCTTCGGACTGAGTAGATCTGGCTGAGTGGCCACAGTCTGTCCACCAACTCATTTGGTTGCTGGAATCTTTGCTGCACCCTCCTGTCCTAGATGTACTTCCACGCCCCAAGTAGTTTCTGCCCCTTGCCGCAAGTAAATCACAACAGTTTCACCCATCTATACCAACTGTACTCCTTGTTCCAGATCTAGATCCATGGAACTATAACCCTAACCCTAAAGTTCAAAGAAAGCAAATGAGATAGAGTTGCGATACCATTGCATGGTCGCCAAATGTTAATGGTGTTTCGCACTCTTTCCTTGCTCCATTAACTAGTTCGCCGCTACTCACGTCCAAGCCTTGCAAAAACACCTCCCAAGCTCGTCCTTCATCCTTAGAAAGCTCCCTTGACATATAAGGCTCGGAAATATGCCCTGGACACTATCTACCAGCTCACGTTTTTGGCCCGATCGGCCAACTTCTGGAGGTCGTTTCCACAATATAAACTTGGATCTGGCATCTCTAGCCTCCTACCAACCTATGGTAGAGTTTTCAGGTCATTCGGACCACTTTCATATTTCCGACCAGCTCACGTTTTTTGTCAGATCCGCCAACTTCCGGAGGTGGTTTTCGCAAACCGAGTCCGGATCTGACCTCTCTAACATTCTACCGACCTATGGTAGAGTTTTTGGGTCATTCTGACCACTTACATATTTCCGACCAGCCAACGTCTTTGATCAGATCGGCCAACTTCCGGAGGTGGTTTTCGCAAACCAAGTCCGGATCTGGCCTCCCTAACCTTCTACCAACCTATGGTACAATTTTCAGGTCATTCTAACTACTTGCTCTGGACGTCCTCCCCTGAGCGTCACGTCCGCGCATATCTACCATTCCTACTTTCTAATGCATTCCTTGATACTGCATCACAAACTCTCCGATGCACATTTTCAGTAACACACTCAACACCTACGTCCTATCAACTCTAAGGACTAAGTTAGCTTACAAGAAGAGTAGAAATAGGAGAAGGCCAACAATGAATCTACTCTCTAAATCCCTCTTTCAACACTTTATTGCTGGTTTTCCAAAACTGTTGTCCGTCCGGACTGCCACACATTTTCAGGACGCTACACGTCCAGATCTAAAACTTACAAGCATACACATCTTCTCTAAGAGTCTAAGCTATCTTCGCATATGTGTACTAAGAGAGCCAAAAGGCTCTAGAACAACCCTTACATACTTCAAAACAACTACCTACTAGGTGGATCAACTTGGTAGGTTGCCACCCTGTCAAAATGCTGCAACTAGCTGTCCTGACGCGTTTTTGCCCTCTGTCCAGTTCATGACCAGCTGGCATACTGTCATAAAAAACGGTCAATTAGTAAAAGACTCGCAATGACATTTTAATAACTTTGGACCTACAAGTCATTTTCTGACCAGCTAAGTTACTAACACCAAATAATTACTACTACTGAACAGACTATTCAGCAGTAAAACAGTAAAAACCAACTAGTGGACGTCCTAACAACTAGTTGCATTAAGGACAGAATTGACGTCAACTAGTAAAATGGCCTTTTTTGCCCTTATGACAATCTATGAAACATAGTGCTAAATCCTACCTTAACAGTCATGGCACTACACGAGGGCGTGCTACAATTCGAGGGAGTAGTTGTGGCCGTATTAGTACGGCATTTCTATTCCGGTTGAGGAGTAGGATAGGCCATTATTGTGCATAGCTACACAATGTGAGTACGTTGATTTTAACATATTTTATTAGCATTGGTGGGTATTGGCATTGTCCTTTGTGTTGTCCATAGACATGAGAGACATTATGCACCAAAATTGGAAAAGGCATTTAGGAAGACAAAAACCAGGAGGATTGCAAAAAAATTGGTAATTTTATTCCTTAAATTGAGATTATTGTGAATTTTTGAAGCCAAAAGTTGCTGCAAACATATTACCAATGTCTAGCATATGCCAAAACTACTCATTTTGAGACGTATTCCTTCTCACTTGAGAGTTCAAAACCAAGGACATGTGTCATGTCATTATCGATTTATTGGTGATAACACAACCACAAGTTGGAGACTCAAAAAACGGAGAACTGCTGATGTACAAGTTGATAAGATGAATTTGTGTGAACCCAATTCCGTTCATCCAATTTGTCATCACCAACCATGAAATTCTCCATGAGCCACGGTGGATGCCAATCCCCCCCTATGAGCTTTTAGGGGGAGGTGGATAGGGGGAGGTGGATAGGGGGCGGGTCCCAGCTGAAAACTCTTGCCCACCCCATCCGACTTCGAAAAATACATTGCCTTTGCATTCTTGAAGGCCGTTTGTCCACAAAACCCATATGGAGTGCACTTCGTCTTCAAGGTCCAAATTCCAATATATATGTGCACGCCCACTTACTAAATAAGCAATTGACTAGGATTTCATTCCCAAGGTGAAACCGTCAATAAAGCATGTAGTTAACTTGGAGGTTCAAAACATTGCAAAATCCTAATTAGCATTGAGGTTATAATTTTTGTAACTTACCATTTGAAAGGTTCTTTGTCATTCTAAAATGAAACTGAAAGTAATGTGTTATTTTCAGTATATATATATATACATTATTATAGTTTAGGTTATGCCTTATGCTTCCACAAGTATTCATACACATTCAATTTAATTAAGTGTGATAAAAGATAATTAAGCGTAAATAACTGCAATTGAATGTGCAGCTTCCCGCTCTTCCTAGCACATGGAAATGGCTCCTTGCATTCCACCATTCTCACTGGAAGTTGTAACCTGTTGCTCATATTGAAAGGGTCCCTGCCATTCCCCTGCACTTCTGTTGGTTGTTGCAAGGCGATGGTGGTGTTTTGTTGATCATTGTGTGGGGAGGTCATAGATTTGGGAGTTTTGAGTGAGTCCGCATGTGATGGTTTGGAGGGTGGGATCTATGATTTCCGTGCTGATAGCAAGTTTTCGAGAGCTTTTCAGATGTTATGACTTGCATTCACAAGTCGAAGAGACCCGGCATCGACAAGATGTGGTTTCAAACTTTCACTTCAGAATCTGAACCCTCAGTTAGAAAGCTACGGAAAGGACGCCATGGGTTAGACATTTACTTGCATTTCTTCTGTTTGTGTGGACTCGTGAGTGTTTAGCTTACAAAAGTAAATGTTGGTGATGGTGGTGTTATGTTGATCATTGTGTGGGGAGGTCCGGATCTGAGAGTTTTGAGTGAGTCCGCATGTGATGGTTTGGAGGGTGGGATCTAGGATTTGTATCATGACAGCAAGTTTTCGAAACCTCCATCAACAAGTGAAGAGACCCGACAATTGCTTAGTTATCCTAACTTAAAATTTTTTCTTCAGAACTTGAACCTTCAGTTACAACACTACAGTAAATGACGCCGTGGGTGTAGATGTTTGCTTCTATTTCTTCCGTGTGTCACGACTTGCATGCCGTGGATTTGAATGTTTGCTTGCACTTCTGTTTGTCGCGATTCGCGAGTGCTTACCTTCACATGAGCAAATGTTTGTGATGGTGGTTATGTTCATCATTGTGTGGGGAGGTCACGGGTTTTTGGAGTTTTGAGTCAGTTTGTTGGGGATGCCTCTAAGATTCCATACCATTTGCACATGCAATCTCTGAATGATATCTTTGGCAGGTTATTATGCAATATTCCCTTTTCTTTCATTTCTTGTAATTCAGATTTGATGCAAGATAGAGCTTTGAAACAAGAGTATTGTGTGTAGGGTTAAACATAAATTTTTCTTCTGTATGTAGGTCACAACATCTCTCAAGCTCTCGAAAGATGAAATATCTATGCATGGATCTCCATAATGTTTGAAACATCTGAAAAGCTCTCGAAAATCACCATCAGATGGCAGAGGGCCTCCATAATGTCTTCCTGTATAGTTTTATAGTACTCAAGTATGATATTTGATTTGTATGACTTTGTGATGGTTTGGAGCAGGGTTGTCTATTGTGTCGTGACGGAGGCCAATCTTGGCATAATGTCGTGACGGAGGCCAATCTCGGCATAATGTCGTGCCGTCACGACACGTATCCGTCACGACATTATGCTGGATGTTGTCTTTATCCTGACGGACTTGAATTTTACCGAATTTTGTGTGTAATTACATTACCCCATTTCGGACACGTAGGATGTAAGATGTCCACGTGTGATGTCAGCAAAGTACAGGTAAAGTGGGGAAAAAATTACTAGCCCTCGTCCGCCCCCCCGTCCGCCCCTTTGTTCCCAACGTCCGGCCCCCGTTCCCCGTCGTGCGGCCCCGGTTCTCTACCGTCTGCCCCCATTCCCCCCCCCCCCCCCGTTCTACTTGTAACTGAAGGTTCAAGTTCTGAAGAAAAAATTTTAAGTTAGGATAACTAAGCAATTGTCGGGTCTCTTCACTTGTTGATGGAGGTTTCGAAAACTTGCTGTCATGATACAAATCCTAGATCCCACCCTCCAAACCATCACATGCGGACTCACTCAAAACTCTCAGATCCGGACCTCCCCACACAATGATCAACATAACACCACCATCACCAACATTTACTTTTGTAAGCTAAACACTCACGAGTCCACACAAACAGAAGAAATACAAGTAAGTGTCTAACCCATGGCGTCCTTTCCGTAGCTTTCTAACTGAGGGTTCAGATTCTGTAGATGCCGAAAATGTCCTCAAAATCAACATTTGGATCCAAAATGAGGCTGCTAGAGCCTCCCAAACTTGGAGGCGGACGGGGGGGGGGCGGACGGGAGGTTTGGGAGGCTCTAGCAGCCTCATTTTGGATCCAAATGTTGATTTCGAGGACATTTTCGACATCCTCATGAAATGTAGATGCCGAAAATGTCCTCAAACGCAACAAACGGATGAAAAATGAGGCTGCTAGGGCCCTTCAAAGGTGAAGGGGTCAAATTGGGGCGGACGACGGGGAACACGTTCCCGATGGTTGGGAACGGGGCGGACGACGGGGAACATGTTCACGATGGTTGGGAACGGGGGGAACGGGGGGGCGGATGAGCGGGGAACGGGGGCGGACGGGGTGGGCGGACGAGGGCTAGTAATTGTTTCCCCACATTCCCCGTCCGCCCCACACCCTCCTTACTCAGATTTTACTACTTTGATTTTAATAGAATGATAAACATAATGGTAAAATGGTTTACCTGGCACTAGGCATATCCACATCCACGTCGGCCTTTTCTGCCACATAGGACGCCACCTTGGCAAGAAGGTAAGTATTTTACCCACCCTACTAGCTTCCCCCTAGGTTGACCCTACGTGGACCCTATTGTGTCGTGACAGAGGGGTCCGTCACGACACGACACGTCATGACGGCACGACACCGTCATGACATCGGGATAGACAACCCTGGTTTGGAAGGTGGGATGTAGGATTTCTATCATGACAACAGGTTGTTGAGAGTTTGAGAGATGTTGTGACCTAAGTGAACAAGTCGAAGAGACATGACATCTACAAGAAATGGTTTTCAAACTTTCCTTTGACAATCTTAACCACCAGAAATTGGTTTGCAAACCGTTTGCAATTATTCAATTACCATTAATACAAGCCCCCATTATCTCATGCTCTAATGAAAGTGACATTTGGCAATCAATCCCACATTTACACAAAGGCCAAAGTTGTGAAACGTGGAACCTTATTTTAAACACCTACAAACAAATTATCAAAAATAATCTCAGCCTGATGTGAGCCCGAACTCGTGCTCACTATTCAAATTAAACTTAGGAAATGCAACACACTCGAGTTAACAAGTGTTTTAATTGCTTTCGAAGCTTGAAGGCTGTGAAGTTTCAAAGGTTAAGTCGAGTTGCGTTAAGGTTGTATGTTTGGGGGCAATCAAAGTGAGAAATTACAAACGAGTAATTTGTATGAATTGGTTATGTGATTTTTATGTTAAATGGGCGGAAGGCAAATTTTAGTGTTTGGTTTGGGTTAAGTTTCTGCTCGTTTTAGAGGAGTGGCCTAGGTGGCAGGGGGTGGAAATGTGAGACCAAGTGAGGTCTGGAGTGGGGAGCCCTCTATCCTCGCTGGATTTCCGGTAAGGAGGAGCTGACCTCGGAGGCAAGGAAGGAAGAAGGTGGCTCAGAGTACAGAGGGGAGGGCGCAGCATCCTGGGGTCCAACGGTGAGGGAGGACTGGCCTACAACGGGAATGGGCTGAGGGAATCAAAGGGGTTGCTGGTCAAGAAGGAAAACAACACACAATGTAGATCAGACTAGTGGCAGTGGAGGCAAAACAAAACAGTACAGACAGGTTGCTGAAAGATCAGGTGCCGAAGGAAGGCCCCCGAATCGCTCTGATGGAGTCTGGAAGTGGAGGAAACAGAGTGCCGAACCTCCTCACTGAGGGGAACTGCTCAAGCAAGGATTCTGAGTGAGGTTGTTCGAGCAATTAGGTTACTGATTTCTCCTTTCGTTCTTGCAATTTGAGATTACTCTCGAGCGCTGAGGGATGTGCAGAGGTGGCTACAAATCGGGAGCCAGGTGCTATTGTCCAGTGTTACACTTCAGGGCTCTAGGCAGCCTAATGGAGCCGCGGAACAGGGAGTTGTAGCCATCCAGCCGCAACTGATCAGTTGTTGCGACTGCAGATTATCAGAAGTGGGGTAGGTCTGAGAACGCATAAGGATTGGGTGCAGATTGAAGGGCCTGGACTCAGCATGGTTGAGTGGGGCAGGCAGTTGGCCGAAGCTAAGTGCTCATCAGGAGCTAGTGAGTGAAGTTAGGGGGTTAGCCCTTGGGACCTAGGGGGTTAGGGGTTGGTACCTAGGGCAATTGTGGAATTAGTCATGCATAGGTGATCTAGCAAGGCTTAGGACAGATTGAGGGTAACATTGGGTAGCATCATCATTAGAACAGTTGGAATTTGGTTGTGGTGTGTAACCAAGTGTTTATGAACATTTGTGGTTGAAAATAATAAAGAGGAGGTGACATGTACACCAATTCACCATAAGGATGGGGAAATGTCACATTGTTTTGCAAGCAGTCAATACAATTGTGAAAAGGAATCCCTCACCCGGACTACGACGCACTTAAGGGTGGGGGTGACCTTGGCTCACACCTGATGAAAACTTGCAATACCTTGTAAATTAATAACGGGGTCATGATTGGGAATAAACTCCTCTACTTTACACACTGTTGATAACATGATAGGTATTGGCCCTTGGCATCGGCCACCAGTAGGTCGTCATCCACATGGCACGTGGGCAGAGCCGGGCAATACACTTGACAAATCAACTTCCTCATGGCCTCAACTGACAACGGTCTCACATTCAGTATGAATGATGGGGAATATCCAAATATTGGACAAGATACGGGAATATTACATAAAATAATGTCACTCCCACAAAACAAGCGTGTGTATCTGAATAATGTTATGCAAGTAGAACTATATATGCTACTTTTGTCATATAGTTTTGTAACTAATATCATTTATATGAAAATACAATATTTTTTTAATTTATTATCATAATTTACAAATGATAAAAATCAATGCATATTTCATCTCCGATTTTTTATTTTTGAGCTTATATAATGTTTTGGATCCATAAATGTATATATCTTCAATTTTAGAAATATAAATAATATTTTAATATAAAATAATAAATAACACATTTGAAATTTGAATGACTATTCATATGGCAAAATTATAAGCCTCGTAGTTTTGTAAAAGTACAAGGATTCATGCATGTGATTTTTTGAAGATTATTTTTATTATTTCATATCTTGATTTGAAGTTGCATCATTATTGAGAAGTTTATTGGCGTTTTTGAATCATAGGCATAAATATTTTATTATTTTACATGTGAGGGTGTGGCAATCATGTTTAGTAAATATGGTTATGAGTATAAGAGGTTTATTTGGAATTAAGTTTGTCAAATTGAAGCATAATTCAATATAGTTATTCTTCAAAAATAATGTTATGTAATGATAACAAAATATATGACAATATGTAGTTTTAAGTTGTACATAAAATTTGATTTTTTAACATTTATTTTGGACTTCATCCAATGTTTATAATAAGACTCAAACAAACCATCACGTATGTACATTGTTAAATGAATGTGAGTGAAGCAAGATAAATGATATTTGAAAATATTTGACATTGTTGTTTTCTTGGTTTTGTAATGGGTTGCAACAATATGTATAATATGACTATGTGTGTGATTATTTGTTAAAATGTTGTTAGAGAAAAATATTACAATGACCTAGACATACATGTTCTAAGTTGAAAAAAAAATCATTTGAAAAAATCAAATACTAACAACCAAAAAAAAGAAGATTGTAGTCAACAAAGAGAACGAGTTTACACGAGTAGTAGAACTTCAACAAATTTGGATGAGAAATAAAGAAGGCCAAAAATATGAGGTTTGTGTAGAATGTAGAGTGGTAGAAGACAAAGAAGGTTGATTTTGCTAAAGAATGTTACATGATGACGAGAAATTTTGTGTCAGAGTAGGAACCTAAACATAAAGTGGGAATATGTTTCAATGATATTAAGCCGTCTTATTAGGATAAGTAGGCATGTGAATGCCAATTAGATATGTGATGAGTATGACATAAGAAGTTCAAAACATAAACTCAAATTGTACAAATTTAATCACAAGAATAAATATGTTTTTACCATTATCAAAATAATGGTATAAAATTATATAATCATATGAAATATTAAAATCCAAGATTTTAAAAAAAACCGATGTAGTTTTTGATGGACATTACTATCAATCATATGCGGGATGATAAATGTATAACTTTGTGATAAAATGTGTGTTTTTATAACCATTGAAGATCGATGATCAAGTGTATTTGATGGGTGTTGGCAAAGTAATAGGACATCCATGTATTAAGACAATGCATTGCAACATAACGCCGGTAGATTTGGTACCTTGTGGAGGCTAGCTTAGGGTTTGGTACCTTATCATGTGTAGAACACTTTGTATGGATCGAGTAACTACGAAAAATAATTGTAGCGTCACCGCCAAGGACTTTAACTTTGGCAGTATATATATACACGAGGCAAAGAATGATAGCATGGATATTGATTTACCGAAAATACTACTATTAAGGGGTTGAATGTGGTGGTGGATCATGTCGGTTTACATGAAAGTTTATCACAACAATTTTTTATGAAGAAATCGTATGAAATAAGACAATGAACAAAGTGTGGGAAGACCTGCATATGATTATATAGGGAACTGAGTAGTGGTTGTGCAATGATATGTACATATTGCATATATTCTTCGATTAGGTGTAAGATGACAAAAACATTAAATAAATGTGGAACATTTGCTTCTGTTAAACGTAATTGTGTATTACCCATAGGCATGTTTTGGAACATAAGAATATTTTGAAAGTCATAACCACGTAAAATTTAGATGGTTGGAGTCTAATTTGTTCACTATTAAAGAGCGCCATATGTGAAATACATGTCACTTATACTGGCACACACAACATGACATCTTTGGATGCAAAACACCATAAACAACATTGACAAACCAACATGAAAAACAGTGTATGCCAAAAACCAATGGAAGACGTTGCAGGGCATACTCGGCTCTCTATGAGTTGGATTCGTTTTATGGGGTATATGGGATGTATACAGGTGTAGTCATTTTATTGCATTAGATATTGCTTGGTGCATATGAGTTACAACCACATACAATTAAAAGCCCAACGGTAACCACAATTTTCAAAGATGGTGTGTGTGGACCAAAACATCCATCACATGCACACATATTTCATCATGGGGATAAATGTCACCTTCAAAAAGTAACCCCATGTCCACCATTTAATAATCCATGTAGGAATTGTAACACATGGCATACATACACTACTTACGTATATGGTTGGAAGAGAATGGAAATGATATTCAGTCATGAGGTCATTAAACCTCGACGCAATTGGCACTTGTATTCAATATCACCCACATTGGTGCACATTTTTTTTAACCAAGCCACCATTGCGACACTTACAAAAAACATTGTCGTTGCCAACCTACTAGGCTCAATTCATAAGTGGCGACGCATCGGCTTTGGAATGAAAATGAGTGGGACGAGCAACTGTTGGATGGTTGTTGCGAAACAATAAATGAGTATAGACATACTAGAAGTGGACAATGCAAACATCTCCAAAGGAAATGAGTAATCCAAAATATGTGGAAGCATGCGGCGACTGCAAATAGCCACCTCGTTGGGTGACATGGCATGCACCACTGGGCGCCCACTAGTGGATAAGAAAATAATAAATACCCATTTGCTCAACAATGTATGACATGGCATTGTAGCTGACACTTGCAACTCATCCGCCGCGATTAAACATTGTTCACAAGAAGCACCTTCCATCAAAGTGGTTGCAGGTGTTTTTATCGTTGCAAAGGGTGGTTAGGACAACGAGTTTTTCTCCTAGTGATACACCATTATTAAATTCCACAATATCACCTATAATCCTTTGAGCAATTTATGAATATTCTAAACCTCTAAGTGTCAAAGAGGCCCGATAGAGGTCTTTTTATACACAAGAATGTGTATTTGATCTACAAACTTTTTTTAGGTAATTGGGTAAAAAATACCCTATCTAAAATTAACTCGTTCTTCAATTGCACATTTCAAATTGGTTGGATGCCTTTATGTCATTAAAGATTTGGAGTTATGTGTTGCTATAACCTTTTTATTGATATTATAATTTTGTACCCACTAAGTTATATCATATTCTTTGGCGTGCACACTAACTACACTAAATATGATATTTAGTGTCGCCAATTCTAATTGTCTTGCTCATACTAATTGTAAACCGCGGTCTAGTGTCACCAACACTAAATGTTAACGCCGCATTATTTGTCATTCCTTGTAATTTTTTGTGGGATTATAGATTTATAGTGTTGCAATTACTATCACTTACGAAGTGATTTTCATCCAAATTTCAATCATCCATGACAAATTTCATCACAAGTTGCTAACAAGACAAGGTAGGGTTTTGACCATTGGATGAACTCATCCATCATCCATGACGGTATTTGTTCACTTATTCATAAGAAGCGTCATCCAAAAAGTTACCATAGTGACATTAAATACCATATGACACTAAATATCATATTTAGTGTACTTATGTTATTTGGGTAAAAAGTGATACTCTTAGTAAAATGCTTTAGTAGTGCATAACTCCAAATGGTAACCCACCTTGTAACCCACACAAATAGGACAATTTAGTGTAATGAGACGAGAGTGGATGACGAGTGGCTCCATCATCCATTCTCCTCATGTTGGTTATTTAGTCGATACCCAATTAACTCATGGACAAAATATGTGAATCGAAATGATGTCATGCCTAACATGGATGAAAAAATATGACAAATTTTGATGACCCTTCCAATGAACTGCTACTTATAGATGAACGGACCGAGTTTGAAAAATAACCGGTTCAAATTCAAGACCTTAGGAAAATTACCAATCCATTTAGAAAAATCTACATAACGTTCCACAATTTAATAAAGAAAAACCAAAACATGTCAACATGGAATTGGTTGGTCTTGAAAACACTAGGACGTCCACCATTATGCCCAAAAATCTCCCCGGACACTGAACCCTTCTGCTCTTGGATGAGTGATTGGTTATGAATCATGATCACACATCGGTAGTACGATGAGGCGGTTCATCCATAATGAGAAAATCATCCAGATACAGACGGATGAAATATGTTTGCACTCGCGCTCCTGTTCTGCACTCTCGACGCACCGCGGGCCATGCAAACCTCGCCATCGCCATCGCCAGATCACCTCCGCTGCTCCCAACGCCACTCCAATCCACCACCCCACTCTCTCCATTTCCTTCGTCGCAATTTTTCTGGTTCGGCTCTGAATTTACCGCAACTCCGAAGGTTGAGTATCGCGAGAGTTTGAGCTTCCGGACATTTTAGGTCAGAAGGCGTGGGGCAGCGATGGCGGGGCTATGGCGATACCTCTAGGACGAAGCTCCGTTGACTCTGCGAGAAATTTTTAATATTTTCCTGGAGTGGTAGAATTGGCCAAAGAAGCAGAAGTTGGGTACAGAGGACTTTGCTAAAGTTTAACCTTTAGGTCTGAGGGCGGGGATAGAGTTTGGAGAAGCTTCTGCGATGCGTTAAGGAAGATAGGGAGGCGAGGGGATGAGGATTTGAGGATTTCTCTTGGTTTTTGGATTGGGAATTCACCAAATTGCTGGAACCTGAGTAGACAGGTTGTTGCTCGCATTAGGTCGAATGGAGTGTGGCAGGGCTTCGGGGATGTGTTAGGCATGCTTAATAGCAAGGAAATGAGTTTTGAGGATTGCGAGAGGTGGAATTACTGGCCGGAGGTTGATTAGATTAGACATGTTGGTTGAGCTTTAGGTCGGGGTGATGTTGGTGCATTGTTCGGCGATGGTGGATTAGGTAGGGTTGCTTTAGATATTTTCGGGTTTGTTCGGAGGTTGTTCCATTGTTGAGGGCATAATCATCATCATGTGGCATGAGGCGAGGAGGTCGGAGAAGAAGGTCCATGAGATAATGGACGCCGCAAGAAGGCGGGCACAGAAGCGTGCCATCTTCTTGGCGAAGCGGAGGGTGGATCCGCAACAGACACTGAGAGTTGTGGGGGCACGGTGTCGCGTGCACCATGATGCTACCATATACCAGGCAACGGAGGATCAGCAGGGGTTGATCCCGTGGAACGGGAAAGAGGATAATCTAATCGACCGGTTCGATGGAAGAGCGCTTTTGGATATGATACGGGAGTACAGTGCTGCATCATCGCAGCCGAGAGAGAAGACGGAAGAAGAGGAGGAGCTTGAGGAGATGGTCAATTTCCAGCGGTACCGTGATCTTATCAAACAGCGGAGACGTGGGTTGAGTGATAAGCAGGGGCTTGAGGATGTGGAGCAGGAGCTGGAGGCAAGATCTATGGCTCCCTTCCCGGGGGACAAGCAGCGAACACCTGCTGTGAAGCCTACGTATGCGCAGGTAGGGTTTGCGTATGAAACAGCGGGGGGTTCAGGTATGAAGGAAGAGGCTCAACTTGCAGGCTTAGGGGATTCGGATAGCGATGAGGAAGGTGGTGGCGAGGAGGAAGAAGGCAGCAGTAGTGAAGATAGTGAGGACGAGTTGATTGAGTCAATTGGGCAGGAATATGGTGTGCAAAGGTTCAATGCGTTACTCAGCCTGGATCGTAAGCTGAAGGAGGAGGAAGGACGGCAGAAGGAGTTGGTAAAAGGGGACCCGGCTATGAGGAAATTGAGCCGGAAGGAGCGAAGGAAAGTGTCGCAGCAAGAGAGAGAGCGAGAGAAAGAGGCTGCAAGGCTACTGAACAACCGGCCTGCCCAGCATGACCCTTATAGAGAGTTGAGGAAGAGTCCCACTTATGACTCGTACTCTCATTCTTACCCTAGAAGAGAAAGAGGGAGGACTTCATCGCTGTCCCCTCCCAATTCAAGGTCCCGGATTGACCACCGTCATGGAGACTCCTCCGATCCATATGATCGGGACCATCATAGTAGGAAGAAGAAAAGCTCCAGTGGCACGACCTCTACCATTGAGTACATTACAGAGTTTGGGGTGGAGGGAACTGCAGGTGAGTTGGAAAGGAGTGTGGCTCCGCCATCATCACCCCCAACACATATGGTGGATGTTTCTCTACCTTCGAGACGAATTCTTGAAGCTTTACATAGTGATCCTGCAGCAGTTGCAGTTGCTCCGGCGGTCGCAGGAGCATCTGGTGGTGACTGGGATGCCAGACATCGAGAAAGGGAAGCCAGGACTTCTGGCGTGTCGTCGTCTTCTGCCATTGCAAAGCTAAGTAAGCTGGTCACTACCCCAGGGTCAGCCACACAGAAAACCTCCCAGGCAGACCCCAAGACCCAAGAAACTCCACAAGAGCGGCTCAAGCGGATCATGAATAAGCAATTGAGTAAGCAGATTAAGAAGGATACGGTTTCAGAGGCTGGAAAGAGGAGAGAGCAAGAGAGAGAGAGGCAGGAGAAGCTTGCAGAGACCCGCCGGATAGCCCAACGCAGCAGAAGGGGTCGTAGTAGAAGCCATAGCCGAAGTCTGTCTCCAGTGCGATACCGGTACAGAAGCAGGAGCAGGAGCCCCATTAGGTCTTACCCTCGATCACCACGCTCACGGAGCCGTGTGAGGAGTTAAGAGTGGAAAGTGATTTGTGATGATCAGAGGGAGGATTGCTTTTTCATGTGCCTCCTTTGCATGTTGAGGGTGTGCATTTCTTACATGGCGTCAGAGCAAGGAGACTTGCGAAATCCCCAGCAGCATCAAGTAAGCTACCCCAAGTTTCGCAGGATGATTTTGGGCATGACTTTCTTCAATCTGCATTACTTCCCATGGTATGCGGAGTGTGCAGTTTATTCAGGTGCTCAATCATTGCATGCTTCAATATGAGAAAGGGGCCAAATTGAAACATTGCTTGGGACCATAGTGCCACTTGTCTGCAAGTGGGTATCATGTACATCAAATGCCGGTATACCAAGTTTTGAAATTCCCAAATATGCAGGTGATACCAAAGATCTTTGAGTGACTTTTGTGACCAAGGAATATTGCAAAAAAAATATCAGATCTCAACAGCGATAGACCTGGTTGGATGGACAAAAGCATTTTAAGCCAAGGGTGTTGTGTGTACTAGCTTATACACGGTGTAGGCGCTGATCGTACTAGGATGAAAGCATGTAGGCTGCATTTTGGAGGGGCTGTAAATACTTGGTGCCTGGTTTGTGATCTGAATCGAGGTCCTTCCGTTTGCTCCTGAAAGGTCTGGCAGCCCCTTCCATGTTAGTTTTCCTGAGCTGAAAACTACTATTTAGAGCTGTAGTCTGCAAACATGGATTCAGAATGAGATGGAGTAGAGGGTATCTCTTATTCATGAAAAACTATGCCAGATCAAAATGAATGTGTCAAAGATCAGGGCTGAATCAGCTCTCTTTACAGGTTATCAACATATTGTAGATTCTCCAGAACACATCCTCCAACTTATTGAAGCAGAATCCATGTTTTTGATAATTTTGCACAGGCCTTGTTGAATTTGAATGTCAAATTGTAGGTTGCTTCACCAGTTGATAGTGTACTCATCATAGAGCAGCAGCTGAGCTTTTCAACAGTTCAATGCTTGATGCTCTTGCTCTTTTGCGGCCTATGAGCTGAGCACAAATCTTTGGAGGCTATTCTGGACACACTCAGCTTATTTTTGAAACGCATCTGTCTGACCCTCTTGAAGGATCCCAAATCTGCATAACATTGGAAGATGTGCAGTGGACACATCCCTTGCATCATATCTTGGCTGAGAAGTTCATAGTGGAATTTGCTATGTCCTAACTTAATCCAGACATTTCCGGTCTTCCCCTGGGCTGGTCTCGTGAGAAATCTTGGGGTGTACTTGTATCACCCTCATATTTTCTGTAGAAGTTTCCTCTTTGATGTCAAAAAAACTCCGAGTTGTGGATGCTATCATTGGTTGCACCAGGGTAGAATCAGAGCTGCCAAAATGCTGTGGCTAATGTATTAACTTGTACAATGTGGCAACCTATGATCAGGGAGAACCGGCAGTTAGTTACAGATGAACCGGTTGAGTTTGAGAAATAACCGGTTGAAGTTCAAGACTGCAGGAAAATTACCAATCATTTTAGAGAATTGATAGAATATACCCTAATTCAATGAAGGAAAACCAAAGGATGTCAACATGTAACCGGTTGGACTTGCAAACACTAGGATCTCAACTGATTATGCCCAAAAATCTCCCCGATCACTGGTGGCAGCAACTTCAGAAATCCAGAGGCATGCCACCAAACTTAAAAGAACGTCATGTAAGCTTACATTGCAATAAGGCTCACCTATAAGGTAGAGGGTGCTAAATCCAACACCCCATCCAAAACCAACACCTATAAACGCCTCCCAATTGCCAACACTCTACAACCTTGAACCGTTACCCGACGGTGTAGGAGTGTATGGGCCCATGGAGTGACGGTTTTAGGTGCCATTAGTGGTGCCACCTCATAGCGGCCTCCACTACTTCCACGTAGGGTAGGTAACAGGCTCCACTCTATCTCGGGTTGGTTCAAGGTGGGATTAGGGTGGCTTGTCAATGCCCATTCTAGCCATTCTATTCACAACGCCAAGGAGGTAGGATCACAAAGCACAAAAGGGTCATTCCCCGGGATGCAAGGGGGTTGGTTCCCAGGATGCAAGGGGGTCGGTTCCCAGGATGCAAGGTGATGGTTTTGCAAGCGAACCGGGTGGGATCATGGAGGTAGCCGTGTGGCCTTGCAGACCATTACTTATTTGGGCTTTGATGTAGTTTGGGTCTAGTACCCAACTATGTTGTGTTGGTTCTAGGCAATGAAGGTGGGGGTCCTCATCATATGCAAGGTTGCCATGCCTATGGATTGGTTTAAGGAAGCTAGTAGTTTTGACTTTGAATATTCATCAAATATTCAATTGAGATTAAAAATATTTTTTCTTTCTTGATACCTATGTTTAGCCCAAAGGCTAATATGAATATATATTTTTTATATCAACCACATACCCATATGTATGTGCAATAGCTTAAAGTGTTGGTTTAAGCACCCTCTACCTTAGTCTCTAGTAATCTGGAATCACCCCAAAATCCAACATGTCCCAGAGATGGCATTGAAGTCCAATATGAGAGATACTCATGCCATCTGACACCTGGTCAACCAACTTATGACCCCTGACCTAGAACAGGCATATGAACTCTACTAACAATGAATTTTACGCCCAATAAGGTAGAAATACCATAAAGCGTTAACCACCCAATAGCGGTGCACTAGACCGCCTCATAATGGAAAGTGCCATGTCTTAAATGGCGCGGCAACTTCAATGCAGTGTAGCCAATGGGAGGCAAGATCTAACGTACTCATGATTAACGGGTTTAGGTGATAATCTGTATCGGAATGCGGAGAGCCTAGTGAACGGGAAGTGGATTGGACAAACTTTCCACTTTGAAAAATTGTGGAACTTTTTGTACAAGGCAGAAAAATACGAAACAACTTGCATTCTTCATGAATCCTTCTCGTCTATCTTGGAAAATTATCTCATGATTGTCAGACCAGATCTTCAATGCGAATCGCCTTATTTTAACGGTTTATGGTATTTCTACCTTACCTATGTGGGTTTTAGTCCACACAAACCCCATGTGGAGGGTCGTGGCTGTTGACCCCACTTGAACTTAACTTGGATTGGTAGTTTTGGATATGGTGGACAATCTAATCTTTCACATCCCTCACTCAGTAACTCCTGTAACCTTGTCAACTTATCAAGGTCTGGCAAATTCTGCAAACTCCTCCCACGCACATGCACAGAGTTTTCTCAATGTCATTTATTTCCCGGATACCACTGATGTTGTGCACAGTAGTCCTATGTGAGAACATCCTGAAGATTTGCAAAACCTTCTTGGAGGCTGAATTATGCCTTCGATCGATGGTTGCACATACATCAGTTAGAGCCAAAGGCATCACCAGGGCTAGGCCCAGGTAGGCTGGGCCTACCTTGGGCCTGAAGGGCCCACCTGAAAGCCTAGGTCATATATAGAAAATGACATTTTTCTTGAAAAAATATGCACTAGATAAAATTTGATTTCCCGAGCGGGCCTACCCTGAAAATCAAGGCCGGCGACGCCCCTGGTTAGAGCACACTTCACTGGTTGCTTCAAGCAGGGAACATGCAATAACAACCAAGAACATGTGAACAACCATATGAATGCACGTACAAGTCGTGGGAACATGTGTCCTTCACCGGGAACAGTTGTGTGTATGTGGGAAAATGCTAAATGTTGTTTGTGCGATGATCCCAAGGTTGTGACACCAGGGCCGTTAGTACTTATTTCTGTAGAGCAGACCCTCTCCCTGCCCCTTTCCATTTAGCTTAACTGCCCATTCAACGATTAGCCTTTTAAAATTGAGGTTACAATTGAAAATTTTAACTCAATTTTAAAAATCATTTTAGTATAAACTTTGCAAAAGGAGTAAAATACGACTGTAGTTATTTTATCAAAATCCATGTACATAAGCGCAGGCAAGTGAAACAAATGTGGTGGATAGAAAGCTTACATCAATCGATATTGGGACATAAATAAAATTTGAAAAGAAAATATCATAATATTCCATGGAAAAAACTTAGATTATAAAGGATTTTTTTAATATTGAAAAAAATTCAAATACAAGTTGAAATAGACACAACAATGGCCCATATTAGTACTTGGAGGTCTTTTATGATGTCCACTACAACCCCATGCCATCAATTCCATGAAGGATTGTCAAATGCCATTCTATTGTAATTTATCTATTTTTTGACAATTTGAATTTTATTGGAAGCGAACAAATGCCGATTTCCATTGATAAAGGACACGTGCATGTTTAACATGATGTTTGACACTACCATAGAGGCAGCATGCCAGAAGTTTGGCTTCGTTCGAAGTCTTGTATGTTTTGAAGGCTTTCTAGACAATTTCAAACAATACTGAGTATTTGAAGAGCCAATTTTGACATTTTATATCTTTCACACCCTGATTAAAATCCACTTCAAACTTTTTGGCACTATGTAGTACATCATGCACTACAACTTTCATTTGAATGCACTTGGATCTTGCCCACTCATGCTTATGCTATGATTTTTCAAATGGAAGTGAGTCAGAGTTGTACTCGGTTTTGTTTGTGAGTGTAGGTCTTCAATGATGGTCATCAGCACCTATGTAATTAGGATTGGATTGGAGATTAATCCTTCGAGCTGCTCCAGTCTGCACGTTCATAGAATGCTTTATATGAACTTCAATAATGTTTGTCCGCGTACCGACCAAATTGTCAAGGATTGGGATGCACTCAACAAAGCCAGTGTTGGTGCGTTGATCAATTAATGCTCCAAAACCCAACAGGAAGCAGCAAATATGTAGGTGGAAACGCAGGTGAGTAGGTGGGTGGCCGAACTCGATGACTCCGGACCGAAATGATAAAGAGTTCAGTGAGGCAATGACATTGGAAGTGCAATGGATCCCCAGGGTGGCAACTGAAACAAATAATTACAGGGGGCTCGTCCAAAAATTTCACAAAGGCATAGATTATGTACACATAGTCGTACATATGATCTAGATTATGTTTCAAATTATTTGGATTCAAGAGTTTCAAAAGAGAAGCGGGAGAGAAGCCACCAAGAGAAGTCGAGAAGAGAGTTAGGGTTAGGGCTTACAAGCCAAAATAATCTAGATTATCTTCAATTTTTGGAAGATTATATAAATTATAATTAGGTATGATGAAGACCAGATTATGGACGAGCCCCCCTGTCCAAGAGAAAGTCCACGTCATTTTCAAATTATTCATGTATTATAATACATAGACATGTTCAAATCAAAAAATTATTACGTATTATGGACGGTCTCAATGTGCACTACATCACTCCATTTTAAGTTCTATAAAATTGTTCTTTGGTATGAATGTACAAGGATAATATGGATGGATTATCTGTTACAAATTATTTTGCACTAGTTGCCACCCCGGGAATGGATCTTGTGGTGGAGAAGGAGTGAACTACGATGTTCATAAGAAGTGTTTGTCTGCTCATCATGCGACTACAATGACTATGGTTAACCCTTAATTAACCCTTGAAGGACCAAGAGGCCTAACTATATATAATAGGCTTAATAGGCTCTCCCAACATTTTTGAATGTTGTAAACATATCTTGCATAAAAATCATGGCTCTTTATGATGAGTGTATCTGATTATGAAATGGTTCGACGCATAGAGAGTTTAATATCTTTCTTAGAGAAATCTTATATGCTTTATACAGCTTTTTTATTATTGTACCCAAAAGATATGCTACCCTTAGATAGTGTTGATTGTAAAGTCACCAAAAGTGGACACTATGACCCATGTTTTGAAAGAATCTCCCATTGTCATTCTCAAAACTCGTGTCAGTGACTAAATTTTTTTTGGGTGCAAACTCCTTTGGCATCTACATAACATTATTCAGATCCATAATAGTGTTCTATGGGACTGACAATATTTTGCAGAATATTCTAGCATTCAGGCTGAATGTGAGGAATATTCTGTAAAATATTGTCAGTCCCACAAAACATTGTTATGGATCTGAATAATGTTATGTATTTTGGGGTTACAAAACTTTGAAAAACTTTTGAGTTTCATTCTTGAGTTTGCTTCTATTTGGGGAGCACACATGACTTGGTGGGAGGAGAAAGGGGTGCTTTGATATAATAATGTGAGTATGCATGAAGTAAATCTAGACTTATGTAGGAATAATGGACATAATGAAATAATATATGTGCACATTTATTGGCAACACCTATGATAGAAATGGCGAAAGCTTATTCTTGATATTGAATGCATCCCCTGTTTTAGCACACTTTCATTGCATGCAAATTGTGTAATATGCAAAAAAAAACATGCATTTAGAGGGATTATTTGATCACATTGCTTCTTAAAATATGTATAATTGAGATTTTAATCATATTCTTCTAGTTAATTCCCCAAAAAGCTTGTTTTGCAATGTGCGTGTCTCAATTGTGCAAAAGATATTCACATATATAGTATTAATTTTGAACAAGTCTTTTATCCATGTTTACTTAAATCTTAGTAATGTGCAAATAGGACACAAAGAAAATGAGAAAATTTTAGTTATATAAAAATGAAACATGTGAACGCCTATAAAAGTCAAAGAAGCCCTCCAAAACTTTTCAATTACACTCAAAATGGAGTAATCCACCTTAAATCTCCCCAATTTCCCTTAGTTTCTTTATAGTTGATTCTAATGTTAAACCTCACCGCAACATTCCAATCAAGCATGACTCTAGAGAAGATGAATAATACCATCTAAGTAAGTTAGAATTGAAAATTCATCAAACTTAATCATAGAATTACCATATGTTTTGTTTTGTGTAATTCAAAATTCCTTGAATCAATGACCATGCCAACAACACATAAGACTACCTCTAAATTGTTGATGTCATGGGATGCATAACATTACTCAACTAATGAGTTGTGTACATGGTCCCAACAATAGATTCAAGAACAAAGACTCCAGATGTTAGAATCCTACTGCTTCAGACTAAATATAAAGCCAAGGCGATTGAACACATCTCATCTGTTGAGTATTGTTATGTTGCCCTTGGCTCCAGTCTTGGGGCAAAATACATCATTACAGCATTCCCTTACTGAAAATATGTTATGGAGATGTACTTGAAATCAAATGATAATTGCAAATTAACTAGATGGGGGTGCTTGTTTGAAAATACACGAGTCCTAGTATTCATACAAATCCCACAACATAAAATTTGATCATGATTTTCTTCATCATTTCAAGCATGGGCCGCACATGATAGATTATGTCCAATAAGTGCGTATATCATGTAGATTGGTCCTTGATGGAAGCTCTTGAATACGGGTTCAAGTCACCAATGAAATGTGAAGACATTCAAATGGGGCCACACACTTAACTTTTCACCCTGGGGAATGGACTCTTCATACCACATACAAACTAACATGAGTGTAGAAAGGGGTATGGTTTGAGGCATAAGTGTACATAATATATATAAAGGAGAGGCATTGTTTTTCTCTAGTGTGTACATTTAGAAAGGCTATTAAATTTTTTTTGAATTAAAGGTGGCCCTAAGGTTTAGAAAAGAAGTTGACAATAGATGTGCTAGTCTCATCCAATATACAATTTCATTCATTTGTTGTCATATGGTAATTGTCCCCAATGGCTACCCTATCTATACTTGTTAGAGTTTGCATTTGAGTGCTAGGTTTTTCCAGATTGGATCAAAGTGGACTTATGATTTACTTGATCATCACGTTATTATTTAAATGATTTAAATGCTATTATTGCCTTAACCTTGGCACCGGCGTTTGTTTTAGGGTTAGATTATTATGAGTCAGTACATCATATGGATGAAAGAATCTTCATTACCATTCTTATTGGAAAGTGAAGTTGATTACATATGTAATAAAGGCCTCCTAATTTCAAGATTTATACATTCTAAACTTTGTAATATCACGCTTATAGCAACCAAAGTGCACATGATATTAAGGAGTTTTGTAGTGGTAACATGGATGTGTGATAAAAGAGAATTAGTGTAGCATGTGACATTATGGAATAACACAAAGGCAACATTGCAATAATGACAATAATTTTCATGATAACAATATGATGCGTGCGAGCATGCGCTTTGAACTCTTTGGTGGTTTATTTTAATGTCAAAACCCATAGTATAGGGGAGGGAAGCATGATAACAAGGAGTGAAATTTAAACTGAGAACATCCATTCCCCTAGGGTTTGGAATATAAGAGAAGGAGTGACATTAAGGATGTTAGTATCATGGAGTTTAGAGCGTATTTTTTGTATGTAGTGCAGGGATATATCACATCCAAATTCTAAAAGTTTAGTATAAATAAATGAGTCCGTTTTCTAGCCTACCATTACTACACATATATTTGTTTTTGTCTATAAATTTCTCCTATACATATGGGGTTTTATTTCATAGTCACCCACGCACATCATTTAGGTTGCCAATCAAGAGTCCACCCCCTAGGCTTGCAACATGCTTGGGGCATCCCGATACCATTGTAATTTATAAGGGACCACCTACAAAACCTCAACCCTCCCATAAAATCATTTGCAATCACATACGTCAAGAATAAACCTAATACAAACAAAGACTTGTAGTGGATAGGAGGGAAACTAGCATGTGAGCGGTGAGCGGTGAGGAATAACATGTGAGCAATGAGAAACAATATGAAATATATGGTTCTATTTTTAGAATAAATTCCATCAATTTTTATTAAATTGGCTATAAATGGAATGCAGGGGGACATTTGACATTCGAAAATAAAGCCTATTACCATGGAATTCATGCTTTACATCTTTTCAAGGGGTCTATTACCATGTAATCAACATGTTATTTTTAGATCTAGAAATAAACCTTAATATATTTTGTAGCTTGAATGTTAGTAAATGGGCTTCGAAATAGCTACAATTACCAAAATATATTGAAAGCTCTTAAAATTTATATGTCAACAATGTACCACGGGGAGGTCACTCCATTGTCAAGTTGAACACCACGTGCGTTAAGACAAAATCTACTTTTTCTAAAGGGCATAACCAAAATGGGTCAAAATTTTATCAAATTTTTTCATGAGTAGATATACACGGTATCTATCACATAGTAAAAAATGGTAACCAAATTTAATGATCTTTTTTTCTTATAAAACATATCGTTTCTAACTAGAATGACGTAGAATTGAACTAAAAAATTTACTACAAAAATTTGAGATGACTACAAATTTCAAAAAATATACAAAAGATACTATCAATGGTTATGTATATGTAGAAAAAATATCATAATTTTTGAAATTATCTATGGCATGTAATATAGGGGTAGCAAACTTTTAACGCACGTGGTGTTCAACTTGACAATGGAGTGACCTCCCCGGGCAATTTACTAACATCACATCCTCATTATATAATATTGACTATTAATGCTTGATAGTAGTTGCAATTCTATATGATTTGGGTATGATGCACATGATCATGTAGTAGTTTAGTATTATAGTTGCATACATGAAAGTGTTTGCCATCATGTAGTCGACCTTGCATATAGATACATAAATACATGAAACACATGTGTTTGTAGTATAACTTATTGGCATTGTCTTCCCAAGGTGGCATACATTGTAAGTATTTTGTTCTCATATGTGTTCCTATGCTTTGCAGTATGTGCATTTGGATTGTACCGAGTTGTCTTGGAGCACCGGGTGGTGGGGCGTGTGTTTGAATTGGATGGAATTCAAACAGAAAATGTCATTAAGGGATGTTTAAGATAAATTCCAACATTTGATGTTATGATAATACCCCCATATTTTTTAGAGTTGGAATCCAACATCTTCTAGATTAAATATCTCATCCCAAAGTTTGCTTACAAATTAAATACCTCATCCCAATCCATTTTTGCTTTCAAATTTGAGAAAGATTTTAAAGATTTTTTCATCCATATAGTATGATGCAACTCATAAGAATTTGACCATGCAACATGCATCCTTAAAGCTAGGGAAATGATAGCATCTAACACCAACAAATGGTCATTTAAGTCACAAGGTAAGCACATAAATTGCCCATTTTTTAAATTTTTGTCCCTTTTAAGTTTAGGGATGCGATTTGTACCTCTATATCTACTTTAAAATTCTCAATAGCCATCTTATTCGTAGACAACAACAAATTATAGTAATCAATAACTCCCCTTACATATATTGTGAACATCAATGCCTCTGAAAGTCCCCTTTATACACTCATGTTATTCAATTTGTGGTGTGCAAAGAACATACTTACCTCATATATATATATATGTGTGTGTGTGTGTGTGTGTGTGTACAAAACTAGGTGAAATAATACCCCTCCCATATGTATACTTTGTAATCCAAATATTCAATAGGAGCCTTAGCTACTAGATTGTAGACTTATGGTGTATGTACTTTGTGTATGTTATGTTGGGTTGTTAAATGCAAACACATATGTTCTAGAACAACAAAAGTTATTACTCAGAAACCAAAATTTGCAACAACTACAACGTGCTAAAAAAATTACATCTCCTACACTGTCTAAGTAACAACATTATCAATGTAATTGACAAAAAAATGGTGTTATTGTATAACAATTGGGTGCAATCAAATCGAGATCATGCACTTAATACCCCAAATAAATACCCTCTTAATGCATATGTATATCACAACAAATATTAGTTGTCCTCCTAAGAACCTACCAAGAGCATGTGACCAATTCATTGTCTGTAATAGAAAGGCCACAATCTCAATTGTTTTGAAAGATTAAGGAAGCCTTATTTTGTGGCTGCGCTAGAATACAACCATCAATTCGGAGTGACATGGTAATATGTTTCAACATCCTCCATTGTATTGTGTACATCTAATCCTTGCAAGTTTTTGTGTGTTGAAATTGTAGCCAAAATTGCATGTGTTGTTGGGTGATCTTGATCATTGAGAGCTATCCGAATCATAGTTGGGTTGCAACATCTTTGGATTGCGTATCACAACAATCAATCATATCTACTATATATTAGTTGCTATCACACTCATGGCACAAGATTGTGAATTCATCTTTCAAATGTTGGCTATGGTCTAAATTGTACCTTATTCACACAATGTTGAATTGGATGGATTCAATTTTAAAATTGCTAATTTTTTTTTAAACAATGTGATTTTTTTAACAAGTTAAGGATGTCAAGTGTTGTAAGTGTTTATTTTAGGTTTTTCTACCATCATGTGTAGAATGATAATGAAGAAGAAAGATGTGAAGTGGGTGCAAACAAATTCATAACGTACATACCCTAGAGAATGATTGATTGGGAACACAAGAATACACAATTGGAGCATTGGCAACAATATAGGGCTTCCCATTGCTTTCAAAAGCATGGCCATGGCTTTTGAGAATTCCAATGTTTTGGTTATTGGGGAACCCTTCTCCACCCTAGCAGCTAATATTGTTGGTGGACCCTGCCACGAACAAACCAAGGCCACTGTTGGGATTGAAGAAGTTGTGTGTTGCATTATTACAACCTCTCCTAACAAAGGGGATGTCATAATGGAGTAGACCTACCCATACTCAGCACAAACCCCTTGAACTTAAATTTAGGTATAGGTATAAGTATTTAGAATTTAGGTATAATTAGGCCAAGATCTTGTCCATAATTACAACATGCTTGAGTTGCATATATAGATGGATGCAACAATATATTGTACATGCATGTAAGATTATTATGGCAATATTGAAAATATTTTTATTACATTATAACTATTTAATTGTTGATCTCATACTAGCCTATTTAACATTAAAAAGTAGCATATTAATGTTTTTTATTTTCTAGTATTGTAACTCTTGATTAAACATCAAGGATTCACATATTCATCAAGGAGTTTGAACAAATTGAAAAATGTAGCAGTGGATTTATCCATAGAATTGAATTATATGAAATCTGTAGATTTTGAGTAATGTACCCAATCTCACTTGAATATGAGTTTTATGCCACAAGCTGCATGGCAAAAAGTAACTACAATGATACGATAATGCATTGTCTTGAGTGACCTTGAATATGTGTAAGTAACTTATGAAGCTGCTAGCTGGAGGCCCCAATTCTTACATTTGGACTACATTAAGACCAATGCATTGCTTGCAAATTAGATTGCTACCAATGCATATGTAATTCATCATGAGATTAAAGTTAGTTCAACTAATTTGCCTCACACTTAAGAAAAAAAAAGATTCAGTGATAAATTATTGTTTTTCTTCCACAAATGTTGAAATCGCCAAATTATATCATTCCCCATAAAAATATAGGATTGTCTATTTAAGATGAAAATACATGTATATGAATGAATATGTGCGTGCTCATCCATAACATATCATATGCTTAAGGATGTAATTAACTTCTCCACTCCGAAAATGATAGCCGGTGTGGCTCACTTGGAAATTTGAACAGAAAATAACGGAGTACAGAGATGCCAAAGACGGTGGATGCAAAGAGATTCGGAATGTTAGTGTGTAACGAGGAGAACCTGATTGGGAACCTGAGAACGCACGTTTGGGAACAATCCCCATCCTCTCAAGATTATGGCAATGGCTTTCGAGAATTCGAGGGTTCTGGCTATGGCTGTGGCTATGGCGGACTCCACCATCTTCGCGAAATTCTTGAGCAAATTTTTCGAGGCCGGAACCATGGAGTAGACCACTTCACATGAGGTGAGAGATTCAGATCCCAGGTTGCTTGCAGAGCGCCGTTGCAGAAACGGAGAGATTGAAAGAAGCATTGAAGTATCAAAGGATTGAAGCATGGAAGGAAGGAGTTCTGTGTTGCGGTGTCACAAATTTTTGCACAAGTTTTCCAGGGCAGGAACCATGGAGTAGACCATTGTAGATGAGGTGAGAGATTTAGCTAGCAGGCCGCAGAGAATTGGTGGATATAGAGAGAGAGAGAGAGAGAGAGAGAGAGAGAGAGAGAGAGAGAGAGAGAGAGAGAGAGAGAGAGAGAGAGAGAGAGAGAGAGAGAGAGAGAGAGAGAGAGAGAGAGAGAGAGAGAGAGGCATTGAAATTTAGGATTGGAAGGATTGAAGGAAGGAGTTCTGTGTTGCAATATCATCACAATGTCTTTTTCTCGCCCTACTTGCACATCCTGCCCAATCTCATCTCACCTCAATTCCAAGGTTTCAGGCCGGAGGAATTCGGTCGTGAGTGCGTGGAGGCCGTCGTCGCTGCAACCATCGCAGCTTCGGTACCAGGATTGGAAAAGTTTAGGGTTCCGGGACCGGTTTCAATGCTACAGGTTGTCGAGGGGCGCTCAGAGAGTTCTAAAGTTGCGGTTGAGTAGAGGGAGAGTGAAAGCACAGGTAGGGGACGACAATGCGGATGGTGAGAATGTTAATGGCGAAACAGGGAAAGGGAATGAATCTGGTTCTGACAGTGAGAATGTCAGTGGCGAAACAGGGAAAGGGAGTGAATTTGGTTCTGGCAGTGAGAATGGGTTCTCGAGGTTTGGGGAGGCTTTAGCAAGAGGGTCAAAGAAATACTATCAGAGTCTCGTGAAAGACAGCAGAGCCGAAGCGGGAATTGATATCGAAAGCTGGAAGGCTGAGGCTGTGGAACAGGTCGAATCCTTGAAGGAGAAGGCGGACGATGCAGCCGAGCTTGTCAAGCAGCGTGCACTGGAGCTGCGGGAGAAGTTCGAAGAGGTTAAGGAACAGGGCACAGATGTTGTTGAAACTACTCAACGCAAGTACTGGCCGCAGTTTGTCGATTGGAATCGGTGGGAGCTTTGGAAAGTAAGCTCTTGTAAACCTGGAATTGATATTCTACCAAAACCTTAAACCCTGTACTAAACCCTTAAACCCTAGGGAGCACATTAGTAATTGCTAAACGACCATGTTAATCGTTTTCACTGAAAAGCAATTAGTATTTCCTTTATCTTCTTTGAGTTTGATGTTGAGCATCCGACGTCCACATATCGCAGCAGCTTTAAGGTGTGTTTCTGTTTGTGGAATGCAGTTAGTGTACTTGTTGTAGGGGATGTGTTTATGCAGGCTGTGAAGAATAGAAATGAACCCTCAAACCCCTAGGCAGCACATGGTCAAACATTACATGACCATGTTAAGCATTCTCACTAAGAAGCAATTAGTATTTCCTTTATCTTTTTTGAGGGTGATGTTGGGCATCCGACGTCCACATATCTCAGGAGCTTCAATGTACGTTCCTATCTGTGGAATGCAGGTGGTCTTCCTTATTGTGGGGATTTGTTTATACAGGATGTGAAGAAAAGAAAGGAATCCTTAAACCCTAGGCAGCACATATGAGCAAATATTAAATGACCATGTTAAGCATTTTCACTGAGAAGCAATTAATGTTTCCTTTATTTTCTTTGAGTTTGATGTTGGGTATCTGACGTCCATATCACAGCTTCAGGTAAGTTTCTGTTTGTGGAATTCAGTTGGTTTACTTACTGTGGGGGTATCCTTTTATACAGGATGTGAAGAAATGGAATGCCCGCCGCGTTGGTGCATTGGTTTTATATGGGCTGCTGGTGGGGGCATCTGTGCGAGGTGTATACTCTACAGTGAGAAACTTTCGGCTGGACCAAACTGAGGAGAAGCTGGGTGAGGCTTACCTGGAAGCAGTCATTCCAGAACCCACAAAAGAAAATCTTGAAACGTGAGCACGCCCTTCTCTTTTGGTATTAAATTCCGCTTCTAGTGTCCCTTGGTTCCTTGAACTATTCTAAGGGAATATCTGGTTGCAGGCTTAAGAAGGGGTTATGGCGCGAGCAGATGCCTGAAGATTTCTTAGCCCAGAAGTGGGTGGCTGGGCCAGATGGAGAGTATAAACGAGACCCAACCTATGTAGGAGAGAATGCTTGGGCAGAAAGTGATGATGAGGGGGAGTCTGTGGAGAAAATAGCTGAAGAAGGAGGTCTCACAGAAGAAGAGAAAGCCGAGTTAGATGAAATAATTAATATGACCCGTGCTCACAGAGGTCTGCCCCCTCGTGGTACTAAAGTAAAGCCACCTGCTGAGAGTTTTGACAACGAAGCTAATGGAGGTGAGTCTACTGGCCAATCAAATGAATCAATTTGTGATGTGATGATTGGAGTGGGTGTAAAATGGAGTAACTGGGTGGTCTGAAATTTGTGAATTTGATAAAGTTTACCACCAGGGGTACTATGGAAGACTATATTTTGCATGCCCTGAATTTGCTTTAGTACTACTGAAAGACTTGATGGGAGGTACTGACTCTTCAATACTGAGTGGAGGTGCAGTTACGCAGCAATCAGCACAAAAGAATTGGCAAGAAAGGCTGCAAGAATGGGATTCTCTTATAAAGAGAGAACAGCTTAAAGAATTAGTAGAACAAGATAAAACAAAATATGTAGTTCCAATAAACAAAAAAGAAGTGCGAGCAAATATGGCTGAAGAACTTGTGGAAAGAGAGATAAGCTCCAACAGAGAATGGGCTTTCTGGGTTGCCCGGCGCTGGTGGAAATATAGGCCAAATATGCCATACACATATTTTTTGACAAAAGTCGAAAGTTTAGAGGTATGCTTCCTATGAGTACATTGTTACACTGCTTGGTACTTCATGCATACATTTGATAGACTGGTAATGGGTATGTGTCTTATCAATTTTACATTCTGCTGAGGTGCATGTGTTTAATTTTAAACCTCTTGTGGTAAGCAATGTATCTGTTATGTTATATCCTGTTAAAAATTGCAACATGGTTTGATGTTGCCATACTGAGGATGAGTTTGCTACTGATTTTGTCACCCATTTTGGATTTCTCACAAAATATTAACCTATGTAGAAGGTGTAAAACTTCTGGAAAGTGGAATGCGGAGTGTTCTTCTCATAATGTGTCTTTTCCATTGACCCAGGTGGCAGCAGCAGTTTACAGTTGTGACATGAAGAAGCTGTTTGTGACCATGAAAGATGGGTTTCCATCTGAGTATGTGGTAAGCACCATGGCTCGACCTGTATATATACACCGAACATAATAGTATTCTACAAAACGTGAATTGCAAGATCTCTTTATCAAAGTTTTCCACTTAGCTGCGATTTTGTGAAGCTTCTGTAAGTATTGGCTACAATCAAAGTGGTCTGTTGGTGGAATTTCTGACACATGGGTAAGCCCCTGATATATTTTAATAACTCTTAAAGTCTTACATAGTTCCAGAGAATAGCTCCAATCCCTCCCTTTGGCCTGATGGATGGTTCTTCAATTATTAAAGGCATGAGCTTGTAACTGTAACCCCCAACCATTTAGCAACCACCATTTTGTTCTCCATTATATTGGATACATCTCAATTTGGTGTTATGGAACTGGATTGAAGCCACTTCACTTTGTTTCAAGTGGGTTATTATTCAAAGGGGTCAACACCTTGATGTGATTACTATCATGCTCAGTAGAAGATGCAGAACTGTGCAGATATGACCTCAATTCCAGAATGCACTTCAAGTAGTGGAAGGAGTGTGGCAAGCTGGAGCTTTTTCGTGTAGTTGGGATGACATTTGGTCTCAGCTTATATAACAAGCATTACTCTATGTGGTGTTCTTGATCCAGGTGGACATCCCATTCGATCCCTACTTGTACGAGGCACTGTCAAAATGTGATGTAGAGACAGATATTCTGTCCAAGAGCAACTTTCAGTTTTATGGGCGAGCGTTTCTGGCATTGTTGCCCACTGTGCTTATTATTCTCTTCATCCGAGCCTTACAATACCGTGCTAAAGAGAAATTTTCTGAGACGGTTTATGATCTTCTGAAAATGAACCGGAGGCAACTGATTCTGGTAACAACTTGTGGTCCAAGTTGATGCTGTTTTGTAGAATCCTTATTCCACAAAAAGATAGAAAATGGTCACAAATAAAATTACTGTTAGTGTACAGCATTTTTCTAGTAACCCTCTGAAGTATCTGATCCAATATTGAATTGAAGGAGTTACATTGTTCCTCATATTAGGCACAAGATGTTTTGTACCTAATGGCATTTGTTACAAGATTGCAATGTCGCTCATCCAAAGTACCCTAGCTTACAATTGGCACAGAGGTACATTGCTTGATACACCATGTGATGTGTGCTGGACCAGCCTGAAGATGCAGTAGACAAAGCAAAGTCACAATATAAGGATGTTATTGTGGGTGGTGATATATGGATGGTCCTGGAAGAAATAATGACCTATATGCGCAACCCTCTGAAGTATCACAATCAACGTGTCAAACTCCCTCGGGTATCCCTCTTGGGTGGTGCTTATTTCAGCAATTTATATGTTTTATCCCATGAACTATTCGTAATGTGACTTCATTCATTGTATCAAATTTGGTGGCCTTTACACATGCTTTTAAATCTCCAATTGTGAGATTTTATCACTTCTCAAATTGACTATTTGTTCTGTCACAATGTATTGTAGGGAATCTTGATCAGTGGGCCTCCTGGTACTGGAAAAACTTTATTAGCTCGTGCTATAGCCAGAGAAAGTGGGCTTCCCTTTGTTTTTGCATCTGGTGCAGAGTTTGTTGAATCCAGCACTGGCAATGGCTCGGACAAAATATTTGATATCTTCTTTACTGCAAGAGCCAATGTAAGGTTTTATCTTAGTTTTTCAGCAGGTCAGAGTAATGAATCACTTCTAAATCATGTTCTCTCAGCAGAGAACTGTCTGAGACTTGGGAAGTTCAGCAGCTTATGTTTGGATGAATTGGGTTGGTTTTGCAGGCACCCTCATTTGTTTTTATAGATGAAATTGATGCATTGGCTGGGAAGAACATGAATGATGATGCGGAAAGAAGGGCTACTTTCCAACAACTTTTGGCAGAGCTTGATGGAGAGTAAGTAATCATTTCAACAAACATTTCTATGGATGCATCAAGTTGTAATTTTCATGTGTGTATATATGTATATGTGTGTGTGTGTGCATGTGCGTGCGTGCTAAGAATCTTTGGTTGCGTCAGGAACAAAATGTATGTTATATTTCGCCTTTAATGTGGCTATCAACTGAAGTTGCTTACAGTTGACAAATCAAATGGCATGATTTGTGCAAACCAGAAACCTTAAGAGACTGATTATTTGTGGGCCTTTTACTGCAGGCCAGAAGATACAGATGTGGACAGGTGGTCATTGCGTCAGGCTGTGATTCTTATTTGTGCAACGAATCGACCTGATGAACTAGATGAGTCTTTCCTGCAGCCAGGGCGCATAGACCGGGAGATCCATATAGGTCTTCCTGGAGAGGAGGAGCGAATCTCAATATTTGGAGTTCACAGCAGTGGGAAACCTTTAGCAAAAGATGTTGACTTTAGGAAGGTAGATTTCCCAACAGCCTGTATTTCATGCATACTCTATTCTGATATCATCATCCCCTTAGACAAACCTGGAGTTAAATGCTCAGGGTCCAGGGAACTTCTTTGTGACTCAATAGTTGTTTAATTATTGTGCCTTGGATCACTTGGTGTGTGGCAGGTTGTATATCGGACACTTGGATATTCAGGGGCAGATATACGAAACCTTATCAACGAGGCTGGCATTATGGCAGTGAGTTTATTTTACTAGTCCTTGCGTGCTGTGGTAGTATGGGAACCATGGTAATGCTAGTATTATAATTTCATTCAATACATAGCCTATGTTTGAATGGGAATAAATATCAATCTATTCTGGTGTGATATCTGTTGTTTAATGCTTAAAACTGATTGATAATTTAAATCTGTCTTAAGGTTCTGTTTGAGCAGGTTATGCATTTTAGAAATACTCAAGGTGTATTATACTTGGGACCTTGCTCTTTCTACTCCAGGGTCAGTAGTGTAGAACTTGGACTCTGCATCTAGACCACAAGCACATAAATAGGCGATGTATAATTGAGCATATTGTGCATACATGATCAGGTTCGGAATGGACATGAGGAAATTACACAACAAGACTTTGTAGATGTCCTGGATAAGCAACTTTTTGAAGGCATGGGCGTGTCACTTACGGATGAGGAGCAGATAAGGACTGAGGCAAAAGTAAGTATCCATTGCACAATAGCAGCCACATCAAGGGTTACTGTTACTCTATTCAATATCTGTGCTGTGGTTCAACTATGGTTGGGAATCTGTGCTGACAAGTGGATGCTTGATGATGAGATCACTAGTCATGCTGAGGACCAACTTTTGATCTGTATGTGGTTTTCTTGGTGCAGATTCCAATGGACAACAAGAGGCTATTGGCAGTGCATGAAGCTGGGCATGTTTTATTAGCTCATTTGTACCCTCGGTTTGATTGGCATGCCTTCAGTCATCTTCTTCCCGGAGGATCTGTAAGGCCTGCCAGTATAGATTATAAGCATATCAAATTTTTCTTAGATCAGTTTTAAAACTGGAAGGTGTATTGTAATAACTCTTTTTGCAAAAACATTTACCCATACTGATAAATGCTATTACCTTCTAAAGAGGCATCACTGTTGTTCATGACTATCTTATATATAAGATGTTGAAGAAGACAAGTATATAGATAAGTTTGCCCTGATTTTTTCAGCTGAAACAAGCCCTTTGGTCTGCAGGAATATGCACTGACACTATTTTATCCACGGGAAGAAATGGTACAACAAGGACACACTACAGTCGGTTATCTACGTATGCAAATGGTGGTTGCTCATGGTGGTCGATGTGCAGAACGCATCTTATTTGGGAACAATGTTTCTGATGGGGGTCAAGATGACCTTGCTAAAATTACCCAGGTTTTTCCTGTTCCATCATATACCATGTGGACTTCTGAAGATCATCATACCTGACACCCATGAAGAATATGATGCATAGCCAATTGACACTTTGACAAATGTTGTCTGGTTGTACTTCCTGTTAGTCCAGATTGTTCTCCTTTTCTGGTCTAGCAGTTTTCCACTATTTTATAGGCAGGTGGGTCTTTTCCCTATTGCCTGCATTTTGAAAATTTGTCTTTATTTTAGAAAGGTTGATTATTGAAAAGGTGAAACAAGGAGTGCTGATATGTAAAGTTGTATATTTGTTTCTGCAGATAGCAAGGGAGTTAACAATCAGTAGGTCCAACAGGCGATTTGGTCTGTTCCCAATGAAGTGGCAAGATACACTAGACCCTCCCAAGCGCCCAGATGAAACAGATCTAATACCTAATGAGGTGAGTGGAACTCTCAAGTCTTGTTTCTTGAACTTGTTTGAGAATTGAAAATCACTTTGTGTAGCTTTTTTTCAAACATGTGTTATGTATGACAGAAGAATCTCACAAGGTTGCTTGTGGGCAGTGGGACAGAACTGGTTCTCAAATTGTACAAATGTCAACAGAGTTCTCTGAGCTGTTCACACGAGAAGTTACCAATGTGAGTGCTCAATTATCTTCAACACATCATTAGTGAAGATTTCCATCCTTTTGATATGCTAAATTTTGATGCAGAGAACAAATTTAGTTTTTCAGTTTGGTGGAAGGAGGCAGTACAGGGGGGGTGAGATGTGAGATCTAGCAGTTTTACTGGAGCTGAGCTTCATTTAAATACTTCTTGAAGTGTTGTTTCCTTTTGTGTGTGTTCACCAGTACATAGAAGACACTGAGCAGGAGGCCATGGAAGCACTGCAAAAGAATGAACACATTCTAAGGAGACTCACTGAGGAGCTCCTTGCAAAGACAAAATTAAGTGGCTCTGTGAGTGTTCTTAACTTTCCTCTCATGGTGTTTACCAAGGATCTCACATTAGAACACTTAGCTCTATTCTCTTGAAATCTTGATACTTGCATTCACAGATTGTAGTTTTCTGACATCTGAGGTGTTGGTATCACTATTTTCACATGAAACTCACCAGGAGAAATCTTGTGTATTGCAACCACCCTTGTGATGCATCCTTTGCAACTCAGTATAAATTAAGCAATATGGTTGCCACCATTGGTTTCAAGTTACATGTTTTGGCGTTCAAGCAGATGGTTGGCAATCAAATTGATTCATCTACACCTAGTTGCAATGGATCCACCACACTGGTGGTTGCAATGAACCAGTTTTTTCCTACTGACAATAGCCTTCAGGTTAAGTGCATAGCATTGCAGTATTATTTGTCCAGGTACTGAAGTGTTTTCTTGCAGGCGTAAGCAATGAGGTCCAGTTTGAAGCACATATGCTGTGGAAGTTCTTTTACTGAGTCTTCATGTGTTTGCTTGGAAACAGGAAGCAGAAGACATAATTCTGTCAATGGACCCAATCATGCTACCGGACCCCTTGTTAGAACCCATGAACAGCGCAGATGAAGATGCGGTATGTGATTTTATTGCATCTAAGCTTGATATTACTCTCATGTATGAGAGGAAATACATGATAATGGTGTGTGTGTGTGTGTGTGTGTGTACCCATGGACACTTTTGAACAACTCCAGCACCTTTTTTGGTTTTCTATCTCATAGAGACATATTAAAAACTAAGGATTATCCTATGGAATTATGTGCTATGTGCTGCTTATGACTGTTAAGCGATTTTGTCAATTAGGGCAGTTGGCAGCACCACAGATATTTTAGTTATAAAATTCTTGAGGATGATATGTAATAATTGGGTGACAAATACCAGTTAATTTGGAAATGTAGACTGTTGATCTGTAGTGGTCATATTTCATACCACGTAGCTAGATGATTTAGAGCATGCTTCTCCTGATGGTTGCAATTGCAACATGAGAGTTAAGAATACATCATTTTTGGGTCGTAGTCGCAGTTTTTCCTGGTTTATTCTGACATGAACCGTTTTGTATGTTGAAAACTGCAGGAAAGGTTAGGCCCGAGTATGAAGGGCCGATACGAAGAGATGGTTATTTATCCTGCCCCTCTTCACAGATGTTAGGTGCATCAAACTTTAAACAGAGATTATCCAGGACATGGACCTGCTAGAGTGTCTACTGAGGAAATTCTAAACATTTTGTAGGCTATCCCAAAGTTGATCTAGAATGTCATGTACAAGTATGACCTTGCAATACGACCAATTGTTTGGAACAGAAGTCAGCAATTCTTGCTCCTTGGCTTATTTGTGCACAACGGGCTTTGTTCCATCCTAGTTTTTGCCCCAAATTATCTAGTATCTGTAATCTCCTAGTACCTGTTCGCCGAGCACTTCCACAGAGTAAGGGGGTCAACATATGAGAGCGTAAGACCTCTTTGGTCATGTTGTCAAACATGCAAGGTATAGTATGGCTCTCATCCTGTTTGCCCAATTTGAATGATGCATGAGTGAGATCATTGAAATTTTAGAAACAAGAGAATAAAATATAGGATTCACTTAAAATTTTCAATTTAATAATTAGTCTTGCAATAGTCCTTGATGTGATGCTACATATCACATAAAACATAAGGTTCTTCCAAACAGTTGAGTGTCAGAGAAAATTGAAAAGTATCATAGCACTAATTGCTCATAGGATGCTGTCAGTTTATGGTAGGATCTATCAGTTTAAGAGCAAATTAAGACTATTATGTGGAAAACCTTTTGTTTCATTCTAGGGAAGCATACATGTTTGGGTTGTGGGAAAGTGGACAAAGTTTGGGATATGTAGACACATTTTCTTCCTTAAGGTAGAGCAAAGGTATAGGCGTTGTGCTGCTTAGCACATTGATCCATGTATGCCCTTTTTATTCCTCCATGCATGCTTCACAAAACACTATCGTAGCTTTGATGATCCAATTTCCGTATTTTGAATTCTTGGGTACATGCTTTTGTTCTTTCTTGTGTAGATTTGTGTGTTGTACTTGCTTGCTTTAGCAAGTTGTGCATTTTTTTCAGTTTATACATTTTTTGTGTTATTTTGCGATTGTGATTCATTTCAAATGTGGCTCATCACATTAAATTCTATTATTTGAAGTTGATATCAATCTTAATTATCTAAATAATAATCCCTCACATATCCACAAATCATTTCATGGAACAAATTGACATTTACTTGGAAGGCATCATGGGGTCTATAACAATGGAATCATCATGACATCCCAACACCACCAAAGAACATATTTGATGCTTTTGACAAGCCATTATGGTTCATGAATGGAACTCCTTCCACCTCATAGAAAGAAATTGAACTAACTTCACTTCAAAAGACTTTCTCAATTTAAGAGGCATATCTAAAGCAATGTTTATCACCAACCCCACACAAAATCATTCTTGCCTATTGCACCTCAAATCATAAAGTTGTCATCAAATTGACCAGTGGTCAACTATCCCAAACCTTAGAAATCATAAATTATGTCAATTTGATTACATAATAAAGTTGAAAGTGATGCACAATGTGTGTTAAGATGCCCCTTCTACAACATCATAGAGAGAGGTGTGCTTCCCTATTTCGGAATGCAAAACTAGGAAGTCTTTATACCAGCTTCATCATGTTAATTTTAACCATTATTGCAAAGAAATCAATACGCTTTGGTACTCAAGAAATAGCATGTATAGCTCCACCCTGATGTACTTCTAATCCCATAAGCATTCAACAATAAAGAGTGTGTAATGTACGGGAGTTTAAGATTGAGCAGCCGCTCATGGCCCCCTCAATAGTCACAATAAAGAACTGATACAAAGATTGTTGGTCAAGTAATGGACAAAAATGATCACAACGCCAAAATATATTGATTGCAACAATGTTGTATATGCTAAAACATCCCAATAAATGAACAACACACATGTGATATGTCAAAGGGTCGCTATGGCAACCATTCAAGCTTTGGATTGAGCTAATGTTGTGGAGCTAGAAATTTTAGCTTAATGCACTTTGGGTGTCCCAATTTCCTATGATTGATACCTTGTTGCATAATTGTACACAAAATTTTGGTCACAAAGGCATAGACAAGAGACTAAATCAAGGCATGATCTTCTCAACCTTCATGGTGTTCCTTGTTCGATATTGGTGGCACCTCCGTACCAAATGCTATGGAGACCTTGTACGACATGATATGAGAAGCAAACATACAATATACTAGAAGGCTACGTGGTCAAGAAAGAGTGAACTAGTGAAGCCCTTGTACCGGTCCTTGTTTGATGGGCATTAGATTGGATGCAACCTACATACGGACGGAACAAAAGAAGGGGGGGGGTTAGTTTGAGGAGGAAGACTAAAACCAAGATTGAACAAAAGGAATGGAGAAACGTGGGAAGGAAATGCAACTTGGTGGAGGATATAGCGTACCTTGGGATGTGGGATGGTTGGGGCGGAGTTAGCACAGATGGGCAATGGGTCGCACATGGGAACAGGGACGGGTGCATTAGTGTCAATCAAACATCCATTAGTAGATGCCGGTGGGGCGCCATGTCACCGCCAGACCGAGATGGGGAGTCTCGGCCACAATTGCGGTGCACGGGCAACCCTATTGAGTGGGGATAGGGACAACAAGGGGCGGAAGATTTTCTTGGGCAAGGTTTTCCACAAGGCCAACACCCAAGGGCTCTTTAAGTTGTCCGTTGTGGACACCCCATCATAGGTTGTGTCATAGAAGAGGCTTTGCAAGTTGGAGTCGTTGATGGCTTGGACTAAGTTCTCAAAGAACTAGTGGACAAGAAAAGAACCAAGGAAGGGATTATTGAATGGCGTGCTCATGGTCCCCTTGAATGTACTCCCTGGGATGTTCATGAAGTCCAAGAGCGCAAAGGAGATGTGATCCTTTGCCTTCACATGTATCTGGGCCCACCCATTTCTCCGAGCCAACCAACGATCTTTAGGGGCTCCATGACCACCGCACCAAATTGTGCCTCCCCCTCAAAACTCACAATCTTCTTCTCCTTGATGAAATTGGAGAACACCCGTCGAGTGTGCTTGGGAAGCGCACAGTTCTTGTCCCCTTTCACCATCTTGGACTTCAGGAAATCCTCCCCCGCTTCCCTCATAAGAGCCGTCATGGAGGCACTTGTGAACTTGTGTTCCTTGAAAGCCCTCCAATTCGCATGGTTGAACTCCCCGGTTCACGATGAGGCTCATATGGGGCACGAGCTTGCTGAGCTCGTACATCATGGCCATCTTCTTCTTCTTATTGTCCAACCACTCCTTCATTGTGTAGTAGGATGGACAAAACATTCTCAGTTTTCCGAAGACAATCTTGGGATGATTTCAAAATCTTTTTGTTGTTGGCACAACGTGGAGGATGTACATTGTTGCTCTCTCCGTCTCTATCTTATCGAGACCTTGCAACGTTCAGAAGAACTCCCTGACTAGGGGCTTCATATGCTTGAATGTTGATGTCGAGAAGAACACCCTCCTTGTGTTTGGATCGATGAGTTCCCTTGTCTCGTGCTTCTCAAGCACCTCCTTCCACTTGTTCCACATAGCATCGGAGGAAGTAATCAAGTAGATTTCTCCAACAAGGTCAACTAATTTCTTTTGCCTATGGCAGGCATTGTCGATGGAGTTGAACTTGTTGACCATTATTGAAGTCCTACATGAAAAAATAAAATGGATTAGCCACAAAATTTACATCCTTACACGGTCAGTTTTGGTGGTGACAAAACTCAAAAACGAAAAAATGAAGCAAGAGCCAGGGATGAGGTTTCAGGCGGTCACCCGAAATTGTGCCTACCTCCCACTTGGGGTTGTCTCCTTGGCGTTCCCCCTCTCCTTGGGAGGTCTACTATAGAACTCCCACACCTCTCAAGACGCCAAGACATTCTTGATCCAAGAGGCTTGGTATGTCCTTTTTTTGTTCCCCATACTGAAGTATTTGGATATGTCACTTAGCCTAGTCTCATTGTCTAACCACACAACAAGAGCCTTCCAGGCCTTGAGCTTCTCCTTTTGCCCGTTGGGATCATCCCAATTGTCAACAAGCTTGGCCACCTCAATGATGTGTTGACCATCAATTAGCTAGAAATCTCCCTTCTCAAGGTTGCCCTACATATCTGGTGTGGGCATCTTCAACGGGCCTTGGGGCATGACAACAATTGTTTGCTTATTGTCCTTAAATTGCTCGCCCACGATCTAGACAATAATCCACTCCACGTACTTGTCCTCCTTTGCACACACATATTTATCTAGAGGCGTGAGGTTGCACTAGCTAATGTTCACATCAAACTTGAACTCCCTAGCCATGAAGAAGCAGTCGTTACACTTTGTAGTGAAAATGGTAACTATCTTCTGGATTTCAACTGCATCCACTCCTTGTCTAGGTTTCGGCATTTGCAACTCTAGAAAGACGTTCGTGTCAATCATGCCCAAACTTTCCCTTGTTCTCTTTGAGGGTGTGTTTTCCCTGCTATTGGAAGGAGTGACCATATCAATTTTAGCGAGGCCCTATGTTGTCGGCATTCTTTTAAATTTAGCAGGGATAGTACATGGTTTTTGCTGGACTTGAATTTTGAAGATCCCCCAACCTTTTGCTCCATGACATGCTTATGACAAGTCAGTTGGGTTTTGGTTTTTCCCAACTTTGTTTTATTGAAGGCGTTAATGGCATTTTCAACTTTGAAACCTATTGGCTACCCTCGAGTTGGAAATGGTGTTGTTTATGAAAAATGTCTTGGGTTCAATAACATCCTGGTCTATGCAACTCTCCCTTGCGTAAGCACTATTGAATGCCTCATTGAATTGGTGCATGAACATGTGGGCAATCTTAAGCGCAAAGTTCTTGAGAACAACATCCACGTACTCACCCATTGCCTAGATTGATGCAATCTCCCAACCTATTAGTGTCGACCATGTGTAATTTTGTGAGTGCCCACCTTCAAAACGAGAAGGATTTTAAAATGTTAGGCCCTTATTACTTGAACATACCACCTCATAACGTTGTCGTCCTTGGAAGTAAGTATCGTGCTCCTCTAGGATATGGTCAAGCGCCAATTTAAATCACCTCTCGCTTGGTTTCTTCTTAGGTGCCATCTACAGGAGCACACTCAATGTTAGGTGAATGCAAAAGAGATTTTTGGACGGTCAACCAAAACCATCGATGTCTATATTGACATGTGTCATTATTGATGTCAAGGAGATTGTGCTCTAGAAGAATTCAAAAAGCAAATTTTGCCCCCCATAATGGATAATGAACCATTTTACAATGGCAAAGTTTAGATATGTGGATTCCTTGGAGCAACATACACAAAGTTTGTCATTATGAAATGTTCATTATGTTACCATCATGGATCACAGATTTGGGCAAGTCATGTTAATCAAATGTTGTTTTGGTTGACCGATCAAAAATAGTAGCATGATTCCGAATACATCCCCCATAATTAACTAGTGAACCATTTCACAATGGCAAAGTTTAGGGTCCCCTAGATCCCATGCTTGCCTCGTCATATTTAGAGAGATTATGTTCTTTATTTTTGGTACTTGCCTCTCCCATGTAAGTGCTTCTAAATTTCCTTGGAGATGAGTTCCACGTAATTCCGACACCTAATTACTGCATTGAGAACTTTGGGAACCCTTCGACCCTATTTTTTGAATCTGTTTCCTAGAGCTCGATGAAAGGGCACTCCCTCGGAAATAGGGCAGGTTACCTTATTTCGTAATTCTGCAGAGAGATGGTGTGAAGAGATTCAAAGACCCTCTCAGAGAAGATCTTGGCAAGCTGCACTCAACAGAGGCCTATTGTAAGCAAATGGAGGTGCAGACAGTGGCAGATTATTTGGCAAAAGAGTTTAACAAAAAAATTAAGAGATAGATAGCTTTGGGTGCACATGGGAGTTCACCATATGGAATCTAGTACAGTAATATAGGTATGTTGTATAACATTGAACAAGCATAACATTTAACACAATACAAAAAAAAGTAGTTACTGCATACAAAAACCCATAAGTATGCATTGTGGTTCTTTTTAGCTTTTTTCTTCTTGAGACAAATGAGAAGCTTCATTCAACTGGGCATGAGAAAAGAGAGGGGTTAAATTGTGCTTCAATGCTCACAAAATTCTGATAGCAGTATCACTACTAGATCTGTCATTACTAATAAATTTTGTTAGCAGGTGATAACAATCACTACACTAAATACTCCAATTATTGTGGGTGGGAAATTAGCCTGAGCCACTCTAATTCTCTAGTCTGGGTGGAAATGACACAGGTTCAAGACCCTGTGTCTTCCCCTCAGTCTTGCTGACTCATCCATCTATACACTGCAAGAACCCATTTTGGTATGAAAGAACAAAGACAAACTTGAGCACCAGGGGGATGAAAAAGTTCTTTGAGACTCATCAATGCAACAACATTTGTTGGAGCCTTCACCTCCTGCCAAAATCAGGCAGTAAAAGAAACTAAGGAAACACTTCACGAAGCAAGACGTTCAAGATCAACACACAGAATGCCACTTCTGGGAACAAGAAGCAAGCAAGAATCCAAGAAACTAGGTTAAAAAAACACTAGGGCCAAAGTGAACAGGATGCAACTGTTTCTTCTGAACAGATTTGCAAGATAAATTGTATTAGAATCCAAAAGGCCTTGACGTCCCACAACAGCTCATTAAACAGCCAAGGGACAGAGTCAAGATTACAATATTCTCAAATTTCATAAAAATATATCTAAATGGACTCACAGAGCAATGGGATCCCACCAGGTTGCTCCTCGGCAACTATTTACCGAGACCACGGTTGTGAGTTCCAAGCAATGTATCATGGTCTCAAGATGATCATGTGCAGCTCACCAGCAAGCAATTAGACCACCCAGTGGTGATCATCTGTTGATCTGAAGGAAGCATTGGGCATACCTTCAGCATCAGCAGGGCTGCTGCTCAATCACTTGCGGCTTCGCAGCATTGTATTTTGCTTCATTAACAGTTCTCTCAACTTCTTGACGAGACCTGGATCGCTTTGAAGGTAATCTTCGAATGATTTACGTATACTAATCAAAGACTTGTGACTCTTCCCAGTTTTCAGATTCAGTAGTGTGTCGAAGAAGTTCTGCCACAACTCAACATTCCAATACCTGCACACATTGGAAGGTTTTAAGTTACCCCACCTTCACTATATCCATCACTTTTAGTAGGGCACCAGTGCAAATGATGTCTGGCTTTGTTAAATCAAGATCTCGGGTTAAAGGTAGGTGACATCCACATACCTACTGCAGACAGTTTTACATCTGCATGTAGCTATGTCGAGATGACATTAATTCACAGTTGATAAAAATGAATCTCTGAATATTGTCAACTATATAAGTGGGAAAACGCAGTCATGGTAGTTACCTCTTGAAAGGTGCTTTAGGCCTGTAGATGGGCTGAGAAGCTGCAACTACTGATCGTTTCTCAATCTCCATATAGCTACCATGCAGCAAACAGTGGACCACCCCACACAGGCCATACGTATCCACCTGCAAAGAGGTGTTGTACAAGCCCTCAGTTATTCGCTTCAAATTTACTTCACAATCGAAGGCCAAGATATTTGTGATAAATTAACTCTGGAGACAAGTGTAAATACCTGATAAGTCCAAGGCTTCTTCTCCAGCATTTCTGTGCATCGGAACCCATCGGTCTTGCTGTCTCCCACAAACTCAGTACCATCTGTGAAGAGAGTGGTATCAATGCTCCGGCCCCAATCTATCAAACATACTCCCTGTGGATCAAATAGCATTATTAACATGGAGACACGGTGGCATTTGGAGCAAGTTTCATTTCGTTCAATGCGCTAGCAATCAATGCATGTTACAATAATCCTAACAGTTGTGACCCACTGCCTTCCTTACATATATAAATTCTCACCTGGTTCTTCCAGCACCCAGGCCTATCAGGAGCCCAACTTTGCAATTGTTCACTGCACAACGAAGTCAGTATCCAGTTAATCTCCATCTCTTATGTTATAATTTAGCAACTCTTCTCAGTCTGAAATGTAGGGCAAAATATAAGGAATTTAATATGAGCATATGATGACCTTCACATTCGGCAATATAGTAGTGGAATGGAACTAGGTCAGACATTGTTGACTCTGACCTGGTGCTGCGTATAAGTAGGTTGTCAGGCTTGAAGTCCCCATGGATAAGTCCTACTTTGTGTAGATTCTCCAACATCAGTAGCATTTCTATGGTATAGTATAAACATAGACCTTCATCCATACGTTGGCCCTTTGCCAGATAGGCATTAATAACATCCTACAATTCAGAAGATGCTGTTGTAAGTACTCACAGTGCCACATTGACCCCCCAAGGTAATCCATAATTTGAGACACGAAAGTTGAAGCCTGGATATTAAGAAGTGGGCCAAAATGTTGGAGATGTATGTCACTCATTATCTAATTGTATCCATAACTTTTCTTGACAATGATGTTCACGCTGTCAAGGTAGAAGTGATGAGTACACTTCCTAGTCCCCCGTCCAGAAATTAAAGAGACATTATAAACCATTCTGGATGAAATTAGTAACATTGACTATAGCCAAACTAGAGCATACCTGAAGAGTTCCATGTTCACCAAAGTCGCACACCATGAAACTGCAGTCTGCATAAATATGCATGTTTTGAGCCCGTCCAAATGAGGCCCTCTACAACAATAGCAATATGCTCGCTGTTAAAAATATTAATATACCCAAAATACTGCAATCAAGTGCATTTTCCACATCAAAAGCAAGGCAACTCAAAGCTACTGAGTTTAAACTTGCTGTTTTTGGCTAGCAGGTACCTCTTCACAAGGGATCCGGATATCAAGCTGTCGATAGATATAGAATTCCCATGGGCAAGCAGGCTTCTGAATCTGTACCATATGGCAAAGTATAAGCCCATGTAAGGTATACAAAAGGTCTTCCCACTGGGACAGAGAGATGTAAAACTTAACAATGCCCAGGGTGTGCTTTTGGTTAATATAAATAAATAAATAACATGATGTGCGAGTCTGATAATTATTTGTTCTCTAGCAAATTTGTGAATGCAAAAGATGAACTCCTATATGCATTAAATAAATGAACATTCTGAAAGTACAATTAAGAAGCCTTTTTCTTACATTTCAATTCTTGGAAATTTGCATGCTCTATATCTGCAGTGGATCTTCATTCCTTCATCACATCTAGCAAAATAGTCTAGCTATCATAAGAACTGAGACTAATGTTCATTTAGCACTTCCACTTCATATCCATCCAACAAAGGTCCACAATCATAGCGTGCTTGTGTATGCATGTAGAGGTTGATTCATATATCACAATCATAAATCCATTCACCACCACTCTACTACACAAGAAAACCAGAGATTGAAAGTTCCAAAGTATGAAAAATCCTAAAAAGAATACTGCATTTACTGTATATTTGTGGATTTTAACTGCAAGGTATCCCATCCTACAGTAAGATCTCGCCCTACAAGACCATCCAGGGACAAATGACCAATAACTGTCACCAGTAGCAGACATTCTTCCTCATACATCTCAATAATTGAGAGTAAAGTCTTACTTTCAGGACAATGCGCTGACCATCTCCACCATTTTTCACAAGGACTTCAGCCAGATATACTTGAGCAAACGCACCCCTTCCTGTGCATCCCTTCAACTGATACTTTTCACGCCCTGCATAATGCCAGAAATCCTTTCCAGATGATTCACAATGCACCCTACATATTTTGCAAACTGCTGACTACATACGATTTGCACCGTCTTTTCCAAAGCAGTGATCTCCCATTCTAGGAAAAGAACCTTCTCAAATAGGTAGCCATCTAACTCATAGACTCTCATACATACAGTTCCCCTGGAAATAAAGATGAAGCTCTAGTTGCAAAGCTTATAGACTGTCCTTCACATGTCAGCTCACAATTATCAAGAACAGATGGAAAAGAAAAGAAAAAAAGAAAAGAAAAGAAAAGAAAAAAGCCTACTGTGATTTAACATACCTAGCTCCAAAGTTTTATGTTTTACACCAGATTTTAGTGAAGCCAGTGTCACTTTTCCACTGTACTTTTTGGTGCTACGGAAAAAGCCCTGTACAGAAACCAGTCAATGTTCTAAATTAATATGAGTCTCAAAAACTTGATGGCATGTTCCATTAAAAAGCCTTGTCACAACTTAGAAAAATGCAGCTTCAGGAAAATGACATTCATATCCAACAAGTGTGTTAGAATCCACATCACCTTATATTCATCTAGTGGTGGATGGAGTTCTTCCAAAAATCTCCTTATCAATTTATCATCCCATGGGTAAACTTTTTCCCCAAGGACCATGCCTCCAGTAGTCCTACCTCCTCTGGTTAAAGGTTTAGCCTCTGAAATGCTCCTGCCAGAGACAACAAGGTGTTGCTACCATGTCAGTCATGGTGATCCCCAATTTGTTTGAGATGAAGGTGGAAGAGCAAACAAGGTCTACTTCCAAAGCGTAATCTCTTACTTTGCATTCACCAATAACTGTGTCCAGACCATAAACCTTATACAAGGATTTGCATCCACATTCAAGAAATAAGAGGTCTAGAAAGCTCAGGGAGGTCGAGTCCCAGACAGCCAAGTCAAGAAAAAGTAGGGCACCTGGCTAGATAGAAGCACAAGGTAATTCTGACATATAGTCAGCCAAAAAGTTGAAGGATTAAGGCTACAGAAAACATTTCAAGATCAATCCTACTTTTGATATGCCCAAATGAATTCCAGAAAATCCGGTGAGATAGTCACCTTCTGGGAGAGGTTGCTTGAAGTGAAGCAGACAAATTCGTGCATCTGGCAATAGCCATCCTGCCAGGCTCTGGATGTGAGGATGACTGCTGATTACCTGCCATAACCTCTGATTTGTCCATCTTAACAATCATGTTATCATTGTGAAGGACACCATGTACTTCTACTGAAACAGAAGTCATATGCACCCTCGGCTTCTTACTTTCTCGACTTATGATGTTTCCTTTTTCATCATCATGAGAAGAATGTTGACCTTTCTCTGTCATGAGAAGTCGGCTTCCTGTAGTGTCAGTGGACTCAAGTGGACGTTTTGTTCCAGCCACCACCCTCAAGTTTGCAGTTTCATCTCTATAGTTGGTGTCCATGTGGCCAATATTAAGATCTTGTCGAAGACCAACTGCAGACTTACCACGAAGTGGATCCTCCATTGCACTACAATTTCCACCTGGTGATTCTGTGTCCTCCCAGACAGGAGACAACTGTTTGCTTAAAAAGGCACTTGATTGCTGAACAACTGCTGTGACAGGTGGGTCATGATTTTGAAACACATCAAACTTTCCCATCTGTTGGAATGAAGAAGACTTCTTGTCACCTGATTCTTGATAGTTCGACTTTGCCTCTACACAGGACTCAGGCTGCTCAGAGGCCTGAATTCCTTCTCTGTAGCATACTGATTTGGAAGCATCCTCATGGACAACTGCCTGACTCCAAGATCCCTGAGGTGGATATGCTGAAACCATGTAGTCCTTCCGAATAACTGCTCCACTTACGGCCATAGAGTGACTGGGTTGCTCTACATCTATTGTGAGCGCCAAATCATGGCCTATAGTACTGTTTGAGCTCTTATAGATAGCATTGCTAACACTGTAACCAAGTCTTACTGTTGAGTCACTAGGTTTGACAGTACTATCTTGTAACCTGGAATGAGGCAAGATCTCCCTTTGAGGTCTTCCATTGATGAGCGGTGGAGATTTAACCTCCTGATTGTAGGAAAATTGAAAATTCACTTCCTGAGTTTCAGAACTTGAAACTTTACCCTTGATAAACCTGGAGGGCGGTGTTTTTGGTTTCAGCTGCTCACAAGCAAGAGGCCCACTAAACATAGAAAGTATATCCTTTGTCACACTTCTCGTATTGATAGTAGAATCTAACAGTACACCATGAGAAGTTGTGTCCCTTTCAATGGCATTTGGGTCTACACCAGAAACTATGAACTCGTCTGGGGATTGTGTCACTGCTGTAGGTAAGTGAAGAAAGCCTAATGAAAGACGGGGACTGCTGACAGGTTCCTTTATGGGAGGCAAAGTGGTCTGAAGTGGTGCACCCACATTGACAGTCTGAAATCCACCCAAAAGTCGACTATTTGACTTTACAGAATGTGCTTGTTCAAAATGGCCCATTTGCGAGGCATTGGAGTTGAGCAGCACATTTTGTCTTGGAGTCTCATGCATATTACTTTTCTCCCCACCAAAACTAAAGCCCATCATTTCTGCTGCCCTCCTGTTAGAAGATTGAGAAATCTCGCTTTCCCTCATGGTTGCCTTCACACTTGTAGAACTTGGAAAACTCCCCACATTGTGTTCATCAATGCCAAAAGTTTTACATTTTAAAATATCCCGCTGGTCATTTCGATTTTGAGCCCAGTGAAGCAACCTCTGTTCCTCAAAACTCGCCTCTCCTTTACTTGTTGTGCTCTCATAAATTTCAGAACCAATAAGAATCGGTGCTGTAAAATTACATTCCAATCATATGTGTTAGCTGCCCAAAACCACTAGCAGAAGGTAATACTATATTAAGATCTCGGAAAATAAATTTTAAAACGTACAATTTGTAGAGCCCAAAATCATCTTTGACACACACAAAGCACAGTACTCACCAGGACCACCATGTATCTCTCCAACATTCCCAACGTGCATGTCTGGGAGAGGAGCACACTGCACACCCTTACTAATGGGGTTCTGAAAGGCCTGAAATTGCCCCAAATCTGCACAAGTGTAGAGCAAGAATCTCAGAGTTGCGTTCACTGCAGGCACTAAATAAATGGAACAAACCCTCCTCAGAACATTCAGAAACTATTAGTATACACAGACTAGGCACCTTCTCCAGCCTGTTCACTCTAGAAGCACCAAATTTTTACCTCCAAGAGAATATTGATCAACCAGTGGTCGCTGTGCTCCTCCTTGGATCCTGGCTGCGAAAGCCTTCTGATCCTGATATTCCCAGACATACCAATAGCATCAAGGGAAAATTAAATAGATTGGCAAGAACACAATTGAAATATCTCAGGCGCTCTTCTAAACCCAACAGGCTGTACTCAAAACACTAGCACTGCGGAGGGCATTCGGAACAAACCTCTCGCACTTTCCGTTTATGCCGAGCCATCATCCGATTGCAAAAAAGTTGGTACATGGATTTCAACCTTTCAACCGGTTGCGCCTGCCTGCACCCATCAATTAAAATGAACTCCATGTAGGAAACCATAATAAGAGGTGTATACCACGTAAAAGTCTTTCACTACCTATTAAGTGGGTGGTTTAATACATCATTTTAATATCCATTTATGATAATATGTGCTTGAACCAGTGAATCAAGGTGCTGAAAAAACTAAGTAGCGCACACTTGTTCACCTAGATATGCCAATTCCGTAGACATCATTTGCCTTTGCAAAATCCCTGCAATACTCCAGTAGGGTTGCATAAGCCTCATAGAATAGGCTATGCTCCAGTCCAACTCCATTTCCTTCCAGAAATGGGAATATGGCACCTGGTTCTGTACAGCAATCTGCCTGCATTCATGATCTGAAACTTCTCAAACATACTGATAGATTGGATCAGTATCACAAACCTATCAGGATCACAATCAGTATCACAACCATAAAGTTGATGGTTTGAGCCTCTATGCACATGTACACAAGGCATAACACATGGATCAGCTGCAAATGCTTAGTGAGCATGCACAGGCTCTGAAACTGCAAGGGGTGATAGAAAAGAAGCTTATAGGTAAATGACAATGAATTTTGGCAACCCTATGACCTAGAACTAAGGACATAGTCTTTCATTGAGCTCTTACATATTGTATCCAAACCCTCAAGTAGCGAAGGTCTGATTTGTAGCGCCGGTCTGCCAGAAAATTCTTGGTACAAGCCTCTAGCACTTCCTGCAGCACTGGCTGCACACTCCCTGGCGGATATGTCTCCTTTAACCACTTTATACACCTGCAGTGTCAATATATTGTTCTTGCGTGAGAACATGATAGATTGAATGCAGTGGCCATCAGAATCTCACTCCACAAAGAGCTGCCTAATTTTCAGACTTTGCTTCCATGGGTGTAAGCTCTGAATAACAAGTCAAAGAAATGCTGAACAAGGTTCTGCACCTCATTTCTGAGCTAAACATTGGTCTTCCTTGTGTCTAGTGGAAGAGCTGTCCCTTGCATCCATCAATTTGAGCAACAGCGACCCAATTTCACTTAACAGGCACAACTAGCTCCACAAGGATGGAGCCGAAATTTACAATGTTTGGTATGTAGTGGAATCTGAGACTTCAAACTTACAATATCCAGGGTTCGAGAGGGTCATTCCCAACGTAAGATTTGATGAACTCGGATATAGTCCTGCAAAATATGAAATGTTTGTTAGATAAAATGAATGATTACTTCTTCTTTTCTAAGATAGAATGCCTATGCCAGTGAACCCAAATTATGAGAAGGACTACTCTAACACAGCAATCTAAGAACTATGTGGAGAGCTCACCTGCAAACCTTCCATATCGGACATGGATTAAAACGAGTTTAAAACAGTGGCTAAAGACCACACCAGTAGCTTTCATAGTGGTCATATAACATACAAGTGACATTGATAAATGGCTAGAGTGACATAAATAATTCATTTGAGAGAACATAAATTAAGCAGAATTTCGATGGAATTGCAGAGAAGCGTAAATACCTGCGCAGGTCCTGTGAGGTGTTTCCATCCGGAACTTGAGCGTAGGAATTCATTGCACAATCCTCAGAAGCGCTTCAGGAATACGAAAGCTTATATTCTTCACAGGACCTTGAAAGCAGCTAGAGGCTCCCAAGCATTTTCTGAGAAAATGAAAGAAAACAAGAAATAATCACTCTCCAGAAGAACTTATCCTGTTGAACTCAAACACTGAGAATCAGCACGAAGTACCCCGACTAAACTTCACACCTTGATGAACTGAACTTCCACAGAAATAAGGTACCAGGGGAATTCAATCGCTCCTGATCACAAGCCAACCCACAAGGGACCTCACTACACCCTGCCCTTTCACAACACGAAGCGGAAAGGCGCGGTAAAGAAGGCCAGCAGTAAAACGCACCTTGGTTATCTCAAGCGATTAAGAAGCCCCCATTCCGCCCTTGAGCAGGAAACGCCTCCCACTTCGCCAGTCTTCACAACATCCAAATGCATCGCGTGAGTCTTCCACCCGATCATCACCAAATGACGTCCGCCACATCCAAATTCGCCAAGATTGCCCCCCCTGCCATCGCCAACACAAAAGCAATCCCTACCAAACCCTACCAAACCCTAATGCGTCACGAGAGCGTCACGAGATCATGCGGGAGACGCTGCGACAGACACCGCGGGGCGCCAGGAGCAGCAGAGGGCAGACGGGGATGCGGCACCACATCGGGAATGCGGATCTTGGGAATGGCGGGAGGAGGATCGGTAGGAAGCAAACCCTAGGAGAGGGAAAGGGGAGAGGGAAGGTCGCGGAGGAGGAGCAGGCAGCAGCAGCAGCATGGGATGACGATGATGGGTGCGATCATGGCGATGAGAATGGCGGAGTGAGTATGCGTGCCAGATACCGTAACATTGCTTGATTGAGTACTGTAGTAGTAACTTACTACAGTATACACTACATACATACGAACCCCGTTGTCTTCATGGAGTGCTTCAAAAGAAAAGGAAAGGAAAGGAAATCTCCTCCCCATTTCCCAAGAAGGTGGACGAAGCTGTGTAAGGAAGCGTACGTGGGTCTTTGAATGGTTAGGGTTTCCAACTAGCCCACTTCTCCTAGGTTATGAAACAAGCCATTTTAGCGTGATGGTTAGGACATCCAAATCGGGGCATAGTGGCTTTCATAACATTACTCAACCGTTTGGGTCAGTTTACTGGACTTTGGAATGAAATAATCTTATTTTGCGGGCCTCACAAAACAAAGTGATCATATTTAGTGATTGTTCATACGCATAGGCTAACACTTGGAATTTTGGGTGGGGCTAGTATGTGCCCAACTCTATTCATAGGTTTGGATTGTTCATCCTTGCATTATTCACTAAAATTTTGTTTACAACGGAACTATTGAACACTATTCATATTGACATCAGTTCTTCCCATCATCTAAGTTTCTTCCCATGCAAATAAGATGGTGGAGGCCCCTGCGGATGTTAAATATATACATCGAACTCAACCATACGGTCGAGTGTTGTTATGATAATTTTTGGAGCTTGTGTGAAAATCTACTACATTATTCAAAGTGAAGATTCCCATGCTCATTAAATGAATATATTGGCCTCTCTATCTCTCCCCCCCCCACCCCATTTTATATTGATTGTGAAGCCTAGAATGAGTAACGCATTTTGACCACATAATCCAATATTATTTAAACATGTGTTTTTTTTGGTATTAGTTCTTAGATCCACACCAAATCCCATACCACTCAAACCTATATGTTTGATTAAGACAAGTAACCGAATTAGGCATGTTTATCTTAAGATCATGTGTTATGTTAGAATCATGAGCCCTTGTGGTTGATTGACGGCATTGATGATAAAGTCTTCACGTGATTCTATAAAACACTATAAGCTACAGTAATCTCCCACTTAAGTATGCACTTTGAATTGGAGCCGTTGGTGCGCACTTAGTTGGTAGGTGCGTACTTTACTCATATCGCTTTCTAGACCCTCTGATTCAATGAATTGCAATGGGAAACGGATGAAACTTGAGGCAACCCCTTGACCAAAGCCCAACGATGTGAAATCATTGCAAAGTTGAGCAAGCCGAACGCGCCGAGCAAGTAGGCGCTAGGGCGGGAGTATGAAGTCAGTGAAAGTGCCATCCGAAAAGTTTGGGACAATTGGGAGAACATACTGCAACAAAGTCCAACCTATCGAGACATTTGTTGAATCTGAAAGTGCTACCGATTTCAAACGCTTTGAAGCTCTACACAACATTGTCCTCAACATTGACGACTAATTGCTTTGCTCTGATGCTCAAACAGAAGCTAGACATATGCATGATGAACTGCAATGATCGTTTGAGATGTTTTAGTGAAACGTTAACAAACTAACATTTAATGTTAAGCATAAAAAATTCATGCATTCACAACAAATGACTCTACATGACATGTTCAAACAATATAGTGTGAACCCTAATTTTTGTCAAAAAATTGCGCACTTAACCGGGATGCGTACTTAAACGGGTGCGTACTTAAATGGGAGATTACTGTACTAGGTAGGTACCATCAAATTTCATTTTGTTGCATATACATGTAACCTTAAGGTGAAGGAAAGAGAGAGGGTATGTCAAAGAGGAACATAAAGAATATGGGATGGTGTTATGACTAAAGGCGAAGATGGTGACAAAGTATGATACATTGCTTGATCGAGTAATATGTTGATTTGGAACATATGAACAAAAAAAATTGAAGGTTGGGAAAGTAAACTCCCCACTATGTTTCCATAAGGTGAAAGTTGGGTAACTTAAGAAAATGATCATGTGTCATAATCCTTAATCTTGAAGTTAATTAAAGGCACAATTGTTCTTGACTTTACTTGAATTTATGATTTTTTTGAAGGCTCAAATTTGTTCCACTTTTATGTAACCCTTTGAAGAAGGAGAAGCGGATGCAAATTCAGTGAAAATCTTGGAGAGGAACATGGAATCATGGTGTTAGGTTGAATGACACCATAGTGATACATTGTTTGATTGAGTAATTAGCTAATTTGGCATGTATGAACAATTTCTTTGAAGTGTTTGAAAAGAAAAGCTCCCCGCAAAATTTCATAAGCCATAAGCCATTTTAATATCCAAGGAAAATAGTAAATGGCAGAATCATGAACCTTGAGGTTAGTTTAAGGCATGGATGATCGTGTCTTTACTTTGTGGTGTACAACTTGATAAGTTATTACACTTAATTTTGTTGCACTTCACCTTAAGGAATATGATGTTAGCGTGAAGGTGACGATGAAGGTCAAAATTATCTTACATTATTTAATTGAGTAATATGTTGTTTTGGAATGTACGAGCATTTGTCTTTGGAGTGTTTGAAAGTAAATTCCCAACAATTTTCCATGAGGTGGAAGGTGGGTAGGATACCCAAATAACAATGATCATGTGTTAGAATTATGAACTTTGAGGTTCAAAAATTTTGATGAACTATTAGGCTCAAATTTGTCGCACTTTCATGTGACTTTGTTGTGTGTGAGAGGGAGAGCAAAGGTAGGAGGGGAATTGGAAGTTAGTAAAGTCACAATTTCTTTGAGTGTTAACTTTTGGAGTATGACACATTGGTGATGTCATGCACCAACTTGACGTCAAACATTATATTTATAAAATGCAAAGAATCAATTTAAGTGTCAAGAAACTACTAACATCAATAAAGCTAGCACAACCATCGAATCGTGAAAGTTCTAGAAATTGTGAAATATTTAGGTGGAGATGGATGCATCATGCTAGTTTATTATCGGATTCATGATGCTTGGACCAAATTTGAGGATAGGTTGAATATGAGGAGATTTAGGGCATGAAAAAAGTGTATGTAATAAGAGAGAGGGTTATTCATGATATGGAAAGCTACCATGTTCTTTAGCCATATTGTACAAGAGACTTGTTGCTTTTTTAAGGCTATTTTTATAAGCACGGATATTGAAACATTAATGAAGCAACATATGTTGATATAAAGTCAAAGATCACTTTCACAATGGTGAACCTTAAGCTCCATGCAATAATTGTCCAAATCTTCATATTCAAAATTTCATGATAATAAACAATTTATGGAATGGGTTGGGAGGCCCATGACCTCTTAGGGGAACCTACTAAAAGCATGACCAAATCCACTTTTCAAAACATTATAAATATGGAGTAGACCTTGAGGACGGGCAAGGCTAAATGTCTTGCTCTTTGAGTGGCCCTTGATTAAGATTATGAGTGGGACCCCTCAACTACACATGTTACACTTATTATTATGGGCTAAAATTTAGTGTGGGTGAGGAATATTGTGACCTAGTGTATTTTATGTGTGGGTGTGAGGCCAAACCCCCCACCCTTAAGCGTCCGTAGTCCGAGTAGTGGGTTTGGGCTCACATTCCTCCGCGGTATTGGATTTGGACTTGGATGAGTCCATAGTGCAAGGTTCACCCTTCAAGTGGTCTTGGATTTAACTGGAATTTCACTTTTAACAACTCAATGTACGATTTCAATATGTATGTGGAGAATGCACAAGTTAACTATGTTATTTTAACCTCCTTATGCTCGGGTGCTATTTTGTCTTTGTTTGCTTCTAACGTCCATCCGGCCGCTTTAGCTACACAAGCCCTTAAGGATATCCCTCTCCTAAATGGAGTCCGTGCCGTTGACTCTATACTACCACTTGAACTATCACTTGTGTATTCCGTATCGCTACTATAAGAGGTCTCACTTGGTGTCTCCATACCGTACATAAGCCTTTAAGTATTAAGAAATACTTATGTGACTTATGTCAATCTCTCCCTCGCACCTTTGGTCTTTGCTTCCTTTGTCTTGCCATCGCGAGAGTGCTCCACATTCTCCATTAATTTGTGCACGTGGTTTATTTTTAAAGAGAGGATGCAAGTGTTAAAAAACACTATTCTCTATAGTCAATCTCAAATACATTTACTTGTGAAAGCCACACATAACACTAACTAGCATAATGTAACTAACTACTTGTCTATGAGCTAATTAAGTAGGCTATCTACTAAGCTCCTTCATGAACCCACAACTTTGTAGTTGTAATCCCCAACTACCTCACTAATTATTCAAGCCCTTAACTAATCTTCCTACCTAATTTTCCTAATTCTACTAACAACCCCTTTCTAATCACACAATTCTTCTCTAATCCTAAAATCCTAAAATCCTAAAGAGGAGAGGGGGAGAGAGAATTTCCTAACTTCACTAAGACTAACTAATCCACACAAGTATATTTTTGCACTCATCACAACCTCAAGTGCTCAACTCTTAAACATGGAACTTGCAACCACGTGTATTCAAAACATGAACTTTAAGTACCACAAATTGGAATCATGAATTAACTTTAAAATCCTTCACGTCAACACTAATTCTACCAAGAGGTCAAGCCCTCTTCAAGGCTAACAAGCCTTGGCTCTCAAACTAAAAACTAAGCACACACATGTGCTCCAATATGGCTTCCCACACCCACACTTATAACTCGTGGGGTGCCTTGGAGCACAAAGGAAAGAGAGGATGAGTGAGGGAAGAATGAGGGATTATATAGTAAGCTTGAGGGGGTGAGCACCCTCAAGGCTCACGATAAGCCCTTGAGATTTCCTCCTACTTAGTAGGCGCCAATCCTATCTTCTAAGCCTTCCTCCCTCAAATGATCAACAAGGATCCTAATTCGAACATTTAACTAGCCTTGGCTTTCTACCTACCACACTTTACCAAACTTGGGATGCTTCAACCCAAACTTAGCCTCCTTCGCTTTCCGCCGCCATAACTTTCTCCCCTTACTTTCCCAAATCGTCGCTCACCACTTAATTCAAACCACGATGCTTAACTCGTGATTTGATTGGTGCTTTGAGAATTTGCTTATCCTCCACCTTGCATTCTTCCTTGGACCTTCCCCATTAAGTGGCCATGATGAGGTGGTCCACTTGTGCGCTCCATGTGATCCTCCATTCATCCCAATTCGAATGCACTTGCCTCTTGAGTCACTTTGGTTGTCTCCATCCATTTGTACTAGCCTACTCACTAACTACTCAATCCAAGTTCTCCTTACCTATCCTCATTCACTCAAATCCTTCCGAAGGTAAAAACACAATAACAACTCACATCCTAGCCTCTTACAACATGGTACTTCTAAGACTAACATTTCACTCTTTTTATATTTTTGTGAAGTAACATGCTACTTCAAAGTGCATCAACTAACGTTTCAAGGGTCTAAGACTAAATGTGGGCACCCTTTTGGGCTCACATAATTGGCGACCATCGGGGGATGAATCCAAACATCTCTTGCTCCAAGGGTAAGTTGCCTAGTCAAGCTCGGTACTCCTTACATCTACTTCCCGATGTACGGGTAGGAAAGAGCTCACCATTCAACGTTTCCAATTGAATTGAATTATTAGGAAAGACCTCATAGACAAGGTAAGGTCCTAACCATATTGCATCGAATTTCGCCGGAAATTCAAGCTTTCGTGCGTCTTGAATCATGACCATCATTCCCGGTGTTAGGGCCCTTCTCTTATGTCGTTTGTCGAAAGTAATCTTTCTCCTTCTTTGGATTGCCTCAATATGTTGAGCCGCCATTCTCCTCCCTTCGTCAAGTGCTTCCAAATCGGTTAGTCGATTTCGTAAGGATTGACTTTCGGTAAGTCTCGTACTCACGGCCACCCTAAGTGACTCGACTTCATATTCGATTGGTAGTGTCGCTTCAAGACCATAGACTAAGGAAAATGGTGTAGCACGCGTAGTTACCTTATAGGTTGTACGGTATGCCCAAAGTGCCGCCGTTAGTTTCGTATCCCAATCCCGCTTCGAGTCTATAACCGTCTTGCGTAGTATACTCACCAAAATTCCGTTAACCCTTTCCGTTTGTCCATTGGTTTGTGGGTGGTAGGGAGTAGTCTTCCGGTGATCAATTTTAAATTTCTCTGTCATCTCTCGAATCAAGTCATTCAAAAAGTGAGTACCCCTATCGCTTACTAGGATCTTCGGCACCCCGAACCGCGAAATTATGTTTTCGTACATAAATGTTGCCGCGTGTTCCGCCGTGTCGGTCTTCACCGCTTTGGCTTCCGCCCACTTGGTGAGGTACTCGGTTGCCACCACAATATATTTCATTCCTTTTGAAGATTGGGGATGGACCTCACCCACATAGTCGATGCCCCATTTTTCGAAAGGAATTAAGGGTAATGATACATGTAAAGGCATCTCCATTCTAAGGTCGTTTCGGGCATACCGTTGGCAAGCGTCGCATTTCCTTACATAGTCATGGGCGTCCTTAAATAGTGTAGGCCAAAAGTAGCCCGCTCTAAGTATTTTTTGCCCGGTGAGTTGACCCGAGAAGTGACCGCCGCAAGCGCTATCGTGGCAAGCGATTAAAATCGCTTCAACCTCCGTTTTTGACACGCATCGTCGTAAAATACCATCGGACCCCCTTCTAAACAACCTATGGCCCACTACAACAAATTGCCTACTATTTACCCTCACCTTCCTTCTCTCTTCTTTTGTCCACTCTTTGGGCAACTTGTGGGTTGTTAGAAATTCCACTATGCCCGCATACCACTCCGGTGTAGAAGTGACCACAAAGAGGCTATCATCTACTAACATATCATTTACCGGATTTTTTCCTATCTCCTCCGACAACCTAGACAAGTGGTCCGCTTGTAAATGCATACGACCCGGTTTATATTCCACCGTGTAGTCGAATTCTTCTAATAACAAAACCCACCTAGCTAACCTACCACTTAACTCCGCCTTGTTAACTAGATACTTGATAGCCATGTGGTCAACAAAAAATACAACCGGGTTGCACATGAGGTAATGCCTAAACTTTTTAACGGAAAACACCATGGCTAGGCACTCCCTCTCCGTTGTAGAGTAGTTTCTTTCGGCGGGGGTCAATTGCTTACTCGCATAAGCTATAGGTTGATCCTTCTCTTTTTCTCCCGTTGCTTGACAAAGCGCACTCCCTATTGCCACATTACTAGCATCACAATAGACGTGAAAAGGTTTACCCCAATTGGGTGGTATCAACACCGGATAGGTGCTCAACCTATCCCGCAATTCCTCAAAGGCTTTTTGACAAGCATCCGTCCACTCGAATTTGACATCCTTTTTGAGCAAATGGGTAATGGGCACCGCTATCTTTGAAAAATTAGGAATAAGTTCCCGGTACCATCCCACATGTCCTAACAACTTAGAGATCCCCTTGGAATTGGTTGGAGTTGCCAAGTCGCTTATGGCCGCAATCTTATCCGGATCGGGTTCTCTACCTTTCTCACTAACAACATAACCCAACAACACTCCCTTATTCACTCCCAAAAATGTCTTATCCGGGTTCAATGCTAACCTCATCTTCCTACACCTAACCAATGCCTCCCTAACACAATGTAGGTGATCGTCCACATTACTTTGTGTGCTAAAATCGTCCACAAAGACGGTCATGGATTTGAACAACAAGTCGGTGAAGATATACATTACTAATCGTTGGAAAGTAGCCGGGGCATTACATAACCCAAATGGCATCACTACCCACACAAAAGTACCCCAAGGTGTAGTAAAAGCCGTTTTATGGATATCTTGGAGGGCTATGGAAATTTGATTATAACCCGCATACCCATCCATAAAGGTATATCGCGAATGACCTCCAACCTCCTCAAGCAACAAGGTGATAAAAGGTAAGGGGAAGTGATCATTTTGTGTGCACGAATTCAATTTCCTATAGTCGACACAAACCCTTAATTTCTCATTTTTTTTCTTTACTAAGACCATAGGAGAAACCCAATCCGTGATTTCCACCGGCTTGATAAACCCGGCCTTCAATAACCTTTCCAATTCCGCTTTCACCAACAATTGCAATTGAGGATTCATCCTCCTCTCCTTTTGTCTAATTGGCCTCGCCCCCGGAATTAAAGGAATCCGGTGCTCTACCATTTCCCTAGGAATTCCCTTAAGCTCATCGTAGGACCATGCAAAAGTATCACTAAACTCATCCACCAAATTGCTATACTCCCTAACCTCTTTCTCCCCCAATTTGGAACCCATCTTCATTTGTCGGGTTTTTCCATTCTTTAATTTCACATCCACGTACCGCCAATCCGCTTCCGACACATGTGCTTGTTCCTCTTTGTTCCGATACCAATCGGAAGGCACATTGGGGTAATCTTTCACATCTTGACCTACAACTATCCCCGTAGACGTGGTCTTGAAATGTAAAGGCTCCTCCAATTTCGATGACTCAATAATCACATCCTCCTCTTGAGTCCCATCTACATGAATTAAACTAACCTCACCCTCTTCCACGTCATCTACCCAAGGTGTTAACCCACCGCTAACCCACTCTTCCTCGGTGAGCACCTCACATGGCTCCAACAATGAGCCCTCTCCTAAACTAACACTAGGAAATTCACTCCCTAAGCCTACTTGGTGAAATGTAACCATTACATCAACCTCGGACTCGGGGTACTCCCTTAGCCATTGGGCATAATCCCCATTATCCCCATAATTGTAAAAATTAGGACCTAGACTTCCCGAGCCCGAATCTATAACAACCCTTTGACCTTCGGGATGGACGACTCCCACCAATGCCTTGCCAATCTCATTCTCGTTTAAGTCATCAATTTCTTTCTCCAATGGCAAATACATCTCCTTCTTCATCCATCCTTCTAATGAACCAATGGACACTATGACCCTATTACCCTCCGGACCATAAGTGATGGATGGTTTAGGTCCACCCCAATTGACCATAGCATTCGCCATCCGCAACCAAGGCCTACCTAGCAAAATGGGGAAGGTGTCCTTGTTGGAGTGCATTTTAATGACATGGAAGGTGACCAAGTACTCCTCGCCTCCCGTAGTCATTCTACAATCCTTGATCATCCCCAAAGGCGTAGTCGAACTTTGATTTGCCATATTTATGACCAAAGGTGAAGGCCCCGTGAGTCCAAGTCCCAATTTTTTCATAGTATCCTCCGGTAGTATATTTAGACTACTCCCTCCGTCGACTAGCACATTAGGAACCACCTTATCTACTATAACAACTTCTATTTCTATAGCTTTCACGTCTCTTCCACCTTGTGATTGGATCCTAGCGGCTATTTTAGCTTTCACCTTCCTCATCCTCTTGTGTACCGGCATTCCCTCCTTTAATGTTTTCCTTGCCGTGGGTGAAATTTCCAATAGTTGGCCGAAAGTAATATCCGCCTTGAGTGTACTAAGGTCCGCCCACAAGTCGTACCCGGTAGATCTTTCCACCTTAGAATTACCCACTACGTCGAATTCGTCTACGGGAACCCCCGGTCCTTCCCATTCACCCACATCGCTATTATCCAAGTCATGTACCGCATTAGTCCTCTCCCTATCTTGTAAAATTATATTTTCCCTCTCCACATCCTTAGTAGCTCTTCTAGCTACCCTATCCAACTCGGAGAGATTAATCTCTTCATCCGAAGAGTAATTTCCTTGCTCTCCTATTCCTACCTCCAACGGGGCATCCCCTCTCCTAGCCCTAGTAGTTACCGCTAGTGCAGGTGCTTCTTCAACCACACCCTTACCCTTCACTAACTCATATGTAATAGCATTGGTGTGAGGAGGCCATTGACTTTGCTCCTCTCCAATTCTCGTTGGGAGAGGAAGCATGTCATCACATGTGGCCTCCAACACTCCATCCATGAACCTAACATCTTGGGAGTTAGATGGTCCCGGATCCGTTGGAGGCGCTTGTCTCCCGTTACTACCATTAGGTGGAACTCCTTGTCTATTTTGTATTGGAATGTAACCGGTTGTAGTTTGCAAGCCCGCCGGTGGATGAAAAGTTTGCCTAGCATTACTATGGTCATAGTATAAGTTAGGTGGCCTAAGTTCATTGGCCGGTACTCCTTGTGGCCTAGCACCTCGCATATTATCCCTTGCTTGTTGTTGTGGATTAGCCACCGGGTAAGGGACATTAATTATTTTGTCCGGTTGGCGACACGTATCCGAGGGATGACTTCCTCCACAATTGCTACAATTAAACTCTTGACCTTCGGACCAACATTGTCCTTGAGCGTGCCACCTTCCACAAAAGGGATGAAATTCCTTCTTCTCTAAATTTTGGCCACCTTGCCCTCTAGGTTGTGGTCCTCTATTGCTTCCATTTCCATAGTGAGGTGGCGCTTGACCTCGTTGATTTTGTTGAGGTGGGTTACCGTTTCCTCTTTGGTCACGGTTTTGTCCACTTCTACAAAATTGACGCGTGTGGCCCGGTTGGCCACATTGGACACACCATAATCCGGAAGAATGCCTACCCGACTCAACCGGGGGTGGAGGCCCCGGTTGTTGACTCCGGATCATTAATGACATTTGATCCGTGAGGCTTTGCATTTGTTTTATCATAGCCTCTTGGAATCCTAGTTGGCTAGCACCTAGTCTTCTCTCAACCTCCTCCAAGTGTGGATCCGTTCTAGGGGCCGGTAGTGCCAAAAGAGGTGCCGGTTCCCTAACCGCTAAAGGTCGGGGGCCGGTGTCCACAATGGCATATGGAATTTGGTTCTCATACTTAGCGGGTTCTACCGCTACCACCCTAGGGCGTATGGGGATGAATTGTGGGATCAATTCATCCTCCCTTCTCCATAGCCTTTCGTGATCTTTATCCAAGTTTTCAATATCTCTAGCCGCACGCTTGGCATCCGCCAAGGTCAAGGGATTCCTTTCTAGAACACCCCTAATAGTTCCGGACTTAAAAAACCCTTGAATGAAAAATTGCTTTAGCGTGTCGTCGTTGAGCATGGTACCCACAAATCTAGTGCACACTAAATCAAACCTCCTAATGTAAGCCGAAATTTCTTCCTCCCTTCCTTGCTTCAATGACGACAATGCCCTTAATGCGGTACTTTGACCCACTTCCGGCCTAAATTCGTTAAGAAACTCCCTTTGTAATTGTTCCCATCCCCTAAAATGTCCCTCGGCATGATCCCGATACCATTCATAGGCTTCCCCCTCTAGAGTGGTAGGAAACCACACTAACCAATAACCCGGGTCGGTTATGAGGAAGCTAGCCAACCGTTCGATATACCGTTCCATGTGCCGAGAGGGGTCCTCATCCTTGGTCCCATAAAATTTAGGGAGATGAGATGGCATATCCATCGCCGCTAAATTTTGTGGAACCACAATTGGTAGGCCTCTTGGCCTAACCAATGGGTCTATTGGAGGTATAGGAGGTATGAGCGGAATTGGGGGTATGGGTGGTGGATCCATCCCCCGTTCCTCGGCCATGGTGACCGGTGAACTATTCAACAATCCCCTATCAACTTCTACCGGGAATTCTTCTCTAAGTGTGTAATTTTCCGAAGAAGTTTCACCACTCAATTTGGAGGGAGTGATCTCCTCTTCAAGTTGAGCTCCAAGTTCTAAGGTGTCTAGAATTGACCTAGTCCTAGGTTCGACGTTCAAACAACTCTCTATTCTAACATTATCTTGTTCTAATCTATCACTGATTTTAGAGGACCGCCTCTTTCGAGTAGATTTCTCTAGTCCTACTATCAAACTTGGTTTTTGTGAGCGAGTCCTACCTTGCATTCCATAAGAATCGATCGACCCTCACTTGACCACACATAATCCTAGCAATTCCCCTCTTAATATTTTCACTTGTCTTGGTGTGGTTATAATTTTTTTAGGAGGTGAGGAAAAGAACCTGCAAGCCCACTTAGGTGAAAGAATCCCAATAGGGGATAGGCATGTTCATGTTAATTTTTTGGTTAAGTCGGAGCATCACCTCCGCACCTTCCCGCAAATTAACACTCACCACAATACCGATTGTGAGGGGGTGACCTTCCGAGTAGATTATGTTAAAAGTCGAGGCTTCACCCTTCAACTTCTCACACCATCCACAATTCGGGAATTACCCTCTACAACGGATAACAACAATCACGAGTACAAAAGGCATTCCTTAATTAGTTAATGAGTTCACTTTGAAGAAATAAACATACCTTGAGCAATCGCATCCCCCTGTGAGTTAGCACTCCCCTCAATCGTGACTCAATGTAACAACACCATAAACTTTGTGAAATATTAATTTAATCTAGAGCATGAAATGACAACTCCCAAAACTTTGAGACTCACCCCGAGGTGAGTGTCAAAGTTCAATGTCCTAAGGTGAATTTACCCTCTAATGTTTTAATGAGCTACTCGGTTATAGGTTCCTTTTAAGTTCTTAGCAAATCCCCAAAAAGGTTGAGGACGTACCTTCGCCGCGCTCCTTCCTCAAAAATGAATTTGCGTAATTGACAATGCAATTCATTCCAAGGAATAGTTGAAATACAATGAATTCAAATGTAACCCAAAGAGAGAATACTTACCGAGTTTCGGGTGCTCCTTCCCTTCTCTCAAGTTTGTGTCTCCAATTTTTCCTAGTCGCCTCCAAGTCTCCTAGTCGCCTCCAAGTCTTGTAACTACCTTCCGCTTCGCTCCCGGCGGACGCACCAATTATGTGAGGCCAAACCCCCCACCCTTAAGCGTCCGTAGTCCGAGTAGTGGGTTTGGGCTCACATTCCTCCGCGGTATTGGATTTGGACTTGGATGAGTCCATAGTGCAAGGTTCACCCTTCAAGTGGTCTTGGATTTAACTGGAATTTCACTTTTAACAACTCAATGTACGATTTCAATATGTATGTGGAGAATGCACAAGTTAACTATGTTATTTTAACCTCCTTATGCTCGGGTGCTATTTTGTCTTTGTTTGCTTCTAACGTCCATCCGGCCGCTTTAGCTACACAAGCCCTTAAGGATATCCCTCTCCTAAATGGAGTCCGTGCCGTTGACTCTATACTACCACTTGAACTATCACTTGTGTATTCCGTATCGCTACTATAAGAGGTCTCACTTGGTGTCTCCATACCGTACATAAGCCTTTAAGTATTAAGAAATACTTATGTGACTTATGTCAATCTCTCCCTCGCACCTTTGGTCTTTGCTTCCTTTGTCTTGCCATCGCGAGAGTGCTCCACATTCTCCATTAATTTGTGCACGTGGTTTATTTTTAAAGAGAGGATGCAAGTGTTAAAAAACACTATTCTCTATAGTCAATCTCAAATACATTTACTTGTGAAAGCCACACATAACACTAACTAGCATAATGTAACTAACTACTTGTCTATGAGCTAATTAAGTAGGCTATCTACTAAGCTCCTTCATGAACCCACAACTTTGTAGTTGTAATCCCCAACTACCTCACTAATTATTCAAGCCCTTAACTAATCTTCCTACCTAATTTTCCTAATTCTACTAACAACCCCTTTCTAATCACACAATTCTTCTCTAATCCTAAAATCCTAAAATCCTAAAGAGGAGAGGGGGAGAGAGAATTTCCTAACTTCACTAAGACTAACTAATCCACACAAGTATATTTTTGCACTCATCACAACCTCAAGTGCTCAACTCTTAAACATGGAACTTGCAACCACGTGTATTCAAAACATGAACTTTAAGTACCACAAATTGGAATCATGAATTAACTTTAAAATCCTTCACGTCAACACTAATTCTACCAAGAGGTCAAGCCCTCTTCAAGGCTAACAAGCCTTGGCTCTCAAACTAAAAACTAAGCACACACATGTGCTCCAATATGGCTTCCCACACCCACACTTATAACTCGTGGGGTGCCTTGGAGCACAAAGGAAAGAGAGGATGAGTGAGGGAAGAATGAGGGATTATATAGTAAGCTTGAGGGGGTGAGCACCCTCAAGGCTCACGATAAGCCCTTGAGATTTCCTCCTACTTAGTAGGCGCCAATCCTATCTTCTAAGCCTTCCTCCCTCAAATGATCAACAAGGATCCTAATTCGAACATTTAACTAGCCTTGGCTTTCTACCTACCACACTTTACCAAACTTGGGATGCTTCAACCCAAACTTAGCCTCCTTCGCTTTCCGCCGCCATAACTTTCTCCCCTTACTTTCCCAAATCGTTGCCCACCACTTAATTCAAACCACGATGCTTAACTCGTGATTTGATTGGTGCTTTGAGAATTTGCTTATCCTCCACCTTGCATTCTTTCTTGGATCTTCCCCATTAAGTGGCCATGATGAGGTGGTCCACTTGTGCGCTCCATGTGATCCTCCATTCATCCCAATTCGAATGCACTTGCCTCTTGAGTCACTTTGGTTGTCTCCATCCATTTGTACTAGCCTACTCACTAACTACTCAATCCAAGTTCTCCTTACCTATCCTCATTCACTCAAATCCTTCCGAAGGTAAAAACACAATAACAACTCACATCCTAGCCTCTTACAACATGGTACTTCTAAGACTAACATTTCACTCTTTTTATATTTTTGTGAAGTAACATGCTACTTCAAAGTGCATCAACTAACGTTTCAAGGGTCTAAGACTAAATGTGGGCACCCTTTTGGGCTCACAGTGGGTTGAAAAATAAGATGGTTCAAAGATTTATAAAATATCATTATTAAAATATACAAATGATAAAATATTATCACAATGTTGAAATTATTAATATATCATTGATATGATTTTGATGTCATATTTCTCAACCCACTTTAATTCATGTTTGTGTAAAAAACACTAATTCCAAATTCCAAATTTTGAGCATATAATATTGTGGGCTCAAAATGTTGTGGGTTAGGAAAACCTACATAATTTGACCAAAACTTATCATAGTATGACAAAATTAATGGTCCATATTAATGGGTATAGAAGGTGTATTTTTGTGTCTTTTGGATTTTTCTAGATTTTGCTTGAGGATCCTTATTTTGGATTGTCTTGGTGTGATTTTCAAGCACGTGTGAGTTGAGTTTCAAGTTGGGTTTGTGATGGGTGACGAATGATCCCTGAGTTTGTTGACAACTTAGGCAATTATTTCATTTGAGTTTCTTGACAACTCATGGAAACATTTGATTTGAGTTGTCTCTAATTAAGGATAAGTACCAAGAGTGAGCAGATGGTGGTGTGGTGGCTCGATCGTTGTTGTAAAGTGTGGACCATTGACATGGACAACTTAACCCCTAAAGGTCCAAGCCCATATCTCCTCCTATTTGCCTAAAAAATGTCATTGCAATTTAACATTTTACTAAAGACAATGTCATGTTTGTAAAGACTTTTGGATTGTTCACACAAAATTTTAGATGTCCATGTGTCCCAATTGAAAAAATGATACAATAAACATGTACAGTGGGGTGACACCGAAATTGGCACCTTGTGCAATTCCAGGGATAGTGCCCACACTGCTGCCAACTTTGACACCCTCCCGAGCGTTGGAAAATTGTTATTTATACATGAAATTTTAGACACAAAATCATTTTTATGTTGACAACATGTGTACCAAATTTCAAAGCTTGAAGATTGATAAAAAAAATATTCAAGATTTACTAACAAGGGGTAGTTGTAAGAAATGTTTCACAATTGTCAACTTTGACACCCTCCCAAGGATTGAAGAATTTTTTTTCCACATGGAATTTTTAGAGTAGGAACATCTTTATGTTGTTTACACATGTGAAAAATTCAAATCCAAAAGACCCACAAAAAAATGATATTCCAAATCTACCAACATGTGTAGTTGTGAGAAACAAAGGGGAGAATCGTTTCACAACGTCTAACTTTGACAACCTCCCTAGGGCTGAGAATATGTTATTTCAATATGAAATTTTTGTCACATGATCTTTATGATGTTGACCACATTTATGAAAATTTTCAAGGCCAAAAGATACACACAAAAATAGTTATTCTATATCTACCAACGTGTATGTCCTCCATTAGCATCAATCACTGCTTGTAACCTAGAGGGCATAGAATGACATAATTGAAGGAGCTTTGTTTCACTAATTGACTTCCACTCTCTTTCAAGAACTACCTTCAACCCATCTATATTTCTAGGACATGCCTTGTTACGTTGTATTGCATCTTTTAGAATCATCCACATGTTCTCAATTGGATTGAGATCGGGAGAGTTTGCAGGCCAATTGAGCTTTCAAGAAGGCATTGTTGTCTCCATTCTTCACATATTTTGCTACTATGGACGGGTGCGCCATTTTCCATGAGCACTGCATTTGGAACTTTAACCATGAAATGAAATAATTCCCCTTCGTAAATTACTTCCACAAAATCCTTTGTAGAGCGTCAATCTTTAAGCATAAAAATAAGTTTTGACTTTTGGCCTCCAGCAAATGCGCCCCAAATCATCAAGGAAGTCCGTCCACTTTTAAAAGTAGGAACTATACAATTTGATGAATACCGCTCATTTGCAGTTCTCCAAACACGAATTTTTTTCAAATTCTTCCCAATTTCAAAGGTAGATTCATCCGTCCAAATAATACGCTCCCAATTTTCTGCGCTCCATTCGCGGTACTTCTTAGCAAAAAACAACCTTTGATATATGTGATGAGGTGTCAAAAAATGTTTTTTGACTGCAATTCAACTAAAAATGCCACTTCTATGTAAGAGCCTTTGAATGGTACGTTCACACATTGGAGTAGGGCATACACTAGCAATCTCTGATGTTGACGTGCGACGATTATTTTTTGAGAAACGCAAAATACTACGCACATTTCTATCACTAAGTTTTGGAGTGTGACTTTGACCACAAGGTTCGTGCTTGTAAGTTGCATTTTCTCTAAAAAAATTTACCAACCTCTTAACTGTTCTAATGGAAACTTTGATAGTGGTTGCAATTTGAACTTGAGTACTGCCTCCCTCACTCGTACCTATAATACGTCCACGAATTTCATCGGAAATTGCCATCTGAAATATATTGAACTTTCTTTTACTAGCCATACATAACCTTAAACGATCACTTTGACGTTGATACGAGTTCTCCTGTTCAAGTTGGGTCGTATCTAGAGTGATGGAATTTGTAGCAACTCACAAAATTGATCATTAAGATGAATATTAAGCAGCTAGACTTGCCAAGAATGAAGCTCACAGACAATTGAAAGCCCATCTTCATCCTGCCATCAAAACATGGAACCATGCATTTGAGAAATCAATGCTCTCCAAATGATCCAATATTCATGCATCACATCACTCCATGTCTCACACATAACACATTTTTTCTCTCTGCTCTCACCGTTACTCCAACATCCAATGATCACAAATCACATGCAACATTCCCTTAAGTATACACAATGGTGCTCAATTGAAATTTAGAGGGGGAAACTTCGTTATGTGTGTAGGATACAAGTGGATTCTTCTTGATGTGACAACTCCACACTTCTACATTTGGATGTTACTGATTTTTCTTAGATACATTTATGATTAGGCATTGTGTCAAAAGGATAAGTTCAATGAGGAAGCATGAGGTGTCAAAAATATTTCAATATTTTCACCATGTCCTTGAATTGGTTATTGTAATTATACACGTTGGTAGATATAGAATAACTATTTTTGTGTGTATCTTTTGGCCTTGAAAATTTTCATAAATGTGATCAACATCATAAAGATCATGTGACAAAAATTTCATATTGAAATAACAGATTCTCAGCCCTAGGGAGGCTTTCAAAGTTGGACGTTGTGAAACGATTCTCCCCTTTGTTTCTCACAACTACACATGTTGGTAGATTTGGAATATCATTTTTTTGTGGGTCTTTTGGACTTGAAATTTTTCACATGTGTAAACAACATAAAGATGTTCCTACTCCAAAAATTCCATGTGAAAAAAAAATTCTTCAATCCTTGGGAGGGTGTCAAAGTTGGCAGCTGTGAAACATTTCTTATAGCTACCCCTTGTTAGTAAATCTTTAATATCTTTTTTTATCAATCTTCAAGCTTTGAAATTTGGTACACATGTTGTCAACATAACAATGATTTTGTGTCTAAAATTTCATGTATAAATAACAATTTTCCAGTGCTCGGGAGGGTGTCAAAGTTGGCAGCAGTGTGGGCACTATCCCTAGAATTGCACAAGGTGCCAATTTCGGTGTCACCCCACTGTACACTAGTATGGACAAACAAAGGTGGATCCATGTACAAAAAATCCCTTCTCGACCTTTAAGGGCTAAGGTGGTGGGGAAGAAATGGATGCCTCCCAGTTGGCCAACTCTTAGAGTGATGAGAAGGAGAACATTTCACCTTGTTTTAAAAGTTTTGCTCATTAGATGGGTGTATATTTTTCATGTTTTCCATTAGATTGTCATTTCAAGGAATATGTGATGACAATATGCGAATTCAATTTATCATAGGGAGATGTTGTGGGAGGGATTTGGTTGTGCGTAGGGGAGTCCAATGATTAGCAAGACTTTAGGACCCTAGGGGCGAACTTAACATAGCCCATACATTCGTTAGAGTAAAGTTCTTAGGAACATTAACACGGGCTTGAGAGGCAACTTGTACAGTACATGTGTTGGGTTGTATCCAATTTGGGATTGTGTGGTCAGTTGGGGAGGAGGGAGCAAAACTTCCATTCACAAGGCATTTCCATCTTCTTGAGATGACGTGTCAAGATCATTTCATAAATACATATACTATAAATTCCGGCTCCGTGAGGAGCAAGCGTGCTCATTTCATTGAAATGTTCACATGGTTTGGTTGTGTCTATCAAGGCGGAGGCCTTTGATGATGGGATGGTGACATGATCCAAAAAGATGTGCCCCAAGTGTCCACATGGTGAGAGAGATGGCTAGCCTCTGGGACTGGCGTGAATGAAGGGCGATTCACCTTGAGCATAGACGCGAGTTCATATGTGAACCCTGAGCAGGGCTATGGGGCGAGTGTTATTACCTCATGTCGGAGGTGGTCCCTATTAGTAACCAATGACGAGGGCACTATACGCCCATTTTGCAGGGGGGCATGGGTTTTGGTTGAGTTATGTTGTACATCTCAAGGGTGGATGTCACAAGGGCATGATGTCTTAACTTGCAACATGAGTTGGGTTTGATTATTGGAGATGTCTCCGGGCAGTTGTGCTATCCCTTAGGGGCGGTTTACACTATGGACCATGAAGTTGTCCCACGGCGATGTAAGAGCGCTGATTGGCTGTTGAACTCGTCCCGGGACAACTTCAGTTTACACTAGAGAAAAAATGGCAGAGGGACCACGGAGGTCGAGGTCCCCAAAATATAATTTTTAAAGCGTAATAAATGCACTGACATGGTCCAACGGGTTTTTCGTTGAGAGAGGCAAGAGAGGTGGTCTGGTAGCAAAAGGCAAGGGCCCATGGCAGATAATCACGATTTTAATGATTCTTTAACAAATCTACCCTCTATGTGCCTTAATCATAGCATGGCCCATGAGACATACCAGCACTACCTTGTTTTTCCCCTTATACCGGCTCCCACGTGTTTCACCAAACAACGTGGGACATCTAGAACCCAAGAATTTGAGTGCAGATTTGTTTTTCTGCTCTACCAACTGAAATATTTGGAATTTTGGGGCTTGTAATATACCATTGGAAAGGTCTTGAAAATACCTTTCCAATGGTATATTACACGCCCCCCAAAATTTAAAATTACAGTTGAAAAACACAAAAGAAAAATCTGTAGTTGTTTAGTGACTGCAGATCAGGGTGGTCAAAAGAACCGCAATGGGAAATCTTCTAACACTAATTAACACTATTTTTGCTCTACCAACTGCAATATTTGGAAATTTGGGGCTTGTAATATACCATTGGAAAGGTATTGAAAATATCTTTCCAACGGTATATTACACGCCCCAAAAAATTTTAAAATTATAGTTGAGAAACAAAAAAGAAAAATCTGTAGTTGTTTAGTGACTGCAGATCAGGGTGGTCAAAAGAGCCGCAATGGGAAATCTTCTAACACTAATTATCAAAGAATTGAACTTTAGTGTTGAGCAAGGTAGGGTGGTAACAACACTAAATATAATCAAACACTAAATATCCTATTTAGTGTAGTGACAACACAAGGTACATGTCACAATCCTATCGTATTCTCTTGTCTGTGTGAGGATTCTGATGAACCCCAAGTGTACAAGTTTGCGAGATTTGACACCACACCCAGCAAATCAAGCAAACCTTACAGTATTCTTAGAATTTTCACATTAGCCTATGATGGAGTCAGATTTCTGAACATCTCTGGCACTGATATCTGATCTGTACGTGGAGATTATTGCAGACTAATATAGAGGGAATTATCGCATAGCTAGTATGGGCGTACCTCTCATTCATCCAACATAAAGCCTTGGAAATATTATGCAGCCCGGAGGTTTCCATTTTTGAGTTGATTTGACACCGGAGTTAGTTAATAAACACATGTCCTTTTGACATCCGTTCTTGAAGCCACACCAAACCACATACCACTCAAATATAGGTGTCCATAAATTAAGCAAAGCAGCCGAATACGGGTTCAATGTCGACCTTACTCTATGAATTTATAAACAAGTCTGTTGTTGTTGTTGTACTCCAATGTTCACAACATCGTTACACTCTTTAACTCATGAAAAATATGTTACAAGACCACAATTTAAATTGGCAAAAGAGCATAATAGACCAATTTAGATACAATCAAGTATTCGAGTTCGTAACAACATTACCTGTACTCAGAGAGCTCTGGGTCATGACCAATCTGCCTGCATGAGTTGAAATTGGTGGTGATCTCCTCCCCAAAAAACTAAAATTTTCTTCTGCAGCCACCCCACTGAAACATTGAGCTTGAAAGCGAAATTTTGATGAAGATCTGAATTTGTCATCACAACAAGTAGAAAACAACCTAGTGAGTACTCAGGTAATGTCGATGTGGAGTGGTGAGTCAGAGGATTAGAGCTTGCCAAGTTTAAATTTTCCTGCTACATTATTCGAGTCTGTTACATATTCGAGAATGTACCTTTGTTGGGGGACTCTCGGGACAAGGTGTTGGAAGGCCGACATTATGTTTGCCAACATCTTGGAGATCCTATTTTTATGAATGCCGCGAGCCTCGGTTCTTATTCCTACCGGCCTCAGTGGATTTGGACCAACCTCACACCGCTATCCACCTTAGCTGCAGCATTTTCTGTAGTGCCTCCACCTTTGGATCAAAAGGTGGATGACATCTTGGATCCAAACCGGACCTCTTTGCCGGTTGTTCGAGATGATTTTCCCCCGTTGGCATTGGTCAACAAAGTGGGGGCACCACAGAGGGCCTTTCCCACCTTTATGATTTTCCCACAGTTATTCGCATTCCGCAATCAGGGACCCGGTTTGGTGTGGGATGCGCACACAAAAATCCATTGCGAACCCTTTTCCGACGAACGGGAGCGTGCAATGGGATTCCAGACCGGAACCACAGCAGCTCCTGGCCTTTCTGAGGGCCAACGGCGGTTTGTGTTGGGCCACGCTATGGATCTTAACACCATGGTGTGGACTGTTGGTTTATGCCTTGCATTGCAACGGCATCTTGGTGACCAGTTATTATCTCTGGGGGCAGAGGACTCTGGTCAGGGGGCACAGCGGTCCACATCCATGGAGGAGGGAATTGAGGCCATAGTTGGAGAAGCCGAACGAATCTCTCGATTCAAGCAGCAGGTGATGGAGGAGCTTCGAGCTCAATGGGTTTATACTGCTTTGGTTTCTTCGCCTCCGGTGGTGGCTTCATCATCACATATTAATGGTGATGAAGGGAGGCCAAACTCGACTGTTGGCATCGAGGTTGGGGGCATGGTTAATGCCCTCTCCTCTGAGTAGCAATTAGAGTCCGTGCCAGCACCAGGTGGTTCCCCTTTGGTGAAGAGGGAGACCACAGAATTCGATGATTGGCCATTGGAGTTAGGCCCTCATCTCACTGGTGCTGAGACACGGAAGGTACGAGCATTCATTCGCTCGTACCGTAGGTGTTTTGCTTTTAGCCTTCAAGATCTTGAAGGCTACAAAGGAAAATCCATCCACATTCAGCTGGAGGACGACCATCCTATTTTTCGGAGACCTTATAGGCTCAGTGCTCCCGAGAGGATTGGTGTCCAAACTCGTTGCCGAGAGCTGTTGGCGGCAAGGCTAATCGAATTTTCCAACGGGGAGTATGCTTGTGCTCCGATTATGCCATCGAAGAAGGATATCTTTGGCAATTGGACGGAGAAGCGGATGTGCGGGGATTACCGTCCAGTTAACCGGAAGACCAAGTCGGATCGGTATCCCATGCCAATCCCGGAGGAATTGTTCGATGCCATCGGATTTTCTCGAGTCTTTAGCACCTTGGACTTGAGATCCGGCTATCACTAGCTCCCATTACTTGTGGGAGATCGGATGAAAACTGCATTCTGGGGAGTTGATAAAGATGGGAAGGGTCAACTTTACCATTGGAAGTTTCTTTCATTTGGCTTGAAGAATGCATCTGCTGAGTTTCAGAGAGTGATGGACCAAGTTCTCTCTGGCTTGCCTTTTGCTCGGTGTTACATAAACGATGTGATCATCTTTAGCAGGACACCACATGAGCATGTGAGGCATTTGCAAGCCATTTTTGAACGGTTGCAGCGGTGGGGATTGCGCTTGCACCATGGCAAGTGCAAGTTTTTCCATGACCGACTGACATATCTGGGTCATATGATTGTGCCATGAGGTCTTGGAGTACAACAAGCTAAGGTGGACGCCTTGCAGAAGATTCCGGCACCGGTTGATGTGCCGAGACTTCGTGCATTCTTGGGTTTGGCGAATTACTACCGGCGATTCGTCAAGAACTTTAACTTGATCACCTAGCCGCTTACCATTCTCACGAGCAAGGACCAACCTTGGACTTGGGGTCGTGAGCAACAACAGGCATTTGAGACATTGAAGCACAGACTGGGTACAGCTCTAGTGCTTCGACGTCCTGATGTTTCCAAATCTTTCCAGTTGCATACGGACTGGAGTTCATTGGGATTGGGAGCAGTTCTCACTCAGAAAGATGATTTTGGTCGGGAGTATGTTGTTGCTTATGCTTTGCGAAGCAACAACAGTGCAGAGGCCAATTATTCGTCCTATGAGGGAGAAACTTTGGCGGCGGTATGGGGTATTGCTCATTTCCGACCATATCTCTATGGTTAGCGCTTCACTTTGGTGACTGATCATCAGCCTTTACGATGGCTCATGGAGTCGGATAAGCTTACTGGCAAGCTCGCCAGGTGGGCTTTATTGCTCCAGGAGTACGACTTTGAGGTGGTGCACCGTGTTGGTGTTACCAACCTAGATGCGGATGGACTCTCACGCAATCCAAGTCCTTCAGACGAGGACTTGACCGGAGCCAGGTGGCATGGGAATTGTGATCGAGAGGCGGTTCCAGGTTGGCATGCAACTACCTACCTCACTTTATTTTCTAACTCTGCTGCTGAGGTTTCGATACAGGGCTCGGATGATGAGACTGATCGACCTCAAGCTATTGCGGATGTATGGGAGGATCTTCCCGTATTGCATAAGCTTCAGCAGGGATCCTTTCCTTTGTCCATCTCAGCGATGGAAAGGGATAGGATTGGACATCGAATAACAAGGTTCTGTTGGGAGAACGGTTTGTTATTTCGATTGTGGTCGGATGGGACAAGGCGGATTGTTCCTAGACCGGATCAGAGGGCCTTCTTAGTGCGGCAAGTGCACGAGGAACTTGGTCATTTTGGCGTACGTAGGACACATTCGATGTTGCGTAGCCAATATTGGTGGACCAGCATGTATCAGCAGGTTGCTGCTTATATCGGGAGGTGTGAAGTTTGTGACCGGGTCAGGTCTAGCTTCAACACCTTGTCACCCAGATTACAGCCTTTACCTATCATGGGACTAGGCTACCGTTGGTCACTCGACTTTGCAGGACCGTTGGTTGTCACACCACGTGGAGCAAAGTACGTGTTGGTCATGGTGGAGCATTTCAACAAGTGGATTGAGCTTGTCGCTCTACCCCAAAACTCGGCAGAGTTGGCCGCGGCAGCCTTTTTGGATCGTGTGTTGGCACGTTTTGGAACACCGGCTGAGGTATTGACGGACCAAGGGAGGGAGTTCCTCGGTGCTTTTGAGGAGTTATGCACTAAGGCCCTTATAGATCACCGCACCACCTCGCGAGATCATCCGGAGGCGGATGGCTTGGCTGAACGGGTTGTTCAGACAACCAAGCGTGGCTTGAGGAAGTATGGATTACTTCGGGGAAGCCATCGGGATTGGGACCTTATGTTGCCTTGGATTGCTATGGGCTACCGATTTAGTAGGCAGGCCTCTTTGGCGTCCTACAGCCCATATCAGTTGTTGTATGGACGTGAGCCCATGCTCCCGAGTTCTATTCGGGAAAAGCTAGCTCCTGTTGTGGACTTGGATGACCCAAATATCTGGGCAGAGTGTTTGCAGGAGCGGGCTCAATTCTTCCAAAGGGCCATGCCTATGGCCATGGAGAATTTGCCCATTGCTCATCACCGTGATACACTGCGTTATGCACGCATTCGCAGTGGTGCTTACCGACCTCAGTTGCGGAGATTCCGGCAGGGGGATTATGTTTATCTTCAACGTGAGGCGCCTACGACATTGGATGTCAAGGCGGGGCGTACTATCCTTCGGGTGAAGGAATTGTTGCCGAGTGGTTTGTTATTGTTGGAAGGCAAGGATGGTAGGGAATGTTGCGAGCATTCCAAAACTGTGCCCCATGTCACCTACCTATTGAGGGTACGGTTCATCCTGAACTGGCCATCATGCCAGAGGGCCTTCCATATTTCGTGTGCGGGGAGAAGAAAGGAGCGGCTACTATGCTCTTGTGTGATGAGTGTCAACGTGGTTGGCACATGGCATGCTTGAGGCCACCCCTGACTTCTCTACCATCTGGACAGTGGAGTTGTCCTCGCTGTTGAGGATCTTCGGTACTTGGTACTTCCACCAGTCGTACTCAATGATCATGTGTGGCTTTCGTCGTGTTTTGCTTGCCCAAGTGAAATATGAAGAGTTATGGCTTAAGGACGCTATCAAACGCGAGGCGGCGGAATTAATTCTTTGGAATTTGATGGCCAAACATCAAAGGCGATTAAGGATGGGGCTCACATTGCACCCAACCTACAGTTCCTTGGGACGAGGTTCACCACTTTAGTTAGTAGCGAATATTTAGATCTACAAATGTGTCATGCGTCATATTTAGATTTACAAATGTGTCATGCGTCATATTTAGATTTATAAATGTGTCATGCGTCTTATTTAAATTTACAAATGTGTCATGCATCATATTTAGATTTACAAATGTGTTATGTGTCATATTCAAATTTGTAATGTTTTAGACTTTGAAGTTAATTACATGTTATATTGACGGTTTCACTTTGAAAAGGAAATCCCATTCAATTGCTTATTTACTTAATGGAAGTGAACATATATATTGGATTTTGGACCTTGAAGATGAAGTGCAGTCAATATGGGTTATATGGACAAGTGGCCTTCAATCCTAGTGAAGGACAATCGCAGAGATGTCGGGCAACGTTGCCCGAACCGCGTGGGCAGGGACGCGAAAAGTTTTGAGGGGCAGAGGTGGTGGTGGGCCCCACCAGCCTCTGTCACGCCGGACAGAGCTCGATAGGGGTTCTTTAGCGTCCGGCATATTTTTCAAGGTTCTCCATCTTTAGTCTACTCAAGATATAATTAAATATATTACCTTGAGACCCTCTCGTTTAAACAATGAAACAATCTCCTTCAAGTATGGCTAATCCAAGGAAATGTATTATTCATCTATAGTGGTCGGGTCAGGTTTTACTGGGTGAGGAAAAGTCTTAGTCCACGCCACCTTCAGAATGAGGGAATCCCTCAAGGGCCACTTGCTGCTATTTCAGGAGCAAGCTAAAGTTGCACGGCGAACGATATGCTACCCCCTATGAGCCTTTCACGGGAGGTAGATACGGGCAGGGGCAACTGCCCCACAAAGAAATCGGGATTTTCTGGACCCGACCGAAAACTTTTGCCCGCCCCACCCGACTTCAAAAAAACATTGCCCTTGCATTCTTGAAGGCCACTTCTCCACAAATCCCATATTGAGTGCACTTCACCTTCAAGGTCCAAAAGCCAATATATGTGTTCACTTCCATTGAATAAATAAGAAATTGATTGGGATTTCATTTTCAAAGTGAAACCGTCAATAAAGCAAGTAATTAACTTGGAAGTAAAAAATATTACAAAATCCTCATTAGCATTGAGGTTATATTTTTTGTGAAAGGGTCTTTGTAATTCAAAAATGAAACTAAAATTAGTTTTTAAATTTTTAGTATGTTTATTTTATAATATTTTAGTTAATACCTTTTATTTTTACAAAGTATTCATACACACTCAGACTAATTAAGTGTGATTAAATGTCATTAAGTCTAAATGACGGTATTAGAAGGTAATTCAGCGCAAAGCCTAGGTTTCTTTGTATTTGATAAGCATACTTTTTGATTTAATTGGGCTTAATTTGTATTAATTAGGATCATTTAGACTTAATGACATTTAATCACACTTAATTAGTTTGAGTGTGTATGAATACTTGTGAAAGTAGAAGGTATTAACTACAATATTATAAAATAAAGATACTAAAAATTAAAAACTAATTGTAGTTCCATTTTTGAATTACAAAGTCCCTTTCAATGGTAAGTCACAAAAATTATAACCTCAGTGCTAATGAGGGTTTTGTAATATTTTTTACTTCCAAGTTAATTACTTGCTTTATTGACGGTTTCATTTTGAAAATGAAATCCCAGTCAATTGCTTATTTATTCAATGGAAGTGAACACATATATTAGAGTTTGGACCTTGAAGGTGAAGTGCACTCAATATGGGATTTGTGGAGAAGTGGCCTTCAAGGATGCAAGGGCAATGATTTTTTTGAAGTCGGGCGGGGCGGGCAAAAGTTTTCGGTCGGGTCCAGAAATTCCCGATTTCTTTGTGCAGCTGCCCTGCCCGTATCTACCTCCCGCGAAAGGCTCGTAGGGGGTAGCATATCGTCTGCCAACTTGCACTTCCTACGAATCTTGTAACCACTAGAATATGTGTTTCTTCCTTGCTTCTTGGCACACTTGCTGCCATAGTTTAGTCTTGCATTGACATTTGTGTGCAAGAGCATCTACCGCTCTTCAATCGACATTTTTCCCAGTGTGAAGCGAGTCTCTTTGCCACTACTTAAGGTGAGTCACAACCTGAAGAGAGCCATGCACAGACCTCATTCTTGCAGAGCCCCTCCGAATTCACCTACCTGGAGGCACGTTTATTAATCCTCGCTTAGTTCAAGCTGTCTCATGGTTTACACGGGATCGAAGATTTCCAGTGACCGGCGCTAGGTTGTTTGATGAGGTATGGCCTATCTTCTCCTTGCACTTGTGCTTGAATAGCTGTGACAAGCTTTGTAAAGGTCCTGTTTTTTTCGTTTAATGTGAATCCTGATATTCTAGTCATCCTTTGAGGTCATTTAGGACTGTATCTCGAGGTGTTTGGGTTGCCCTTGCGTCCTTGTTGCGGATGATTTGTAGTTAATCAGATCTGATCAGATCTGATCTGTTTGATGCAGTCTTGTCTGTCGGAGATCTTCAATACTTCTAGTCCCATTGTAGATGTGTGCGGCTCAAGTTGTTTACATGAGGTCCTCTTTGCTTCCCCTTTCAAGGATCTCCGTGCTTGCGGTTTGCATACTTGGGAGGGTTAATGTTCTAGTGACCAAATCACTTTTGGCAATTTTCTGATAATAGTCAATACTCATGTATGTCACAAAGATATTGATGGTATTTTTATGGCTGTCAACTTATATTGGGACCCAAGAATATGAACAAATATGTGATTGAACTTCAATAGGCTTAAACAAAAGTTTTGAATCGATGTAATCAAGAGTGCAACTTCCGGTGGGAGGATTACTCATCCCATTTTAACGGTTGTACAGAATGACATTGCAATCTAATTCCAACACATATTCTTGGATTGCAAGAACTTTAAAGACTTGTATCCAGAAAAAACTAAAGTGTCGCAAAAGCATTGGATATGAACGCTGTAACAATTTGCGTTCTTATCCGTACATTTCCGTTGCCAATTTTTCTTATTTTCGTAATGTGTAGGTAGTGAATTTTTCTCGGTTTTTGAAAGTCTCGCTGATTTCTTCAACTTTTACATAGTTTCCGCAATCCACTTTCTAATGTCTATACCAACATCTTTGTGAACATAGGCAGAATGTTAACTGGAAGCCTGGCACCTTTCTTCTGTAGGCTGAACAATCCTCATGCCATGAAGCTGAAAATTCTACTGACATTTGTGTAATGGTGTCTAACAGGAGCTTCACCAGCTAGTTCACATCAACACACTGAGTACCACATTGAAGATCCCCAAGGCGCAAGGATTTGCAAATTTTTCAGACCACAAGGAACTATTTGTTGGTACTGCGTTGTGAATATACTTTTCTCGATCGATTTTGTGAAACGAAATTTTTTCAGAGAATATGGACCCAGTACCTGCAAAATGTTTGATTCCTCAAATCAGCACTACGCTTGAAATGGTCGAGCTTGAAACTTGCATATGGGAACAGAGTCCTGTAATTTGATCCCTCCAGTTGACACTGCGGTCGATGTAGTCGGGCTTGAAACAAATATGGGTACGTCTGGATCCAGTTCTAAGAATAAGGGAATTGAACCCGCGAGTTGGATTTGTCGAGTCCACGATGCGCTTACGAGAGATGATGCCAACAAAGTGTCAGAAGTGAAGTGTTGGAAGGTACCTAATTTCGTGAGGACCGGCAGCGATCACTTTGACCCCATGACTTGGCGATTTGGGCTACACAATCGTGCCGCTGATAGTCTTCAAATTGATGGCACCGAACGCTTTAAAATCCAAGTAGCAAGAGCATTAAGTCTGACAGGAGACAAATGGGATGACTTTTGCAAAAATGTAGTCAAAGAGGGGAAGAGCCATTGGGAAGCAGTGTATGGTCAAACCCCTCCTGCAAACTCGCACAACATTGAGGATATAAGGTGCCTTCTGGCTTTGGATGCACTTTTCCTGGTTATATGGATGCAGTGGAGGAGTAGACGTGGTGAAGAATGGTTGAGCCAGTCGATCCGGCAAGTGATGAAAACCTCGGTGCATTTGAATAACTTAAAGTGGTCTGATTTCTATTTGGTTGAAAACCAGATCCCCATGTACTTGTTGGCGAGAGTGGTCGGCATTCTGCCGACCATTCCGCCGACCATTCCGCCGACCATTCCGCCGACCATTCCGCCGACGAATGTTGACCATGCAAAATGCGAAGCATGGGTCCATGAACAATGGCAAGGATGGAATATTGGGAACTGTGTGATGTGGGGATATTTTGACAGGCCTGGGATTGGCGAGGTTGAACGTAATGTCCTTTTCAAGCAAAGGATGGTGAACAGGTTAGAACGAGAAGGTGGTAATTTGCCAGCGGCCTCCCACATTCTGGATAAGACCTACCTCATCTTGTGTGGGGCACATGGACGCCATGTTAACGATTATCAGGGTGTACCTTCAGCCACTTATTTGGAGGCATGTGGGATGCACATTAGAGGCAGGGAGTTCACATGTTTTGAAGATATAACATTTGAAAGACGTTGCTTATCGATTCCGTTCTTGAATGTATATGGTTCGACCGAGAGATATCTCCGCAATCTTGTGGTGCATGAACAATTGAAATATGGCCACTCGCAATATTGTGCTAGAAGTTACACGAGTCTCATGGGAAATCTCATCAAAACCACTAAGGACGTCGATCTTTTAGTAAAATGGGGTGTTATAGAGGTGCATATTGGCACGCATGATAATGTTTTAGCCATGTGGAAAACTATCAACTATAGTACAAATGACCCCTATTTGACCGTGGAGTTTTCTTTAACGTTGACACAAGTGAATAGACATGTACGGCAGAGACTTAATAAGCTTTGGTTTGAATTTGTGAAGTTGTTTTGCTCAAGACCGTGGTTCATATTGTCTGTGATTGCAGCCACTCTTGTGACTATAGCGACACTAATTCAAACTTATGTAAATGTCATTGGCTCAAATAGGATGCAACCCCATTTCCCTCCTCATTGACATAGGAGGCCCATTCATACATCATGCCCGTAGGAAGAGTTAAAATATGAAAATCATGTACTTATTATCAATCGTATTATTATTTGGTTATTTATGTCTCTAATTCTATTTCTACTTTCATTTTATTTAGGAAAATTATCTTGAAATGTTTAGTAAATTCATAGGGGGAGGGAGGGATTTTAATGCATCCATTTGATTTTGAATGTGTTGCACATGGCATGACTTTTTGCATGGGTTTTGAATGTTAGTTTACACATGCGACTAGATAACAACCTCACTATACACTACAGTTTTATTGTGAATTGTGATCTTTGACTATAAAATTAAAATTAAAATTAATTGCAAAAAAATATGTCACCAATCAATTTAATTCTTGCAAGATGCCCTAAGAGCGTATAAATACTATAAATTACAATCTAATGCTTGCACTTATTATTTTTATTACTATTATTATCATTATCATTGTCATTACTATATTCTCATTCCAAAGTCAGTTAGTAAAATGATTGGAGTTTGGTAACTTTTACTTGTGTTGTACATCCATTTGTTTTTTAATGTGTTGCACATCCACTCTTTGGATGAGTTTTGAGTCTCTTTCTTCATTCATACAACTAGAGAATAGTAGCATTTGAAATGCATAGAGTTTACCTATGAACTTGAACTATAGCTATACTTTCTTTTATAAGTTGTTAATAGTTGAATTTTTGGAATATATTAATAAAATGTTGCAAAGAAGAGTAACAACAAGTTTTAAAAGTTACCATTTCATCCAATCATACAAATGTGAACATGGGTCATGTAGCTAAATTATACTTTCAATTGACATCAATTGTTGCAGATGTAGTTCCTTGCCTAATCAGTTATGTTTATATATGTAGTATTTGGATATATGTTTCTAGACCCAAAACTAACCTAACCCTTGATACCCATAGAGATGATATTATGGTTGCTACATCATTAAACCAACCCCCTTAGGGTGAGTTTCCATGTACGATGTTCGCCCAGGGTGCAAGCACGGTAAAGTGGACAGCTCTTGATCCTTGCTCAGGTTTAAGTGAAAGTGATCCAAAACAATATACTAACTTTGAATTTTATGAAATAAAATTTCATAAACATTTAGAAAACATATGAATCTATAAAGCCAAGCAATTTATATTCACAAAAAATAATTTCAAACAACATATATGTATTTTAGAAGATGGTGCAAGTGGTGGTGCAAGTGGGTGTCATTGAAAAGATAATTGTCAAAAACTTGTTTAAAATACAATTACATTACATTAAATTGATGAATTTTTGAAAAAAAATTTACGATGACCTCAAGTTTATAATGAATTCAAGGAATATGAAAAGAAATTCCAAGTTCAAAATATATAAGATCATGAAAGTTACTGTCAGCCATAAACCCCCACCTCTTTGCGTCTGTGGTCCAGGTGGAAGTCCATAACTCACATGTCCTAGCTAACCCCTTAGCTTAAGGAACCTCGTGTAATGCACCACTGCAGAAGATTAAGATGACAACTAATGTAGGATGTAATGTAAGAACTAATGCAGAGACCAATGCAGAAATTGATGAAGTGAAAGATGAAGCAACAACTTGTATGCTCATGAACTCAAGATCTTCAAAGGTTAATGTCATTAGACAATCCACACAACTCCTTGATAGAGTTCAAAAACCATGTCATTCAACATTCATAGGGTTCATAAACCCTTTTATCTAACCTTCCTCTTGCTATACTTCTACACACTCCTTGCATCTACCTACCTAAAAAGAGAGGAAAGAGAGATGGATTGTCCTAACCACAAGAAAGAAGAAGTAACAAGTAACTTCATAAGAGCCTTAAACTAGTGAGAGAGATCCTAGTAGAAGAGGTCCTAATGTGAGAGATCCTAGTGTGTGAGAGAGAGGTCCAAGAGTGAGTGGAGAATGAGAGAGGAGAGAATGAGCCTCCGTGCTCTCCTCCATGGGACTACCCCCTCCAACCCCAAACATTCCTAACCGTAGATCAAACCATACCTACATCTAATGGTTGGCATCCACGGCCTCCATCATCCTAACCCTTGATCAAACTCCAAAATCCAACGGTTGGCATCCGCGGCCGTCACAACCCTAGCCACCTTTCTCCAACCCCTAGATCTAACGGTCTTCGTTCGCCAACCTAGATCCAATGGCCTTCATCCGCCCTAATCTCCTCCGCTTGATGTCATCCTCCGTTCGTCTCCGTTCGCCCGTTGTCATTCGTTGTCTTCCTTCATACTAACTATTTGACCAAAGATAATTACTACTCACTAACTTCCTCTAATTCTAATGCCAACACAACAACCGCTCATCACTTCAAACTAAATATTAAATCAAAACACCAAAACTTCACTCTTTTTATGATTTTGAATACTTGAACAATTGTCAAAGTCAAGTTTTACGGAACTTAAAGGTTAACACCACATGTGAGCATCATATTTGGCTTACAGTTACGTTCAAAATTATATTTAGTCAGTTGTTTTTACGCGTCACTTTTGATGATAGGTTTTGAAGATCTCATATTGATATTCTATATTTGAGTACCTAACTTAACAATAGAGGTCATCATGAAAAATAATCTATTTTAAACAACATTTGCTACTACATATAGGCGTTTGACCAAGAAAATCATGGCTGTCATATAGCGGAGCACTTTTTTGGTCCACTTTACCATGTTTGCACCCCCCACTAGAGTTTAGATAATTGTGGATTGGATGTGTTTGCATGTAGATAAGCACAAGCCGCCAACCAACCATATTTTGGTGGCCTCCTAGAATGTGAAGGGCTGTGGACATGGGCCGCTAGACTTCCATGCGCCTACTAAAGCACTTTGCAACCTACAAGAACCAGTCACCCAAGGCTTGAAGATTGATTTTAGGAGGAGGTTAGTAACCTAAACCCAAATTTGAGAAGATGAGAGTAGCTAGTTGGCACAATATGAACCCTACCTCACCATATTCCATTTGCATTTGGGAGAATTTGATGGACGAGCGGCCTAAGCTTACATGGGGACTCACCTTAGCATTCAATTTGGTTGGAGACCCTTTTGCAAAGAGAATACCTTTTGGGGGTAGGGCTTCTCAAAGGCCAACTTGACTAGTAGATGACATGTTGCTCTAAATAGGATGGCCCGCCACCAATCTTACCAATAGCTTGGTAAAAGGGGTCAAGCAAAAACTTCCCTCATAGGTTTGCAGTTTAATAATTCATCCCAATCGACTCCTATTAGACTAATTTGGGATCATGGATGTTGATGTCGGAGTTGAATCAACTATCAAAAGTGCAATATGTGTTATAATATAGTTGATTAGGCTTTCGATATTGATAAGTTTATTGGTGGGGAGTTGGGGGGGGGAACACGAAAAGGAAGACATCAAGCCTTGTCCATGCTTGAGGTCTACTCCATAAATACTGAACTATTTGAGCATTCCTTATGAACTAACAGGGGCACTATTTTTCTTGGGGTTTTCCCAAACAAAATCATTATATTCATGATTGAACATTTAAACCATCTCACATGGGTCATTGGTCTCTCCAAAAGAGCTTTTGGGGATAACGTTCTTTGTTCTTACGTGAATTTAAATTTGGTAAATTTTATGACATTTTCTTAATATGATTTTGAAGCATTCACATAAAACCTCCACCATCTTGTGGTGTATGAACAATTGACGTATGGACACTTGAAATATAGGGCTAGGAGTTACCAAAAAATATAATGAAAGCTCTTGAGGATGTAGACATTTTAGTGAAATAGGGTGTTGTCCATGTAGATGTTGGTACACATGACATTTTTGTAGACATGTGTAAATGCCTCAACCAATGTTCAAGGTTGAAGTTCTCATTTGCTTTTCAAAATGAAGGGCCCCAAAATTAATGGACGTCATGTGAATTATTAACTTTTCCCACATACTTTTACACAAAAAAAATGAAGAATGAAAATTACAAGAAAAATGCAAAAAATTGTCATTGTGGTATCAAAGATTTGGAATAAAAATCAACAATTTTTCAAACATGACATAACATGGTCGCATAAGTATGAGAGCTTATGTACTTCTACTTAGAGTCCAATTCTATTAAATGGCCTACAAGTTTTGGATGTTTCCCAGGCTACAAAACTAGCACAATAAGTAAATAAATAAAATGCCTTTTTGACAACCAATTTTGGATGTTGACCAAGTAAATCCAATCTAGCCTCAACATTGCCAACATAGTATGATGGATTTGTTAAATTGGCATTTGACTAAGAATGAGAATGGGAAAAAACAATATTTGAGACTATTTTTTCTAGCATATTGTGGTGAACATCCCATTCGTGCTCGAATTTGTGACTCCATTGGATCTCATCCAATTTTGAAAACTATAATTGTAGCTCCTATAGAAACTAGTTCCACTCAGCCTAGAAAAAAACTTGCGTTCCTAAAGAACTTTAATGACAATACTTAAGCAAGGTCAAATGTTGAAATGGGAATTTCATTCATTTTTCTCTCAAGTTTGATATAATTTGAGTCTTAGATTGTCTCAAGTTATAATTTTTCAATAATTTGTAGTTGGAATTATCTTCAAAGCCCCCAATTTAGTTGGATGTAATTATGTTTGAAATGAATTAATCACAAATGTATAGAAGACATATATTATTGTTAATATGGACGAATGGGAGGTACACTTGCATGCGAGTATTTCCTCTCATATTGTAAAGGGCATTTTTTCCATTGGTAGATTCATTATGACACTCTTGCAATGAACCATGCATAACTATGTAAAGGGCTCCAACTCATTTGAACGAAAACTTTGCATGGACACCCCATTGACATGCATTGAAGCCTCAAAATATTACAATTTCCCGATTTGAAAATTGACCTCAAGTAAAGTTTTCCTTGGCATTGACAAAAGTGATAAAATATGTAACGCTTTGAGGAAATAAGTTCCAATTTGAAATCATGAGGTTGTTATACTCAAGACCTTTCTTCCACCCAATTTGTCACATTAGTCACACTAACCCAAAGTTCATATGTATTTGTCATTGGTTCAAATGGGATGCAACCCCACCTCTCCTCATTGACATATTAGTCTAATTCTCATAACATGTCCAAGTAGAGAGTAAAACTACCGTGAGCTATTACTATTATTATTATTATTATATAGAAGAAAACTATTGTGAGATACTCAATATGGGTGTTTTTTTTGGGGGGGGGGTATTCATTTGGTATTGAATCATAACATTAAGTAGCAATGCTAGGAGGGTACCCTTTGATTACCCACAAATTTACCTCAACAAGAAGGGAAAAGCTTGCAAAGCAAGGGTGAATGAATGGATAATTAATCAAATATAGAAGCTTCAAAAAGGCATCAAAGAGGTTTCCAATGCGGGTGTCGGGAGACTTTTCCAAAAAGTGCAACTACCTTTTTGACCTCACCAACTTTCCCATTGCTTTATAGCTATTTAGATTTGTTTAGATTGTAATTTAGCCTAGATTAGAACCTTTACCACCACTTGGCATTAGTTTTGTCCTAGAAACCGACATAATTAATTCTAAGCATTGAAAGTAACTACCCAAATAGATTTAAAATAGCCTACATAAAACTCAAACTTAACGCCACTTTTGCTCTTGAAAGAGCATCAAACCGGCACGCGCCGGTTTGATGCGGCAGACGATATCCTACCCCCTACGAGCTTTTGGGGGGAGGAATAATCTGTCAGGGGCAGCTGCCCCACAAAGTCACCGGAATTTTCTGGGCCCGCCCGAAAACCTCTGCCCGCCCCGCCCGACCTTCAAAAAAATCATTGCCCTTGCATTCTTGAAGGCCACTTCTCCACAAATCCCATATCGAGTGCATCTCATCTCCAAGGTCCAAAATCCAATATATATGTTCACTTTCATCAAGTAAATAAGCAATTGACTGGGATTTCATTTGAAGTCAAACCGGCAATAAAGCATGAAAATAACTTGGAAGTAAAGAATATTACAAAACCCTCATTAGCATTGAGGTTATAATTTTGTGACTTACCATTGAAAAGGTCTTTGTCATTCTAAAGTGGAACTTAATTAGGTTAAAATTATAAAATAAAACATTAAATTAATTTTAATTTTTAAAATGTTTTTAGTCGATATCTTCTACTTTCACAAAGTATTCATACACACAATCAGGAACTAATTTAGGTTTATTGTTTAAATATTAAAATATTAAAATATTAAAATAATATTAAAATAATATTAAAATATTAAAATAATATTAAAATAATATTAAAATATTAAAATAATATTAAAATAATAAAATAATATTAAAATATTAAAATATTATTTTAATATTAAAATAATATTAAAATAATAAAATAATATTAAAATATTAAATAATATTAAAATATTAAATAATATTAAATAATATTAAATAATATTAAAATTTTAAATAATATTAAAATTTTAAGTAATATATAAACTTCTATATAATATTCTAGTTAATACCTTCTACTTTCACAAGGTATTCATACACACTCAAACTTATTAAGTGTGATTATGTGTAATTAAGTCTAATTAATCCTAAATAATCCTAATTAAGACCAATTAAATCAGAAAGTATGCTAATCAAATTAAAAAAAGCCCAATTAGTTAATTAATTAATGCAGTTAATCATTATTTGATCCAGATATGAGGAATGATGTGCTTAATTACGGTAGGTTAGGCTTCATTACGCTTAATTGGACTGAATGCACTTATTTGCACTTAATCAGGCTTAATTAGTTCAAATGTGTATGAATACTTGTAGAAACCTAGGTCTTGCACCAAATTACCTTCTAATACGGCGAATTAGAGTTAATTCTACATAATCATACATAATAAGTTTGAGTGTGTATGAATACTTTGTGAAAGTAGAAGGTATTAACTAGAATATTATATAAAAGTTTAAATATTACTTAATATTTTAATAATATTTTAATATTTTAATATTTAAACAATAAACCTAAATTAGTTCCTGATTGTGTGTATGAATACTTTGTGAAAGTAGAAGATATTGACTAAAAACATTTTAAAAATTAAAATTAATTTAATGTTTTATTTTAAAAATTTAACCTAATTAAGTTCCACTTTAGAATGACAAAGACCTTTTCAATGGTAAGTCACAAAATTATAACCTCAATGCTAATGAGGGTTTTGTAATATTCTTTACTTCCAAGTTATTTTCATGCTTTATTGCCGGTTTGACTTCAAATGAAATCCTAGTCAATTGCTTATTTACTTGATGAAAGTGAACATATATATTGGATTTTGGACCTTGGAGATGAGATGCACTCGATATGGGATTTGTGGAGAAGTGGCCTTCAAGAATGCAAGGGCAATGATTTTTTTGAAGGTCGGGCGGGGCGGGCAGAGGTTTTCGGGTGGGCCCAGAAAATTCCGGTGACTTTGTGGGGCAGCTGCCCCTGACAGATTATTCCTCCCCCCAAAAGCTCGTAGGGGGTAGGATATCGTCTGCCGTTTGATGCTCTTTTGAGAAGGTCAATCCGGGCTTGCTACTTAATGTTATGATGTGTTGCATGTGTACGTTTAAATGATTCGAACCTTTATTGTTCTGGGGTGCATTCCAATGAATTTGGAACTTTCATATCACCCTTGATGTTGGGGCAATTCAATACACTATTACTAATGGGAGCAAGCACAATCCAATATACAAAAATTGCTCCGGTATACTAAAACCATGATGTTTTTGGTCAAATGCCTAAAAGTAGCAACAAAGTGTTGTTTAAATTTTATTTTTTTCATGGCGCCCTCTATTGTTGTGTTAGGTACTCAAATAATATCAAGATGAGATCTTCAAAACCTATTGATGAGATCATTAAAAGTATTGCTCAAAAGGTAATGGCTAAATCTAGTTTTGGATGTAGATTTCATGACCTTTAATATTTTGAAGTTGGATTTTTTTTCATACTCCTTCAATTCATTATAAACTTGAGGGTAACATCACAAAACATTGTAGGAAAACATCAATTTAAAGTAATTTTATCATGTTTTAAACAAATTTAGACAATTACATGTTCAATATATCTACTTGCACATTACTTGCATGGTCTTCTAAAATATGTAGACTTTTCTTAAGTAAAAAAAATTGTCAACATAAATTGCTTGGCTTTGTAGATCAATGTGTTTTTAAAATGGTTATGATTTTGAATCATTTTCACTTAAACCTATGCAAGGTAATGGAGTTGTGTACTTGACCGTGCTTGCGCCCTAATATATTTTATGATTGTCCACTTATACGCGAAAACCAACTCCATTTTGAAGCTATGAGAAGAAATATTTTGTTTGAACAAAATTTAAGAAGATTCAGTTATGGGTGTAAAGTTGAAGTCTCAAGTTGGGGGAGCTAGTGAAACTCATGTTTTTATGGATTTAGGGGAAAGGATGGGATGGCCTTATCAACTAAAATGAGCCAATTGGGCCATTATGAGACAATCCGTACGTCTTCATTGATGAGATCTTCCATATTACAATTGATTTTTTGCATGGTTTTATAATTATGTGTGGGTGTATTGGAATGCTTGAGTTGTATTTTAAGAATCCTAACGGGTATTCTCTCGTACCAACTAGCCATCATTACGTTCCCATCACGTTCCCTACATTAAATTGAGTAGACCAATTGGCTCATTTTAGTTGACAAGGCCATAGGGGGAGAAAGTTCACTAAAATATCAAAATTTGTGTATATTTAAACACATGTATGTGAGAATCTGGATTTTCAAATTTGGAGCTCGTTCGCCTATTTTAGAGGCGATCAAAGTTCATTGACCGAATGATGAATCATGCCTCTCATAATGAACTTGAATGCCAATTTTGAAATAATTTTGGCTTGGGGTGTTGCGCACATGTGAGCCCAAAAGGGTGCCCACATTTAGTCTTAGACCCTTGAAACGTTAGTTGATGCACTTTGAAGTAGCATGTTACTTCACAAAAATATAAAAAGAGTGAAATGTTAGTCTTAGAAGTACCATGTTGTAAGAGGCTAGGATGTGAGTTGTTATTGTGTTTTTACCTTCGGAAGGATTTGAGTGAATGAGGATAGGTAAGGAGAACTTGGATTGAGTAGTTAGTGAGTAGGCTAGTACAAATGGATGGAGACAACCAAAGTGACTCAAGAGGCAAGTGCATTCGAATTGGGATGAATGGAGGATCACATGGAGCGCACAAGTGGACCACCTCATCATGGCCACTTAATGGGGAAGGTCCAAGGAAGAATGCAAGGTGGAGGATAAGCAAATTCTCAAAGCACCAATCAAATCACGAGTTAAGCATCGTGGTTTGAATTAAGTGGTGAGCAACGATTTCGGAAAGTAAGGGGAGAAAGTTATGGCGGCGGAAAGCGAAGGAGGCTAAGTTTGGGTTGAAGCATCCCAAGTTTGGTAAAGTGTGGTAGGTAGAAAGCCAAGGCTAGTTGAATGTTCGAATTAGGATCCTTGTTGATCATTTGAGGGAGGAAGGCTTAGAAGATAGGATTGGCGCCTACTAAGTAGGAGGAAATCTCAAGGGCTTATCGTGAGCCTTGAGGGTGCTCACCCCCTCAAGCTTACTATATAATCCCTCATTCTTCCCTCACTCATCCTCTCTTTCCTTTGTGCTCCAAGGCACCCCACGAGTTATAAGTGTGGGTGTGGGAAGCCATATTGGAGCACATGTGTGTGCTTAGTTTTTAGTTCGAGAGCCAAGGCTTGTTAGCCTTGAAGAGGGCTTGACCTCTTGGTAGAATTAGTGTTGACGTGAAGGATTTTAAAGTTAATTCATGATTCCAATTTGTGGTACTTGAAGTTCATGTTTTGAATACACGTGGTTGCAAGTTCCATGTTTAAGAGTTGAGCACTTGAGGTTGTGATGAGTGCAAAAATATACTTGCGTGGATTAGTTAGTCTTAGTGAAGTTAGGAAATTCTCTCTCCCCCTCTCCTCTCTAGGATTTTAGGATTTTAGGATTAGAGAAGAATTGTGTGATTAGAAAGGGGTTGTTAGTAGAATTAGGAAAATTAGGTAGGAAGATTAGTTAAGGGCTTGAATAATTAGTGAGGTAGTTGGGGATTACAACTACAAAGTTGTGGGTTCATGAAGGAGCTGGGTTTATGAAGGAGCTGGGTTTGTTTAGTTAGAAAGTAAAGAGCTGGGTTTATGAAGGACCTGGGTTTGTTTAGTTAGAAGCTAAGGAGCTGGGTTCATGAAGGAGCTGGGTTTATGAAGGAGCTGGGTTTATTTAGTTAGAAGCTAAGGAGTTGGGTTCATGAAGGAGTTGGGTTTATGAAGGAGCTAGTTAAATCCAAGACCACTTGAAGGGTGAACCTTGCACTATGGACTCATCCAAGTCCAAATCCAATACCGCGGAGGAATGTGAGCCCAAACCCACTACTCGGACTACGGACGCTTAAGGGTGGGGGGTTTGGCCTCACAGCACACTACAAAAAATAACTAATCGATGCAATAAACAACACCCGAACATGAAAAATTCCTTCTTCCTCTAGTTTTAGTGACCTTCTACAAGCCTTCTATGTACAAGCTTCAGGGAAATATCTCCATTAAACCCATTAAATATATACCCCATTAAACTATCACGTCAAAATCTCCAAAGCATGGAAAGATGCCCCCATAACAACCATCCCAACCCCGATAAATACCCCTAAGACACCCCTACCAAACAAATACAACCACATTCACCCCTTAAAAGACCATCCACAACAATGCATCTACACAGATGGCTCATTCATCCCCCCCACCAAAAACTTTGACGACCAAATAGAAGGCAATATAGTAGGCTTGGGAGCATACAACCCCAACAACAACACCCGAATAGCAGAGCAACTCCCCGGTTATCAGAATATCCTACGAGCCGAGCTCAATGCAATACTAATCGCAATAAAATCCGTACAATCCACACAACTCGACACACATATATTCACAAACAACTTAAATAACATATTTTTAATCAACAACCACATTCAACACCCGACATCACAACACCACCACCCGGACAAATTGTTAATCGCAGCAATAGTACACCATATACGTTGGACCCCACATACCATATACATAGTACATAAAGTACGCACACACTCGGGTATTATTGGGAACGAAATAGCTAACATACTAGCCCACGAAGGAACACTTAAAAAAAACCAACCAACACCCCATACATATACATGGCACATCCTACCCCCTACTGGCTAGCAAGCTGCCCCACAACCACCCACGATGGACCCATCCGCAATCTACATACATTTATAACAAAAGAACACTGAAACCGCGAATCGGCAAATGTAGAGCTCAACTACCTCCGCTTGTTCCTAGGGTTGACCGTATCATAGTGACTTAAACGTCGTCCAGATTATGATGACTAAACTACCTAGTCTCCTCGTCGTTTGTTGTTATCGGTTCTCAGTTGTCTTCTCTTGTTAATTGGTAGATACCTTCATTCTTCTTTTAAAAGCTCCTCTACCTCGTATTCAACATGATGGACTTTTAAGTAACTTAAAAGTCCTCGTTTGTTGTAAGAAACTCTTTCTTGGTGATATCTCTTCAAGTAGTTTCATTCAACCAAGTGTTGTTTCTATTCCTTTAACTTGTTTGTTTGTAACTTTCTTCTTGTGTTGAATTTTTTCATGTGCCGCCGTTGTCTTTTTAAGCTCAAGTGTTACTTCTAAGTATTGCGCTGCAATATCTTCATATGTCGTAGTTGTCTCCTTTTCTCCTTAAGTAGCTAGTTAACTTTTCTTCAAGGAATCAAGTAATTTACGTATCCAAGTACCCAAGTAACAAATTCAACTCTTCCTCCAATTTGCTAAGTAGCCAAGTAGCCAAGTTAACTTTCCTCCAAATCGCCAAGTAGTCAAGTAACCAATTAATCAAGTTATCTTTTCCTCCAAATTGCCAAGTAATCAAGTAACCAATTAATTAAGTTATCTTTTCCTCCAAATCGTCAAGTAGCCAAGTAACCCATGTAACAAGTAACCAAAGTTAGCTTTTCTTCCAAATCGGTAAGTGACCAAGTTTCCTTCATTCCAAAACTTTTTCTCCTTCTTGACTCTTCCCCTAGTCCGTTAATTGTTAGTCTTTGTTGCCGGAACTTTTTTCCATTAAAACATGTGTGGAACTTCCTAATGCAGGATAGTCTAGCTCTAAATAACCTCAATTTAATTTTAGTGCAGTCATTGTATCACAGAACTTTACAGTTATAAATATCCACAATATATTTTTAGACCAAAATAATATAATAACAAACTTGGTAGTATATTCATATACTCAATTTTATCATATTAAAGGTTATATCGTAACACCTTTTATAGTCGTATTACTTGTCGTATTTAATTTCCTTAGGCAAACAAACATAATATGAAACATGTATAACATAAGTTTTAAAATATTATAATAATAAGTAGAATGATAACGGAATGAAAATAGATATGTGTCAGCCATAAACCCCCACCCTTTGCGTCTGTGGTCCGAGTGGAAGTCTATGGCTTACATGTCTTTGTTGACTCTTAACCTCAAAATTCCCCGCTCATGCTCCACTTAATTTAGATGCAAAACACGCTCTGTTGACTTCCCTTGTGGCCTGGCGATGGTCGGTGCATCCATGCAAGTGCGTAAAAGCCCACGGGCGAACGCCCGTGGGGCTCCCAACTGGGTGAAAGACCCCTCTCTCGTACAGCAACAGTCATTTTTCACGTAAACGGCCGCAACTTCCGTTCACGAAATCCGATTTTTGTGCGGTTAAGCGTTTTGGAAAGCTAATCTGAGAGTTGCACTCCCTCCCCAAGCCCACGGGTGAACGCCCGTGGGGGCTCCCAACTGGGTGAAGTACCCCTCCCTCGCACGGCAACATACACCCTTTACTTTAACGGCCAGAAGTTTCGTCACCAACTCCGACTTTACCAACCCTAGGTTTTCTCACAAGCCAACTTAAAGGGCTACATTCACTAAGCCCACAGGCGAACGCCCGTGGGGGCTCCCAAATGGGTGGATTGACCCTTCCTCACAAAGCAACAACCTTTTTTCACGTAAACGAACATAACTTCCGTTCACGAAATCCAATTTTTATAAGGTTAGGCTTTTTGGAAAGCTAATCTAAAGATCTACACTCACACCAAAGCCCACGGGCGAACGCCCGTGGGGGCTCCCAACTGGGTGGATTGATCCCGTTTCGTTAGGCAGCAGCCATTTTTCACGCCAACGGCCACAACTTCCGCTCACTAAATCAAATTTTTATAAGGTTTGGCCTCTTGGAAAGCTAACCTAAAGAGCTACACTCACCTAAAGCCCACGGGCGAACGCCCGTGGGGGCTCCCAACTGGGTGGATTGACCCCTCCTTGTGAGGCAGCAGCACCTTTTCACGTAAAAGGCCACAACTTCCGCTCACTAAATCAGATTTTTATAAGGTTAGGCTTTTTGGAAAGCTAATCTAAAGACCTACACTCACACCAAAGCCCACGGGCGAACGCCCGTGGGGGCTCCCAACTGGGTGAACTGAACCCTTGTCGTTAGGCAGCAACCCCCTTTCACGTGAATGGTCACAACCTTCGCTCACTAGCTTCAATTCGAATACTTGCTAGTAATTTGGAAAGCTAAAAACAAAACCTTTGACTCATTCAAATCTTAAAATATTTTCATGTGTTGCAATTCTGATACGCTCTTGCAAAGTCAGAGTGTGAAATTTTAAAGGCAGCTTGAGACATCTTCATTCAAACCCTCATAACTTTTGCTCACGAACTCTGATTCTAACAGACTTAGGCTCTTTGGAAAGCCAACAAAGAGGGTTACATTCCTTCAAAATCTGAAATCTAAATTACAAATTTAGAATCTACTACACTAGATTGAACGTGGCCCAGCCACTTAGGGGTGTGTTCAAAAACACACCACCTCCTCTCAAGAGTTCTAACTCTAAGAATTCTAAGTTAAGTCCACATGAATGTTTGATGATCTTCCTAACAAAATGAAGAGAGGAAGAGAGAGAGCTTCCTAACTAGAAATCGCAAGGGCTTCGCCGTGCTAACTGAAAATAAGGGGAGAGAGAATGAAAGGAGAAGCGGGGGCTTTTATACCCTTTCAATGAAGGGTCAGACCCCTTCTCCCTTCCTTCAACCGAGGGGCCCGTCCCTTGATTAGTGGCAATTAAGCCCTCGGTGGTGAATGGAGGGAGGCAACCGTCACCTCGTTTGGTGGTCATTAAGCCCTCGGTAGTAAATGGGGGAGGGCAACCGTCATCTCCTTTGGCGGTAATTAAGCCCTCGGTGATAAATGAGGGGAGGCAACCGTCACCTCCTTTTCTTTTCTTGGCCGCTTCCGGAATTTAAATTTCTCCGCCGCCGCTTGACTTTTGCTTGCTTGGTTGATTGATCCAATTTAACCCACCTACTTACTAACCTACCACTTTAACATTTCCGATTCGGTTAAAGGGCATTTCCCTTTTACCCCTTCGGCTCTAATTTCCATTTTGTCCAAGGTTCTTATCCCAAGGGTAACACACCCTTAGCATTTGCAACCCGGACTATCCTAATCCCAAAACAACACTGAATCTAATTTCTAACTTCCTACCTTAAACCTCAATTCAACCCTTTAAATCTATTTAAATCTAAATTCGAAATTCACTCCCAACAAAGCGTTCAACTAACTCAATCATCACTAATTTTTATGTTTTTAATGTTTTGAAAATGTTAAACAAATTGTGAGCACGAATTTGGGCTCACAATATGTAAGGAATTACTTATGATTTGGTTTATATTAAGAGCTTGTTGACTCTTAGATTCATATCAATCATTAACTTAGGAAGATACATGTTCAATCATTAAATGTCCTCACACATCCTCATTCCGATATCCTTTCCCATATGTAAGAATGTTAAATTTCCATGAACCTTTCTTGGTAACTTGCTTCACTCATAAACTTTGCATTACAACTATCCTCACCTCATGTGAGTTTATGTATTCTTTCAACACTTATACAATTGCATTTCATTATTCACACAATTGCATTTTAGTACCTTATAATTTATCTCTTCACATATGCGACTTTATAATACTCTTTGTACAATTGCCTTCCAAATGTTTATATTTTCTCAATCATACTCCACTCTCTCACTCACATGACTATCTCACCTCATGTGAGTGTCTTTAATAATTTTCTTACTCAACTATCTCACCTCATGTGAGTTGCTATAGAACATCTCAAGTTTTGTTCACAATTTCTCAACTTGACTATGTCTAAGCCAACAATTTTACTTTGCTTCTACCTTGAATAACTAAGAAGCAGGTGTGAGCTTGAAGCTCTTGTATTCCAAAATGGTAAAGATACAAAGGACCTTGCTTTCGTGTAGCCTATCGTCGTGAATAAGGCAAGGTGTTCTAACTCTATTCCTAACTCTATATATAGTGAGAGGAGGTGCCTAACATGTGCCCTCCTCCTACATTACTTTATCTTGCTATTTTTCTAAGAAGATGAAGATAACTCTTCCGGAATCCTCATATAATCCTCATCTTCTTCTATATTCAAAATGTGGTAGATTATGTTCTAAAATCTACCTATCACTATCTAGGTTTGGAGGGATTTCCAAAGATAATCCAAGAAGTCGTTTCTTGGCCCTTGCTTACTTCCACCTCCGGTTGCCTCACCTATGTGGCCTAGGTGAATATTAATCACCATGGGGCTCCCTAATCCTAAGTGGCTTGCTATGTGGCTTACTAATCTATCAAATAATCTCAGTAATGTTTACTTGCCTCCTACATAGTCTACTAATCTGAATTGGCTTACACATTGTGAGCCCAAAGAGTGCCCACATGTGTTCTTAACCCTTTGAAGCCATTAGGAGTTAGACTTTTAGGTTTTATGTTGTTTCTCAAAAATATAAAAAGAATGAAACCCTAGTTTTAGAATGGCAATGTAGTAGAGGCTTGGTGTGGAGTTATGTTTCAAGCCTTAGGCTTATTTTGTGTGGTTAATTAGAAGCGTAGTGGCATTAGAGAGTGCTTTGGTTAGGTGAGTAAAGTTTGAAGAGGCAAAGGGAAGAGCCTTGGGTTTAAATGTTTGAATTGGGTTCTATCTTGTTGGTTTAAGGAGGTGAGGGTTTAATGGATAGGATAAGGTCCTACTAAGTAGGAGAAAGTTTAAAGGGTTGTGGTTGGATGCCCTCTCCTCCCCTTCTCTCCTATCCTCTTTCTCTCCTTCTTCTCTCATATATCTTCCCTCTCCTCTCCCTCTCTTGGTCTCTTCCCCCTTTCCTTAGTATTAGTCAAACCTTGTCGCAACCGCGAGGTTGCTGTCGCAGCTAACTAGTGTTGGGCTACTACGAGACTGTTGTCGCAGCTAACTGGCTGGGTTACTACAAACTGTTGTCGCAACTAACTAGTGCTGGGTTACTACAAGACTGTTGTCGTAGCTAACTGGTTGCTGGGCTATCCACGAGGCTGCAAGTCGCAACTACTGGGGGCCTTAGAGTTAATTAGGTTGCTATTTAGTATTAATTTAGACAATTAGTTCATTAGCAAGCTAGGAAGACACGAGGCACTGAATGGTATGATTAGCAGTTGGAAGTGGATGTGAGTAATGTGGGGGTTGCAATGGAGTGTATTATGATTGTGATAACGGAAAATAGCGTTTTTTAACGCTTGTATCCTCGCCATGGAATAAATTGGGTGTAGTAGTTGATGGAAAGTGTAATGGATTCTTACGATGTTGATACGCGGGGGATCAAGACTAAGAGCTCAAGAGGAGTATCGGCAAGGGCATGTGTGGCAAGGGCCATGACTTGGGATCTTGAGTCGGCTAAGGACGTGACTATGCACGATGCTAGTGGCATCGAGGCATCGTTGTCTCAAGCAACGTGTGAAGCTAAGCAACCTCCCAAATAAGTGTAAATCATTAACGGGGTGGAAGTAGTGAGTTAGTCGCTCTCACACGGAGAGTGGGACAAGCTCTACAAGTGAATAGGAGGAAAGGTGCATGTAAACTCTTAGAAGGAATTAGTAAAGATTAGCACGACTAGTGCATTGGTGGAGAGTTGAGATTAAGTTTCAAGCTTCTACCTTTGTCGACATAAGACATGTGATTCTCAAACCCACACCCGGACTAGGACGCTTAAGGGTGGTGGGTTTGGCCTCACACACATAGTGCCCTTTTAACTTTCCGTGGTTACTAATTTAATTATCTTTATTAATTTGGTAACCGGCCCGTTGTATGGCGAAGGTGGTCTGATACCCGCCCGGGCCGATTGATGTCCGAGCTTCCTTCTTCATTTCCGATGGTTCTCTTCTCTTTGTTGTTTGAGATTTGTGGTGAACAACAACCACCAAAACCAAATTCCCATACGTAGACAAATGGTTATCAAACACCCAAATACACCAAAAACTATCCACCACTTATGAAAAAATAAAAATGTGACAGATGCCCAAATCACCCAAACGCTCAAATTTCGATATGCACAATACATGGATAACCATAGGAAGACCATATTTTGGCCCCTCACTATGAGCCCAAAATTGAGCCCACATGGATTGTTAACCTTAGGATGAAGCGATTTTGATGTCTAAAACAATTTAAGAACTTAAATAACACTAAAAGGTGGGAGTAACTTAAGTCAAGTTAAAAGATAAAATTAGTGGCGTTAAACGGAGTGAAGTAAGGCTAGAAGGTGGAAAATGTGAGTTGGAAAGGAAAATGAGAGGAAAGAAGAAGTCAAGTGAGGTTAAACCTGTTTTTTTTCCTCGGGCTGCCCCAAGAGATGCCGGGCAGTGCGGGAAAAAAGGAGCAAGCTGGAAGGGGCATTGGGAGCTTGAGGCAGAGGGCTCATTAGGCACACGCTTAGAGAGAGACTAGCGGCAACATGCAGAAGCCCTGCCTCTGTGGGTAGTTTTCATGCCATTGATGGTGCCGGTATTCTATGGTACTCCGTAGTAGAATTCATGTTAGAATGGAGGATGGGTGGAAGGTCTTTGGTAGCATAAGGTTAGGAATGGTACATGAGCATCGAGAGATGATTATGCATGCAAGGGAGGCTAGCTAGAGAGCATGCGGAAGCCTTGCTGCGGCGTCGAAGGGAGATCTTCGAAGTGCCGTTGCAGAAAAAGATAAAGAGATTTCTAGTGATCAAGAGTAGTGGGACAACGTAGGAGAGGTAGGCATGAGAAAGAGGGACTTGAAGGGCAACACGTGGAAACCCTGTCTCGGCATGGAGCACAAGCAATAGCACCGCCGAGTGGCAAGGTGTTGGACATATTGTGGAGAACGATGTGGGTTAGAGCACCATGCGTGGGATTGAAGGGAGGGTGGGCAATGGTGCATCCACAATTAGTGGGTACAATACTCGCGGTGCCGTTTTGTAGTTGTCGGTCAGACAAATCATGCAAACTTGTGTGAATTGATCGAGTGACGAGGCGAGGAGAGGCTGGAGGTGTTACCTAGAGGAAGCTGGGAGGGAAGAGGCAGATACCATCATAAGTGAGATAAAGAGATCCAGATCTCTCAAGATTAAGTTTTTTTGGGGAGGAGAAGGTACCATTGCCTGAAGGAACTGAGCACGGCAATCCAGGAGAGAGGGGACGCAACTGGGGAAAAATGATGCCGAGGGTTGACCACGCTAAGGTTACTCGCAGATTGCTGTGAATTAGAACAACTTTGTTGTGGACAAGGACTACACCTTTTCAATCGAGGGAGAATCTAACCTCATGTACAACTTGGCTATCTACTACACAATACTTATGAAATCCTACTAACTAATCTAACTTCTAGAGTCTCAAGGCAACCCCCACACATTAGAGGTTCACTAAGTCTTGCTTAACCACACCCTTTACTAATCCCATTTCCAACACGCTATATTCTAGAGCCCCTGCTTATAAGTCCTCACCCCAACAGCTACTCCTAGCCTCGGCCCAGGTTGCCGCATTGAGATTCAACCCAGCAGCTGCCTCTTCTCAGTCCAAGTTGCCTGTGAGCCTTAAATCTTGCTCACACGGGTTGTTAACCCCAAAAATTATGATATTACCGCGGAAAAAGAATTAAAAGCTTGAAAACCACTTAAAGGACCAAAGAAACTTAAAATAGACTTGAAGTAATCCTAAGTGGAGTTAAGTCGAGACAATGTGAAGCTAAAAGGTGAAAATGTGAGTTGTAAGGAAAAGGAGAGGGGTGAAGAAGTCAAGTGTGCTTTCCTCGTTTTTTTTCTGGGCCGCCCGGTAAGATGTCAGGCAGCGCGAAAAAAAAAGAGCAAGCTGGAGGGGGTCTCCGGAGTTGTCCCTTGAGGCTCATTATGCACCACCACAGAGAGAGGCTCTCGGTTGGGACGCGGAAGCCCTGTTGCAGTGGAGAAGGAAGAGCTCCGAGGGCCACAGTAGAGAGGATTTTAGAATGAAGGGTAGTTGTTTCGATGTCTCGGTGAGAGAGAGCAGAAAGCACACGCGGTAGATGTAGGAAAGAAGAGGTAGAGGAAAGTCCTAGAGATACACTTGAAGTCTTGTCGCAGTGGGTGCGACGAATCAGCAGTGACATTGCAGATTAGGAGTAAGAGATGGATGGAGGCACCGTTCTAGCTTGGAATGGAGTTACTAGCACTCTTGGAAGCAAAGGGTAGGAAGTGCGGGCACATTGGGTGATGGCAGAATGATGGAAGGATGAAAAGAGGAGGCGGAGATGTCCTCTTGGCACAGGTAGATCCTAGGAGATGAAGACAAAAGGGATCTAGATCCCTTGCACTTCACAGAGTTGGGTGGAGAGCTCAAGACAAGGGTGAGGCAGAGCCCTGCCTTGCAAAGATGCAGCGCAAGGGCATCGATCCAGTTAAGAAAGGAGTGAGGAGTTCCTGCGTTTTGCCACGGCGGGAAGTACCAGGGCTGCCTAGATATTTTTTGGAGTAACGAAGTGGAGCAGCGTAGGATGGGAGTGATCGAGGGGGGTCGTGCCAAGAAGAATAGTGAGATGCCTAGAGATTTGTCTCCTAGGGATGCGGGGAGCAGCACTTTGAAGGCATCAAGATGAAGCGGTGAAGTCCTTATCAAGCGATCATGACATCTACCACGCAGTTCTCTCCTCAATTGGTAGCCACATGCAGGGGGGTTCACGATAATCTCTCTTCGATTACAGGGAAGTACTCAGTTTTCCTTTTCCTTCCTTACAGATTTGCAGGTGTGTTGGCATTTTGTTTTCTTTTTATCTTGCGCATCAGATGACCAAATGGGCACATGCGCCGAGGAGAGTCTTGTGCCGTGAGAGGAGCCACCGAAACTTTGAGTCATGGAATGACAACTATGCACTCAAAAAGAGAGACAACCAAACAAGAAAAAAAAAACTGAACTAAAGCATGATAGATTCTAGACAGGGAACGAGTCAGGCCTTAAAAATGTGGCTAGGATAGCAAGGGAACTCGGAATGAGAGACTGTTGATTGGATCAGGGCTGTGGTAAGCTAGAGGTGAGTGATGTCCGTGTGGAAGTAGGAGTGAATGGAGCATGCTGATGTAGTTGTGGACTCCTCACATGAATTGGAAACCGTCAAGGGAATGGATATAAGGGGGTACTGAAGAGCGGGGTGTAGTTGACGCCGGGGAGGACTGCTGTCCACATGTCACCGTGCAAAAACAAACTGCCGAGTGAATAGAACGAGGGTAGCTCTGTGAGATCGCAACATATCACTCATGGCAGGAGCAAGGTGAGTAAGGGCTTGGGGAATGGAATTGGTGTCCGTGCCTCTTTGTGTGCTGGCGAAGGAGAGCAGTGGTAAACGAAGTACATTAGTGTGAAGGACTGCCGAACTTCTCCGGGCACCGGGGGGTTTTAAATCACTTCGAGTCGATCTAGTCGAATGTCTCAATGTATTGACCACAAGACATGTAATGGTAATTGACGTCAACACTGGTGAGTTGCCGTCTTGTGTTTTGTGTCCAATGCCCTGCCTTCTTGGTCGCCAGGACTACGTAACTAGTCACTGCGATCACCTGTACCGAAGACATTCCTCTCCTGCTTAAGAGGGCAGCTTGTGAGCACACTGCACAAGGGATAAGGTAGAGTGCTATGATTAGGGAGAACCTGCCGTTAGTTACAGATGAACGGGTTGAGTCTTAGAATTAACCGATTGGAATTCAAGAGTGCAGGAAAATCACTGATCACTTAGTGGAACTCATAGAATGTCCCCCAATCTAAGGAGTGAAAATCGAGGGACATTCGCCTATAACCGGCTGGGCTTGCAAACACTTGGATCTCAATTGATTATTGTTCACCGATCTTCCTGATCATTGGGAGGTTGATCGCTAGGAGGGTCGAAGCGGCAGGTGATGGGATACATGCAGACTTACACTTCCTGAAGGTTTTCGGTGGTGTGATGAATTGCTGGTGGCTACTTTCCTTGAGATGGTGACTGTGCTATAGAAGGGGAAGTGTTGGATTGTTCGGGTGCTGATGCAGGTGCATTGGCTGTTACAAGCACAAGGGCACGGAGTGCAGGCAGTGGAGCAGCGACACGGAGCCGCGGCAAGTGAGGAGCAGCGGGTTGGACTGGGCACCGCACCCGGTGCCTCGGCTGTCAGCTGCAGTTAAACTCATCACCTGGGGTGTGCTGGTTGCGACAGGTGGAGATGAGGTGTTGGAGCGGAATTATCCAGGCTACAATGTACCACACATTGTTGGTCCATCAAGGGAGAAGGCTGCAGTAGAAGGAGCACGGTAAAGGACATTGAGCAGGTGCAGTGCAGAAAGAAACCTCAAGGAGTAAGGACATTCGGAAGGCTCACGTGGGGATAAGAGGCAAGCCGCGGGAGTGAGCTTGATTGCGATGGTAGTAGCTGAGAGGTTCGTTCAGAGCCTCAGAAGAAGGAACGACCACAACTTTCCTTACTTCTCTCCTGGGACTGACAAGGCACTTAGGTGAGGTGACAATTAGTGCAGTTGCAAGGGGCAATCAGGCTGGGAGAGTCCCAGAGGGGCACTCATTTGTGCTGAGATTGCGAGTGGAAGGAAGGTGCAGAAGAAAACTCCTTTTCCGGTAGGAAGTGCAGGGGCTGGAGTAAATAGTGACTAGACGTGTAGTGATGAAGTGAGGGAGAATGTGGCTCAGCCTGACTAGTGATTGAGGGCAGATTATTCCTTACACTAGGCTTAGGGTGAGGCCAGTAGGCAATAGGGTTGTGATGATGCAAGTACTCAATATGTTATTGTGTGTGGATCAAGTGTTATGAGCACTGGAGTGGTTTAATAAAGAGAAAATGGTGTTGTGCACACCAAAACCTTTCCAATTGAATAACATGCAAGTTGGATGTAAGTGAACAATCAGTGTGTGTGGGAAGAGAGTCCCCCACCCGGACTAGGACGCAACTAAGGGTGGGGGCTTTTTGCCGACATTGCCGCATTCAGATTCAACCCAGTCGCCGCTCCTGGCCTCAGCCCAGGCTGCCGCATTCAGATTCAACCCAGTCACCACTCTTGGCCTCGGCCCAGGCTGCCGCATTTAGATTCAACCCAGCAGCTACCTCTTCTCAGGCCCAAGCTGCCGCATTCAGATTCAACCCAGTCGCCACTCCTGGCCTCGGCCCAGGCTGCCGCATTCAGATTCACCCAGTCGTCACTCCTGACCTCGGCCCAGGCTGCCGCATTCAGATTCAACCCAGCAACTGCCTCTTCTGGCCTCGACCCAGGTTGCCACTTCAGCCTCTACCTTCACAGTTGTGAGAGAGAGCAGTTGGGGCACTCAGCCCTCCTTAGCCACAGAGTTAGCGATAATCCCCTCAAACCTAGGCCCCCCTTAAAATGAATAATTTAACTAGTTCCTAGCCCTCAAGAATTGCACACAACCAAACTAATAACCTAAAACTAATTCACTCTCTTTATTTATTTTTCCTTGATTTTTCTTTCTTCTAATAATTCCTAGGCCTGGAACATTCCATTCAATTCAATTCTAAACTTTAAGACTTCACCCTTGGGTGTCCTACCCACTAACTCAATCAAATGCCAATTCAAAGTTTTTGGCATTTCTAAAGCTAAATTGACTTGTGGGCCCATAATTTGGGCTCACACCTCCCTGTTTTGTTTATCCGGAAACTTCTATGTGGGAAAGCCATTGTTAGGACTGAGTAGGTTGCGAAGGGTACTCGAACTTACGCCATCCGACCTTCTGATGAGGTTCCACAGTATCTAGAAAGGGTAGTTCAGAAGGCGGTACGGGTCGCCCAGTTATCTCAGATCTACAGGCCCCAGTCTTCCGGATCGGTTTGTCCTTATAGTTCCAATAGTGTGTTGCGTTGGGAATTTTCTGTCGCAACCCTTGCTAGGTCCCCATTGCTAACTCGGTCCATTTTTCAAATCTAGCAAGAGTAACGAGCGCTAACCCTTCGCATACCACCATGCGAAAAATAAGCTTCCCAATACCGTGGACCCAACACTTCATAAGAGGGGGACCAAACCTCCTACTTGGTTTTCGGGACTCACCATTTTGATCGGTAACCAATTCTTAGATGTGAACTTCCATCCATGGAAGTCCAATCTTATGTTGCACATCGTGTCACCGGAGCAACACTACAACAACCTGAGCCATACTAGGCAACTAGGCCCTCACAATGGGCCAATGCCCTTGGAGGCCTTGCCGTTTGGCCCCCGGTGGGTGAGGCCACACCACCTCACCCATATAAGCCTCTCGGACTCTAGGCAGGACCCCTACCCCACCGTCAAGTATCCTTTTGTCTCTCCCCCAACTCTTGGGGCCAAGTAGACATTTTCCCTTAGTCGCTAGCTGCCTAGCAGCTTCAGAACCCCATAACTTCCTCATATCTTGTCTAATTCTAGAAATCGAACCTTCCATCGTAATCTACGTTTCACGTAGATCACGATGGACTACTCACTTGCCCCATTCCGGCAAGTACAGAGGAAGTTATGCCCGTTTCAAGGTTCGCAGTCCCAGGAGCCACTCCCAGGCCACTACTGTTCCAGGGCGCTGTCCCGGGACAGCACCCCACTCAACTTGCCATATCTTCTAGCTAACACCTCCAAATGAGGTGTTCTAAAGCATTCTAGAATTGGCACGCCATAAGCTACGCATAGCTTATGGCCTCACCCTCATGCCTCTTAGTCTCCGTGGGTAGGAGGCGTTCCCAACGCCCGGGGCCCTCACCCACACTAGGATCACTTGGGCCCTCTCACCAACGGTGCCACAAGTCCCGGGTGTCACTCCGGGGTCCCCCTTGTGCCCAAGGTGTTTCGGGCAATCCTTATGATGAGGCACGCGACACTCACCCTCACCAAATGGAGTCGATGCCCTCATCGACTATACTCGTAGTCGGCGCACTAATTCTTAAGTTGCCATCTTCTATGGTGCCGCATTGTGTTTACCTTAGGGCGCGACCCCCACAATGCATCCTCAAATTTGGCATACTAGTCCCCAAAGGTGTATTCCAAGGTGGTCCATTAGCGACCTTGGATTTCTTATCCAAGGACCTAACCTTCACTAGACCCACCGACTTTGGAACTCACTTGGGTTGTCCCTCGGGGCTCCCCCTTTAGGCTCCACGAGCCTAACTTGACACATCTAGGCCGGACCTCAACGCTTCCACTAAGTTGACTCGGTTGCAACTCCGAGATGGCTTTCCATTGTTAAGCCATGTTCGATCTTACAGGGGTGATGCCAATTCCCGCCCGACTCAGTTCCCACTTTGCCCTTTCGAGACATGAGTTCATGACTCCCATGTGCCAACTCTCGTTAGCTCGCGGATAGCACTTTTATGAGCACACGCAATCATCTTGCCCCGCCCGGACAAGCCCATGACTAAGAGATTTCTTGGTTTTACCCAAGGCCCCTCGAGCCATGGCCCCCAATTACTCGGCTTACCCAACCTAGTTTGGCATATCTATTCCTCCTCTTTCACTAACCAAGCACAAGTACAAGACTAGGACCTCATTTCATACATTTCTCTTTGCACCACTAGAGTTAAACTTTATTGCCTCAAGCCAAAGAACAAATACATGTTGTGGACGGCATTGCCTCCCAGCTAAGTGTGCTACTAGCGTTTCTCCCCCACTAAAGGAGATTGATGTCCTCATCAATGCCTACGCTTTGTTTTATGGGAACCTTTAGCCGTAGTTTCATCAAAGTGCTCCACCAATTCCTTGGCGTTCACCATGTCTCTTGCCGCTATCCAAGTGGCTTCTTTCACATTGTATCCTAGCCATTTCACAAAGTACTTCATTTCTTTTTGTTTGGGCTTCCTACACTTGAGGATGCCCTCTACCCCATATTTCAAATGACCTACTATAAGGTCGGGAGGTGGCCTAATCACTTGCTTGTGATTGGGCCACAAGGTGTTTTCCTAAAATGACTTTAGTAATGTGACATGGAATGTCGGATGCACTTTGATCTCGGCGGCAGGAATGTTATTTTGTGAGCGGTGAGCCGTGAGCAGAAAATTTGAAATTTTATTCTTAAATTTTTTCAATGAAACGTATGATATAGACCCTATAACCGTGGAGAATTTATAGTTTAATTCTATAAAATCTGCATATTATTTAACAAAAATTGATCAAGGTCTTATTCCCGCGGAGGGATTTTTGCAGTTCACACAAATGAATTTTATAAACAATGTGAAATCCAAATTAGCAAATTGATTGATATTCAATTTTGGAGTTTGAGGACTTCATGTCAACATGTTCATTAAATGATGTCATGTTGTTCCACTTTTATATTCTGTTGTGGTTTATGCAGAGTATGGATCTTGAAGAATTGGTCAAAGTCGGTGATGCAAACCAGGATGGTGTTTTGACATTTAATGAGTTTCCTATAGTCCCAACAAAGCAACAATGATTATGGTCAATTATCGGTCCCATCGATTGAAACTACTATCAAACTACTATCGATGGTCAAGACGGTTGACCTGATGTGGTTGGTGTCTGAACAAGACGAACATGTTCGGCATTAGGGTCGGAGACATAGGCTAGAGAATTCCCTATTTACATGATGTAACCACCCTTGCTCTAAACCATCCAAAAGTTACCACGACGGCGAGACATCCCACAACACCAGTTATGTTGGTGTGAGGCCAAACCCCCCACCCTTAAGCGTCCGTAGTCCGAGTAGTGGGTTTGGGCTCACATTCCTCCGCGGTATTGGATTTGGACTTGGATGAGTCCATAGTGCAAGGTTCACCCTTCAAGTGGTCTTGGATTTAACTAGCTCCTTCATAAACCCAACTCCTTCATGAACCCAACTCCTTAGCTTCTAACTAAATAAACCCAGCTCCTTCGTAAACCCAGCTTCTTAGCTTCTAACTAAACAAACCCAGCTCCTTTATAAACCCAGCTCCTTCATAAACCCAGCTCCTTCATGAACCCAGCTCCTTAGCTTCTAACTAAACAAACCCAGGTCCTTCATAAACCCAGCTCTTTACTTTCTAACTAAACAAACCCAGCTCCTTCATAAACCCAGCTCCTTCATGAACCCACAACTTTGTAGTTGTAATCCCCAACTACCTCACTAATTATTCAAGCCCTTAACTAATCTTCCTACCTAATTTTCCTAATTCTACTAACAACCCCTTTCTAATCACACAATTCTTCTCTAATCCTAAAATCCTAAAATCCTAGAGAGGAGAGGGGGAGAGAGAATTTCCTAACTTCACTAAGACTAACTAATCCACACAAGTATATTTTTGCACTCATCACAACCTCAAGTGCTCAACTCTTAAACATGGAACTTGCAACCACGTGTATTCAAAACATGAACTTTAAGTACCACAAATTGGAATCATGAATTAACTTTAAAATCCTTCACGTCAACACTAATTCTACCAAGAGGTTAAGCCCTCTTCAAGGCTAACAAGCCTTGGCTCTCAAACTAAAAACTAAGCACACACATGTGCTCCAATATGGCTTCCCACACCCACACTTATAACTCGTGGGGTGCCTTGGAGCACAAAGGAAAGAGAGGATGAGTGAGGGAAGAATGAGGGATTATATAGTAAGCTTGAGGGGGTGAGCACCCTCAAGGCTCACGATAAGCCCTTGAGATTTCCTCCTACTTAGTAGGCGCCAATCCTATCTTCTAAGCCTTCCTCCCTCAAATGATCAACAAGGATCCTAATTCGAACATTTAACTAGCCTTGGCTTTCTACCTACCACACTTTACCAAACTTGGGATGCTTCAACCCAAACTTAGCCTCCTTCGCTTTCCGCCGCCATAACTTTCTCCCCTTACTTTCCCAAATCGTTGCTCACCACTTAATTCAAACCACGATGCTTAACTCGTGATTTGATTGGTGCTTTGAGAATTTGCTTATCCTCCACCTTGCATTCTTCCTTGGACCTTCCCCATTAAGTGGCCATGATGAGGTGGTCCACTTGTGCGCTCCATGTGATCCTCCATTCATCCCAATTCGAATGCACTTGCCTCTTGAGTCACTTTGGTTGTCTCCATCCATTTGTACTAGCCCACTCACTAACTACTCAATCCAAGTTCTCCTTACCTATCCTCATTCACTCAAATCCTTCCGAAGGTAAAAACACAATAACAACTCACATCCTAGCCTCTTACAACATGGTACTTCTAAGACTAACATTTCACTCTTTTTATATTTTTGTGAAGTAACATGCTACTTCAAAGTGCATCAACTAACGTTTCAAGGGTCTAAGACTAAATGTGGGCACCCTTTTGGGCTCACATAATTGGCGACCATCGGGGGATGAATCCAAACATCTCTTGCTCCAAGGGTAAGTTGCCTAGTCAAGCTCGGTACTCCTTACATCTACTTCCCGATGTACGGGTAGGAAAGAGCTCACCATTCAACGTTTCCAATTGAATTGAATTATTAGGAAAGACCTCATAGACAAGGTAAGGTCCTAACCATATTGCATCGAATTTCGCCGGAAATTCAAGCTTTCGTGCGTCTTGAATCATGACCATCATTCCCGGTGTTAGGGCCCTTCTCTTATGTCGTTTGTCGAAAGTAATCTTTCTCCTTCTTTGGATTGCCTCAACATGTTGAGCCGCCATTCTCCTCCCTTCGTCAAGTGCTTCCAAATCGGTTAGTCGATTTCGTAAGGATTGACTTTCGGTAAGTCTCGTACTCACGGCCACCCTAAGTGACTCGACTTCATATTCGATTGGTAGTGTCGCTTCAAGACCATAGACTAAGGAAAATGGTGTAGCACGCGTAGTTACCTTATAGGTTGTACGGTATGCCCAAAGTGCCGCCGTTAGTTTCGTATCCCAATCCCGCTTCGAGTCTATAACCGTCTTGCGTAGTATACTCACCAAAATTCCGTTAACCCTTTCCGTTTGTCCATTGGTTTGTGGGTGGTAGGGAGTAGTCTTCCGGTGATCAATTTTAAATTTCTCTGTCATCTCTCGAATCAAGTCATTCAAAAAGTGAGTACCCCTATCGCTTACTAGGATCTTCGGCACCCCGAACCGCAAAATTATGTTTTCGTACATAAATGTTGCCGCGTGTTCCGCCGTGTCGGTCTTCACCGCTTTGGTTTCCGCCCACTTGGTGAGGTACTCGGTTGCCACCACAATATATTTCATTCCTTTTGAAGATTGGGGATGGACCTCACCCACATAGTCGATGCCCCATTTTTCGAAAGGAATTAAGGGTAATGATACATGTAAAGGCATCTCCATTCTAAGGTCGTTTCGGGCATACCGTTGGCAAGCGTCGCATTTCCTTACATAGTCATGGGCGTCCTTAAATAGTGTAGGCCAAAAGTAGCCCGCTCTAAGTATTTTTTGCCCGGTGAGTTGACCCGAGAAGTGACCGCCGCAAGCGCTATCGTGGCAAGCGATTAAAATCGCTTCAACCTCCGTTTTTGACACGCATCGTCGTAAAATACCATCGGACCCCCTTCTAAACAACCTATGGCCCACTACAACAAATTGCCTACTATTTACCCTCACCTTCCTTCTCTCTTCTTTTGTCCACTCTTTGGGCAACTTGTGGGTTGTTAGAAATTCCACTATGCCCGCATACCACTCCGGTGTAGAAGTGACCACAAAGAGGCTATCATCTACTAACATATCATTTACCGGATTTTTTCCTATCTCCTCCGACAACCTAGACAAGTGGTCCGCTTGTAAATGCATACGACCCGGTTTATATTCCACCGTGTAGTCGAATTCTTCTAATAACAAAACCCACCTAGCTAACCTACCACTTAACTCCGCCTTGTTAACTAGATACTTGATAGCCATGTGGTCAACAAAAAATACAACCGGGTTGCACATGAGGTAATGCCTAAACTTTTTAACGGAAAACACCATGGCTAGGCACTCCCTCTCCGTTGTAGAGTAGTTTCTTTCGGCGGGGGTCAATTGCTTACTCGCATAAGCTATAGGTTGATCCTTCTCTTTTTCTCCCGTTGCTTGACAAAGCGCACTCCCTATTGCCACATTACTAGCATCACAATAGACGTGAAAAGGTTTACCCCAATTGGGTGGTATCAACACCGGATAGGTGCTCAACCTATCCCGCAATTCCTCAAAGGCTTTTTGACAAGCATCCGTCCACTCGAATTTGACATCCTTTTTGAGCAAATGGGTAATGGGCACCGCTATCTTTGAAAAATTAGGAATAAGTTCCCGGTACCATCCCACATGTCCTAACAACTTAGAGATCCCCTTGGAATTGGTTGGAGTTGCCAAGTCGCTTATGGCCGCAATCTTATCCGGATCGGGTTCTCTACCTTTCTCACTAACAACATAACCCAACAACACTCCCTTATTCACTCCCAAAAATGTCTTATCCGGGTTCAATGCTAACCTCATCTTCCTACACCTAACCAATGCCTCCCTAACACAATGTAGGTGATCGTCCACATTACTTTGTGTGCTAAAATCGTCCACAAAGACGGTCATGGATTTGAACAACAAGTCGGTGAAGATATACATTACTAATCGTTGGAAAGTAGCCGGGGCATTACATAACCCAAATGGCATCACTACCCACACAAAAGTACCCCAAGGTGTAGTAAAAGCCGTTTTATGGATATCTTGGAGGGCTATGGAAATTTGATTATAACCCGCATACCCATCCATAAAGGTATATCGCGAATGACCTCCAACCTCCTCAAGCAACAAGGTGATAAAAGGTAAGGGGAAGTGATCCTTTTGTGTGCACGAATTCAATTTCCTATAGTCGACACAAACCCTTAATTTCCCATTTTTTTTCTTTACTAAGACCATAGGAGAAACCCAATCCGTGATTTCCACCGGCTTGATAAACCCGGCCTTCAATAACCTTTCCAATTCCGCTTTCACCAACAATTGCAATTGAGGATTCATCCTCCTCTCCTTTTGTCTAATTGGCCTCGCCCCCGGAATTAAAGGAATCCGGTGCTCTACCATTTCCCTAGGAATTCCCTTAAGCTCATCGTAGGACCATGCAAAAGTATCACTAAACTCATCCACCAAATTGCTATACTCCCTAACCTCTTTCTCCCCCAATTTGGAACCCATCTTCATTTGTCGGGTTTTTCCATTCTTTAATTTCACATCCACGTACCGCCAATCCGCTTCCGACACATGTGCTTGTTCCTCTTTGTTCCGATACCAATCGGAAGGCACATTGGGGTAATCTTTCACATCTTGACCTACAACTATCCCCGTAGACGTGGTCTTGAAATGTAAAGGCTCCTCCAATTTCGATGACTCAATAATCACATCCTCCTCTTGAGTCCCATCTACATGAATTAAACTAACCTCACCCTCTTCCACGTCATCTACCCAAGGTGTTAACCCACCGCTAACCCACTCTTCCTCGGTGAGCACCTCACATGGCTCCAACAATGAGCCCTCTCCTAAACTAACACTAGGAAATTCACTCCCTAAGCCTACTTGGTGAAATGTAACCATTACATCAACCTCGGACTCGGGGTACTCCCTTAGCCATTGGGCATAATCCCCATTATCCCCATAATTGTAAAAATTAGGACCTAGACTTCCCGAGCCCGAATCTATAACAACCCTTTGACCTTCGGGATGGACGACTCCCACCAATGCCTTGCCAATCTCATTCTCGTTTAAGTCATCAATTTCCTTCTCCAATGGCAAATACATCTCCTTCTTCATCCATCCTTCTAATGAACCAATGGACACTATGACCCTATTACCCTCCGGACCATAAGTGATGGATGGTTTAGGTCCACCCCAATTGACCATAGCATTCGCCATCCGCAACCAAGGCCTACCTAGCAAAATGGGGAAGGTGTCCTTGTTGGAGTGCATTTTAATGACATGGAAGGTGACCAAGTACTCCTCGCCTCCCGTAGTCATTCTACAATCCTTGATCATCCCCAAAGGCGTAGTCGAACTTTGATTTGCCATATTTATGACCAAAGGTGAAGGCCCCGTGAGTCCAAGTCCCAATTTTTTCATAGTATCCTCCGGTAGTATATTTAGACTACTCCCTCCGTCGACTAGCACATTAGGAACCACCTTATCTACTATAACAACTTCTATTTCTATAGCTTTCACGTCTCTTCCACCTTGTGATTGGATCCTAGCGGCTATTTTAGCTTTCACCTTCCTCATCCTCTTGTGTACCGGCATTCCCTCCTTTAATGTTTTCCTTGCCGTGGGTGAAATTTCCAATAGTTGGCCGAAAGTAATATCCGCCTTGAGTGTACTAAGGTCCGCCCACAAGTCGTACCCGGTAGATCTTTCCACCTTAGAATTACCCACTACGTCGAATTCGTCTACGGGAACCCCCGGTCCTTCCCATTCACCCACATCGCTATTATCCAAGTCATGTACCGCATTAGTCCTCTCCCTATCTTGTAAAATTATATTTTCCCTCTCCACATCCTTAGTAGCTCTTCTAGCTACCCTATCCAACTCGGAGAGATTAATCTCTTCATCCGAAGAGTAATTTCCTTGCTCTCCTATTCCTACCTCCAACGGGGCATCCCCTCTCCTAGCCCTAGTAGTTACCGCTAGTGCAGGTGCTTCTTCAACCACACCCTTACCCTTCACTAACTCATATGTAATAGCATTGGTGTGAGGAGGCCATTGACTTTGCTCCTCTCCAATTCTCGTTGGGAGAGGAAGCATGTCATCACATGTGGCCTCCAACACTCCATCCATGAACCTAACATCTTGGGAGTTAGATGGTCCCGGATCCGTTGGAGGCGCTTGTCTCCCGTTACTACCATTAGGTGGAACTCCTTGTCTATTTTGTATTGGAATGTAACCGGTTGTAGTTTGCAAGCCCGCCGGTGGATGAAAAGTTTGCCTAGCATTACTATGGTCATAGTATAAGTTAGGTGGCCTAAGTTCATTGGCCGGTACTCCTTGTGGCCTAGCACCTCGCATATTATCCCTTGCTTGTTGTTGTGGATTAGCCACCGGGTAAGGGACATTAATTATTTTGTCCGGTTGGCGACACGTATCCGAGGGATGACTTCCTCCACAATTGCTACAATTAAACTCTTGACCTTCGGACCAACATTGTCCTTGAGCGTGCCACCTTCCACAAAAGGGATGAAATTCCTTCTTCTCTAAATTTTGGCCACCTTGCCCTCTAGGTTGTGGTCCTCTATTGCTTCCATTTCCATAGTGAGGTGGCGCTTGACCTCGTTGATTTTGTTGAGGTGGGTTACCGTTTCCTCTTTGGTCACGGTTTTGTCCACTTCTACAAAATTGACGCGTGTGGCCCGGTTGGCCACATTGGACACACCATAATCCGGAAGAATGCCTACCCGACTCAACCGGGGGTGGAGGCCCCGGTTGTTGACTCCGGATCATTAATGACATTTGATCCGTGAGGCTTTGCATTTGTTTTATCATAGCCTCTTGGAATCCTAGTTGGCTAGCACCTAGTCTTCTCTCAACCTCCTCCAAGTGTGGATCCGTTCTAGGGGCCGGTAGTGCCAAAAGAGGTGCCGGTTCCCTAACCGCTAAAGGTCGGGGGCCGGTGTCCACAATGGCATATGGAATTTGGTTCTCATACTTAGCGGGTTCTACCGCTACCACCCTAGGGCGTATGGGGATGAATTGTGGGATCAATTCATCCTCCCTTCTCCATAGCCTTTCGTGATCTTTATCCAAGTTTTCAATATCTCTAGCCGCACGCTTGGCATCCGCCAAGGTCAAGGGATTCCTTTCTAGAACACCCCTAATAGTTCCGGACTTAAAAAACCCTTGAATGAAAAATTGCTTTAGCGTGTCGTCGTTGAGCATGGTACCCACAAATCTAGTGCACACTAAATCAAACCTCCTAATGTAAGCCGAAATTTCTTCCTCCCTTCCTTGCTTCAATGACGACAATGCCCTTAATGCGGTACTTTGACCCACTTCCGGCCTAAATTCGTTAAGAAACTCCCTTTGTAATTGTTCCCATCCCCTAAAATGTCCCTCGGCATGATCCCGATACCATTCATAGGCTTCCCCCTCTAGAGTGGTAGGAAACCACACTAACCAATAACCCGGGTCGGTTATGAGGAAGCTAGCCAACCGTTCGATATACCGTTCCATGTGCCGAGAGGGGTCCTCATCCTTGGTCCCATAAAATTTAGGGAGATGAGATGGCATATCCATCGCCGCTAAATTTTGTGGAACCACAATTGGTAGGCCTCTTGGCCTAACCAATGGGTCTATTGGAGGTATAGGAGGTATGGGCGGAATTGGGGGTATGGGTGGTGGATCCATCCCCCGTTCCTCGGCCATGGTGACCGGTGAACTATTCAACAATCCCCTATCAACTTCTACCGGGAATTCTTCTCTAAGTGTGTAATTTTCCGAAGAAGTTTCACCACTCAATTTGGAGGGAGTGATCTCTTCAAGTTGAGCTCCAAGTTCTAAGGTGTCTAGAATTGACCTAGTCCTAGGTTCGACGTTCAAACAACTCTCTATTCTAACATTATCTTGTTCTAATCTATCACTGATTTTAGAGGACCGCCTCTTTCGAGTAGATTTCTCTAGTCCTACTATCAAACTTGGTTTTTGTGAGCGAGTCCTACCTTGCATTCCATAAGAATCGATCGACCCTCACTTGACCACACATAATCCTAGCAATTCCCCTCTTAATATTTTCACTTGTCTTGGTGTGGTTATAATTTTTTTAGGAGGTGAGGAAAAGAACCTGCAAGCCCACTTAGGTGAAAGAATCCCAATAGGGGATAGGCATGTTCATGTTAATTTTTTGGTTAAGTCGGAGCATCACCTCCGCACCTTCCCGCAAATTAACACTCACCACAATACCGATTGTGAGGGGGTGACCTTCCGAGTAGATTATGTTAAAAGTCGAGGCTTCACCCTTCAACTTCTCACACCATCCACAATTCGGGAATTACCCTCTACAACGGATAACAACAATCACGAGTACAAAAGGCATTCCTTAATTAGTTAATGAGTTCACTTTGAAGAAATAAACATACCTTGAGCAATCGCATCCCCCTGTGAGTTAGCACTCCCCTCAATCGTGACTCAATGTAACAACACCATAAACTTTGTGAAATATTAATTTAATCTAGAGCATGAAATGACAACTCCCAAAACTTTGAGACTCACCCCGAGGTGAGTGTCAAAGTTCAATGTTCTAAGGTGAATTTACCCTCTAATGTTTTAATGAGCTACTCGGTTATAGGTTCCTTTTAAGTTCTTAGCAAATCCCCAAAAAGGTTGAGGACGTACCTTCGCCGCGCTCCTTCCTCAAAAATGAATTTGCGTAATTGACAATGCAATTCATTCCAAGGAATAGTTGAAATACAATGAATTCAAATGTAACCCAAAGAGAGAATACTTACCAAGTTTCGGGTGCTCCTTCCCTTCTCTCAAGTTTGTGTCTCCAATTTTTCCTAGTTGCCTCCAAGTCTCCTAGTCGCCTCCAAGTCTTGTAACTACCTTCCGCTTCGCTCCCGGCGGACGCACCAATTATGTGAGGCCAAACCCCCCACCCTTAAGCGTCCGTAGTCCGAGTAGTGGGTTTGGGCTCACATTCCTCCGCGGTATTGGATTTGGACTTGGATGAGTCCATAGTGCAAGGTTCACCCTTCAAGTGGTCTTGGATTTAACTAGCTCCTTCATAAACCCAACTCCTTCATGAACCCAACTCCTTAGCTTCTAACTAAATAAACCCAGCTCCTTCGTAAACCCAGCTTCTTAGCTTCTAACTAAACAAACCCAGCTCCTTTATAAACCCAGCTCCTTCATAAACCCAGCTCCTTCATGAACCCAGCTCCTTAGCTTCTAACTAAACAAACCCAGGTCCTTCATAAACCCAGCTCTTTACTTTCTAACTAAACAAACCCAGCTCCTTCATAAACCCAGCTCCTTCATGAACCCACAACTTTGTAGTTGTAATCCCCAACTACCTCACTAATTATTCAAGCCCTTAACTAATCTTCCTACCTAATTTTCCTAATTCTACTAACAACCCCTTTCTAATCACACAATTCTTCTCTAATCCTAAAATCCTAAAATCCTAGAGAGGAGAGGGGGAGAGAGAATTTCCTAACTTCACTAAGACTAACTAATCCACACAAGTATATTTTTGCACTCATCACAACCTCAAGTGCTCAACTCTTAAACATGGAACTTGCAACCACGTGTATTCAAAACATGAACTTTAAGTACCACAAATTGGAATCATGAATTAACTTTAAAATCCTTCACGTCAACACTAATTCTACCAAGAGGTTAAGCCCTCTTCAAGGCTAACAAGCCTTGGCTCTCAAACTAAAAACTAAGCACACACATGTGCTCCAATATGGCTTCCCACACCCACACTTATAACTCGTGGGGTGCCTTGGAGCACAAAGGAAAGAGAGGATGAGTGAGGGAAGAATGAGGGATTATATAGTAAGCTTGAGGGGGTGAGCACCCTCAAGGCTCACGATAAGCCCTTGAGATTTCCTCCTACTTAGTAGGCGCCAATCCTATCTTCTAAGCCTTCCTCCCTCAAATGATCAACAAGGATCCTAATTCGAACATTTAACTAGCCTTGGCTTTCTACCTACCACACTTTACCAAACTTGGGATGCTTCAACCCAAACTTAGCCTCCTTCGCTTTCCGCCGCCATAACTTTCTCCCCTTACTTTCCCAAATCGTTGCTCACCACTTAATTCAAACCACGATGCTTAACTCGTGATTTGATTGGTGCTTTGAGAATTTGCTTATCCTCCACCTTGCATTCTTCCTTGGACCTTCCCCATTAAGTGGCCATGATGAGGTGGTCCACTTGTGCGCTCCATGTGATCCTCCATTCATCCCAATTCGAATGCACTTGCCTCTTGAGTCACTTTGGTTGTCTCCATCCATTTGTACTAGCCCACTCACTAACTACTCAATCCAAGTTCTCCTTACCTATCCTCATTCACTCAAATCCTTCCGAAGGTAAAAACACAATAACAACTCACATCCTAGCCTCTTACAACATGGTACTTCTAAGACTAACATTTCACTCTTTTTATATTTTTGTGAAGTAACATGCTACTTCAAAGTGCATCAACTAACGTTTCAAGGGTCTAAGACTAAATGTGGGCACCCTTTTGGGCTCACAGTTGGGTAACCGCTTTTGAGATACCCATTATGGCTAGTAGTCTTGGCCTCCCGACCAACCTACCGAGGGCGCAACGGCTACCAAGCCATAACCGGGATCTCAAAACGGTTATACATGATTCAAGGTAACGTTTCTCTTCATTGCGGCAACTAGGAGTCCTTGCCTCGAGCTCAATCCTGAGAAAATTTGAAAATCTAATCTTATTCTTTTGAAGAGGAATATGAAACTTACAATCATCAATTTGCCTATTCTTACAATCCCAGAGTGGCTGGATGCACATGCCAAACTCTCGTTTTAAGCCACGTCAACGACGCTACCGTGTGAGCGGTGGGACGCGAGCGGTGAGCGGTGAGCAGAAAAAAGTCAACGCTTTCCAATTATAGTAATAACATTTCCAAATTTAGAAAATATAAATAGAAAAATCGTGGGACCTCTTTTTTTAGTAAAAATGATGGACCTATTTCCGTGTAAATTTTGAGGGCTTTCAGGACAGAGACTTGGTTTTAGGGTACCTTTCAGAGAGACTAATTGACATGATTTACTTAAACCAGGGAACTTTTGACTGTCCATATTATGGTGAGAGCTGGTTAATCATAGGCTATGGTCACAACGTAAGAGAAAATTCTAAGTCAAAAAATTAAAGCATTCAAGCATTCAAGCAAAGTAGCAAAACTCGTACCATTCAATAAAATCTAAAACTATTGTTGGAAGGAGAGACCCATAAATATTTAGAAACCTTTATACATATTTAAAAACGAATACAATTCACATCATGTAGATAATGATAGGTCTAGGTGGCTAGTAAGTAAGCCTAAGCAACTAGTTATTTAGTAAGTGGGCCTAGCCACCTATTAAGTAAGCCTAACCAAGTAGTTATTTAGTAAGTAGGCCAAGCCACTTAGAAAATAAGCCTACCTAGCTGCCTAATCCGCCTAGCCACCGAGCCCGCTTAGCCACCTAGCCCCGACAAGACCCTAAAGCTGGCCTCCCCGAAAAAAGACATGAGGCCCACGGCCCCACCCCGCCTTGGTGGCAAACACCACCCCCGCCCCCACCCACCTTGGTGGCAAGCACCACCCCCCGCCCCCCGCCACCTAGGACCACTAAGGCCCTTGGATGGGCCTTGGTGGATCAACGGCCCGGATCCACCATGCCCGCGACCACACAAGGCCCGTTCACAGCGCCTCAGTGACGCGGGGGGGGGGGGGGCTGTCGGATCCGACAGGCCCTTTGGTTCAGAACTGGGGACCTCACATTTGGTATAAATTTCAGATTTTTGAGATTGGGGAGTGCCTGAGAGGGGCCTAGTAAGATGCCATGTAGGTTTAGATTTCTGAATTCAAGTAGTGGGGTATGCTTATGAAGGCTCTGATTTGGGGCCATTTAGGTTGAAATTTTGGGAATTTTAGGATTGGGGTCTTGTAGTTAGAGGTCTGATTTGAGGCAAGGAGGGGGTGTCGGATCCGACAGGCCCTTTGATCCAGAATTGGGGACCTCACATTTGGTATAAATTTCAGATTTTTGAGATTCGGGAGGCTCTGCTTTGAGGCCATTTAGGTTGAAATTTTGGGAGTTTTGGGATTGGGGTCTTGTAGGTAGAGGTCTGATTTGAGGCAAGGGGGGGTTGTCGGATCCGACAGGCCCTTTGGTTCGGAACTGGGGACCTCACATTTGGTATAAATTTCAGAATTTTGAGATTCGGGAGGCTCTGCTTTGAGGCCATTTAGGTTGAAATTTTGGGAGTTTTGGGATTGGGGTCTTGTAGGTAGAGGTCTGATTTGAGGCAAGGGGGGGTTGTCGGATCCGACAGGCCCTTTGGTTCGGAACTGGGGACCTCACATTTGGTATAAATTTCAGATTTTTGAGATTCGGGAGGCTCTGCTTTGAGGCCATTTAGGTTGAAATTTTGGGAGTTTTGGGATTGGGGTCTTGTAGGTAGAGGTCTGATTTGAGGCAAGGGGGGGTTGTCGGATCCGACAGGCCCTTTGGTTCGGAACTGGGGACCTCACATTTGGTATAAATTTCAGATTTTTGAGATTCGGGAGGCTCTGCTTTGAGGCCATTTAGGTTGAAATTTTGGGAGTTTTGGGATTGGGGTCTTGTAGGTAGAGGTCTGATTTGAGGCAAGGGGGGGTTGTCGGATCCGATAGGCCCTTGGGCTCACATGTCGGGACCTCACAATTGTTATAATTTTGTGATTTTTGAGATTTGGCCGAGCCTCTATGTGGCCTAATATGGGGCCATGTAGGCTTAGGATTGTGATTTCTGGGATTGGGGCATCCTTGTAAGGGTCCCGATGTGAGGCCATGTAGGTGTAGACTTTTGATTTCTGAACGTGGGGTATGCTTCTAAGGGGTCCGAGAAGATGCCATAAAGCTTTATTTTTTTGATTTCTAAGTTTAAGGCAGGCTTGCTAGAGGTTTCAGTTGGGGGAAGGGGGGTCTGTCGGATCCGACATGCCCTTGGGTTGAAAGCTCGGGACCTCACAAATGTTTTAATTTTTGCATTTTTAATATATGGGCGTGTCAATAAGGGGTTTGATGTGAGGCCATTGAGGTTTATTTCTACGAATTCTGGGATTATTGTATGGTAGTAAGGGGTCTAATTTGAAGCAAAGGGGAACTGTCGGATCCGACAGGCCCCTTTGTTGATAGATCGGGACCTCACATATATATTAATTCTCTGATTATTGGCTATTTGGCGTACCTTTTAGGGGTCCGAAAAGAGGTCTTATAGCTATATTTTTTGATTTCTAAGATAGGGGCAGACTTTGTTAGGGGTCTGATATGAGGCAAGGGGGGGGGGTGTCGGATCCGACAGGCCCTTGGGCTCACATCTCGGGACCTCACATTTGTTATAATTTTGTGCATTTTTGAGATTTGGCCGTGCCTCTATGGGGCCTAATATGAGGCCATGTAGGCTTAGGATTGTGATTTGTGGTATTGAGGCATGCTTGTAAGGGGTCCAATTTGAGGCCATATAGCTTTGATTTTTGATTTTTGAGATTCGGGCACTTTTGTAATGGGTCTGATTTAAGGCCATATAGCTTCAATTTTTGAGAATTCTCGGAGTGGGGTATGCTTGTTAGGGGTCTAATTGGCGGCCATATAGGTTTAGATTTCTGAATTCTGGTAGAGGGGCATGCTTGTAAGGGGTAGTTAGGGGTCTGATTTGAGGCAAGGGGGGGATGTCGGATCCGACAGGCCCTTGGCCTCACATGTCGGGACCTCACATTTGTTATAATTTTGTGATTTTTGAGATTTGGCCGAGCCTCTATGTGGCCTAATATGGGGCCATGTAGGCTTAGGATTGTGATTTCTGGGATTGAGGCATGCTTGTGAGGGGTCCAATTTGAGGCCATATAGCTTTGATTTTTGATTTCTGAGATTCGGGCACTCTTGTAATGGGTCTGATTTAAGGCCATATAGCTTCAATTTTTGAGAATTCTCGGAGTGGGGTATGCTTGTTAGGGGTCTAATTGGCGGCCATATAGGTTTAGATTTCTGAATTCTGGTAGAGGGGCATGCTTGTAAGGGGTAGTTAGGGGTCTGATTTGAGGCAAGGGGGGGATGTCGGATCCGACAGGCCCCTGGGCTCACATGTCGGGACCTCACATTTGTTATAATTTTGTGATTTTTGAGATTTGGCCGAGCCTCTATGTGGCCTAATATGGGGCCATGTAGGCTTAGGATTGTGATTTCTGGGATTGAGGCATGCTTGTGAGGGATCCAATTTGAGGCCATATAGCTTTGATTTTTGATTTCTGAGATTCGGGCACTCTTGTAAGGGGTCTGATTTAAGGCCATATAGCTTCAATTTTTGAGAATTCTCGGAGTGGGGTATGTTTGTTAGGGGTCTAATTGGCGGCCATTTAGGTTTAGATTTCTGAATTCTGGTAGAGGGGCATGCTTGTAAGGGGTAGTTAGGGGTCTGATTTGAGGCAAGGGGGGGATGTCGGATCCGACAGGCCCTTGGGCTCACATGTTGGGACCTCACAATTGTTATAATTTTGTGATTTTTGAGATTTGGCCGAGCCTCTATGTGGCCTAATATGGGGCCATGTAGGCTTAGGATTGTGATTTCTGGGATTGAGGCATGCTTGTGAGGGGTCCAATTTGAGGCCATATAGCTTTGATTTTTGATTTATGGGATTCGGGCACTCTTGTAAGGGGTATGATTTAAGGCCATATAGCTTCAATTTGTGAGAATTCTCTGAAGGGGCAGGCTTCTTAGGGGTCTGATTGGAGGCCATGAAGGTTTAGATTTTTTATTTTTTAGATTCGGGCATGCTTGTGAAGGGCCTGATATGAGGCCATCTAGCTTTAATTTTTGAGAATTCTCGGAGTGGAGTATGCTTGTTAGGGGTCTGATTTGACTGCTTTCGTGTTTGCAAGTCTTTTGACTGCTTCTCCTCTGTTTCAGCAGATATATTTGTTTCCAGCATGATTGTAAGGGGTCTGAAAAGAGGCCACATAGCTTTATTTTTTGTTTTCTAAGATTGGGGCAGGGTTATAAGTGGTCTGATTTGAGGCCATATATCTTTAATATTTGGGAATTCTTTGAAGGGTGAGTCTTGTAAGGGGTGTGATTTGAGATTTGAGGCAAGGGGGGGGGTTTGTCGGATCCGACAGAACCTTAGTTTCAGTACTCGGGTCCTCACATATGTTTACATTTTGTAATTTGTTGGATTCGGGCATGCTCTTAAGGGGTCTGATTTGAGGCCATATATCTTTAGTTTTTGATTTTTAAGATTGGTGCAGGCTTATAAAAGGTTTTGATTTCAGGCCATATAGCTAAATTATTTGAGAATTCTCTGAAGGGGCATGCTTGTAAGGGGTCTGAAAAGAGGCCACATAGCTTTAATCTCTGATTTCTAAGATTGGGGCAGGCTTGTAAGGGGTGTGATTTGTGATTTGGGGCAAGGGGGGGGGGTATGTCGGATCCGACAGGCCCTTAGGTTCTCAACTCGGGACCTCACATATGTTTACATTTTGTAATTTGTTGGATTTTGGCATGTTTGTAAGGGGTCTGAAAAGAGGCCATATAGCTTTATTTTTTGATTTCTAAGATTGGGGCAGGCTTATAATTGGTCTGATTTAAGGCCATATAGCTTAATTCTTTGAGAATTCTTTGAAGGGTGAGGCTTGTAAGGGGCGTGATTTGTGATTTGAGGCAAGGGGGGGGGGGGTATGTCGGATCCGACAGGACCTTAGTTTCAGTACTCGGGTCCTCACATATGTTTGAGCGTGCCTGTAAGGGGTCTGAAAAGAGGCCATATAGCTTCAATTTTTGTGAAATCTGATTTGGCCTCGAATTTGTTCACAGCTAGAGGATGCTGCGGTCAAGGAGTTACCCGATATACTTACTGCATTGGGTGGGCTTGATGGAGACGTGGAAGTTGTTTCGTTGCCGGATTACTTGGAGAAGTGGCGAATCTGCCTTTGGGATTTTGCGGATGAGATCCTGCATGACGATGGAGCTCTCCTCCTCTTTCATCCAGATGACAATGGTGACTTCAAGGAGAGCATTCAAGACCACTTCGCTGCTTTTGGCTTCACCATCTTTAAGGAGTGGTTGGGAGTCAACCGTCTTCGCCTTCATTCAGCTAAACATGTGGACAAGACCACTAACCTCTTCCAAATTGTGCTACTTGTTCGTGCCACGAAAACAATTGGATCCGACCTTGATAAGCGGCCCCGGCACTCGTCATTTCGCCTTCGCGATGCCAATGAGCTCAAGGCTCTTGGCATTGAGCTGGACATGGATGATGCCATTATGAATTATACCACAACCCCTCTCATGGATGGCTCCAAAGCTTGGCATGGTCCCCGTGAGAAAGATATTTCTTTCATGTCCTCCTTGATCATGGCAACTACTGACATTGGGCAGGTCGTGGTTGACGTTAATGCAGGCGTTGGTATGTCCTACTTCACTTGCCATCATATCTTGGTTTTCATTTTCTACCTTTGCTTTTATTTATGTTTGCTAACCATTCCTCTGCAACAAGGACTTCTGTCCATGCATGTAGGCAACTTGGGCGCCATATCGTTGCTCTCGAGGAGGACAAGGACATCTTCAACCGTGTCCTTAAGCCACTTCAGAGTGTTAAGCATCCGGTGAAGGCTCCATCCATTGTTGTTGCTTCCACGCAGGCTTCACAAGGCACGCAGAAGAGGCCGCCGGCCTTGAAGCGATCGAGGCCAGAGTCCTCGCAGTAAGTGAGTATGATGACCTTCTAAGTTGCTTCTTTTCCTTGTCCACTCAGCTTTTACACTTTCCATCCTCTTTCTTACAATTTTCATGCTTGTTTTCAGACTTGGCCTTGGAGCAGATGTGTTTGGTACGCCTACCAAGGGATTCACTTTGCCAATCTATGCCCATGATATGGCGATGGTACTAGCGGCACAACCTTCTCCTAGCAAAGCTAGTACCCCGTCTCCACGTTATGACCCCTGTGAGGCCAAACCCCCCACCCTTAAGCGTCCGTAGTCCGAGTAGTGGGTTTGGGCTCACATTCCTCCGCGGTATTGGATTTGGACTTGGATGAGTCCATAGTGCAAGGTTCACCCTTCAAGTGGTCTTGGATTTAACTGGAATTTCACTTTTAACAACTCAATGTACGATTTCAATATGTATGTGGAGAATGCACAAGTTAACTATGTTATTTTAACCTCCTTATGCTCGGGTGCTATTTTGTCTTTGTTTGCTTCTAACGTCCATCCGGCCGCTTTAGCTACACAAGCCCTTAAGGATATCCCTCTCCTAAATGGAGTCCGTGCCGTTGACTCTATACTACCACTTGAACTATCACTTGTGTATTCCGTATCGCTACTATAAGAGGTCTCACTTGGTGTCTCCATACCGTACATAAGCCTTTAAGTATTAAGAAATACTTATGTGACTTATGTCAATCTCTCCCTCGCACCTTTGGTCTTTGCTTCCTTTGTCTTGCCATCGCGAGAGTGCTCCACATTCTCCATTAATTTGTGCACGTGGTTTATTTTTAAAGAGAGGATGCAAGTGTTAAAAAACACTATTCTCTATAGTCAATCTCAAATACATTTACTTGTGAAAGCCACACATAACACTAACTAGCATAATGTAACTAACTACTTGTCTATGAGCTAATTAAGTAGGCTATCTACTAAGCTCCTTCATGAACCCATCTCTTTACTTTCTAATTACATAAACCTAGCTCCTTCATAAACCCAACTCCTTCATGAACCCACAACTTTGTAGTTGTAATCCCCAACTACCTCACTAATTATTCAAGCCCTTAACTAATCTTCCTACCTAATTTTCCTAATTCTACTAACAACCCTTTTCTAATCACACAATTCTTCTCTAATCCTAAAATCCTAAAATCCTAGAGAGGAGAGGGGGAGAGAGAATTTCCTAACTTCACTAAGACTAACTAATCCACACAAGTATATTTTTGCACTCATCACAACCTCAAGTGCTCAACTCTTAAACATGGAACTTGCAACCACGTGTATTCAAAACATGAACTTTAAGTACCACAAATTGGAATCATGAATTAACTTTAAAATCCTTCACGTCAACACTAATTCTACCAAGAGGTCAAGCCCTCTTCAAGGCTAACAAGCCTTGGCTCTCAAACTAAAAACTAAGCACACACATGTGCTCCAATATGGCTTCCCACACCCACACTTATAACTCGTGGGGTGCCTTGGAGCACAAAGGAAAGAGAGGATGAGTGAGGGAAGAATGAGGGATTATATAGTAAGCTTGAGGGGGTGAGCACCCTCAAGGCTCACGATAAGCCCTTGAGATTTCCTCCTACTTAGTAGGCGCCAATCCTATCTTCTAAGCCTTCCTCCCTCAAATGATCAACAAGGATCCTAATTCGAACATTTAACTAGCCTTGGCTTTCTACCTACCACACTTTACCAAACTTGGGATGCTTCAACCCAAACTTAGCCTCCTTCGCTTTCCGCCGCCATAACTTTCTCCCCTTACTTTCCCAAATCGTCGCTCACCACTTAATTCAAACCACGATGCTTAACTCGTGATTTGATTGGTGCTTTGAGAATTTGCTTATCCTCCACCTTGCATTCTTCCTTGGACCTTCCCCATTAAGTGGCCATGATGAGGTGGTCCACTTGTGCGCTCCATGTGATCCTCCATTCATCCCAATTCGAATGCACTTGCCTCTTGAGTCACTTTGGTTGTCTCCATCCATTTGTACTAGCCTACTCACTAACTACTCAATCCAAGTTCTCCTTACCTATCCTCATTCACTCAAATCCTTCCGAAGGTAAAAACACAATAACAACTCACATCCTAGCCTCTTACAACATGGTACTTCTAAGACTAACATTTCACTCTTTTTATATTTTTGTGAAGTAACATGCTACTTCAAAGTGCATCAACTAACGTTTCAAGGGTCTAAGACTAAATGTGGGCACCCTTTTGGGCTCACAACCCCCGTGCCTTAGACTTCTTCGAGCTTCTTGCAGAGGTGGATAATGAATGCCATACCTTAGATTCCACTTCAGATGAGGGCGGCCATGAGGGGAGTATCTTTGGAAGTAGGGAATCTAGTAGTGACAACCTCATTGTTGATTGATTTTTGGTTTGATTGATTGGTATTTGGATTTATAAAGTGTGGTGTGGTTTTTAATATTCCAATTGTCTTGTTGAATGCATCTTGTCGTTGTTCTCAAATAACACTACACTTTTGTGGTCGTCAACTAGTAGACAATCTAAAGACAAGTAGCCAAACCAAATACACCTAACATTTTGATTTCTCAAGCATATCCTACCCACAAGAAAGAGGCCTCGGATCCGAGGCCTCTTTCCAAACCTCCTCCTCATGCTAGAACATACAAGAAATGGCCAAATGCAAAAACAAGTAGCCAACTCAAATATACATAACATTTTGATTTCTCAAGCATATCCTACCCACAAAAAAGAGGCCTCGGATCCGAGGCCTCTTTCCAAACCTCCTCCTCATGCTAGAACATACAAGAAATGGCCAAATGCAAAGACAAGTAGCCAACTCAAATATACATAACATTTTGATTTTCAAGCATAAGCTACCCACAACTAAGAGGCCTCGGATCCGAGGCCTCTTCCCATAGGTCCACCACCTTCTCAACCACACTGAATTTTCCCACGGCCATAGGGACTTGTTGGTAATTTTAAGAAACTTTTGGTCCTAAAAATTAGGCACTCCATAAATATCGGCCTCATAATTCCAAAATTAAACTTGAAATATGTGCAAAATCCACGGTCATAGGGGTCCTAACTTTCGTTAAATGGAGTTTTAAATTTTGATTTTCTGCTCACGAGATCTGCTCACCGCTCACATCGTAGCATTCCTGTAAGCCACGTTAGCTGAGGTATGACTTCGAAAACGAAACAGATCGATGCATCGCCGAGAAGTTGTTAGGAATGTTACCACCACAATGTCAAGTGTTGGTATCCTAGATGTCCCATCCAAGGTGCAATGAAACTATTGCAGACTTGGAAGAAATTGCCATGTTCTAAACGAAACTCTTTGTTAGTGCTAGGTTAACCTTATGCAAGGACCTACCAAGTTCACAACTCACCAGCTCAGGTATTGCATAGTACTATAGACTTCGTAATGATTGTCCTCAAATCATTTCCTGCTTCAAGTAACGTGTATTGTTAATGGTCAAGTAATGCAGTTCGTTCGCAGCCTAAATTATGTTAATTGAATCTAGTACTAGGAGGTGATATGTTTGTGAACAACCTCATTTAGATAACAAAGTTCAAAAAAGTGGGTCTGGATTTTGCATTGGAACTAATCACAGAACCATTGCTTTACTACAGTTATAAGTAATCCACGTTACCGAAATCCACCCAAGTGTACTGCAACCAGCTATGGCGAGGGTATTACCTAAGGTATGTCGGCCGCCTTATGTGTTGCACACCTATATTTGAGTGGTATATGGCGAGGTTTTGAAGTTGAGAGTGGACACCAAAAAGACACGTGTTACAATGAAATTAGACTATGTGATCAAAACTTATCTACCATTCTAGGTTCACGTGAACAAATTTAAGGTGGCTTATGAGATCATATAAGGATATCACTCCAAAGAGAAAGAGAATCTTCAATCTGACTTTTGCATCTCACCTCCGATGATTTTGAATCTGAAACTTGACACAATAATTTGCTTTATTCATCGCAATTGCTGACCGGATGAGACACCATTAACACTCCAATATTCAGCTGAGTGTACTACATCCAAGTATGGCGAGGGGATTATCTAAGGTATGTGGGCCTCCTCATGTGGTCACTCATCTTAATTGAGACACCTATTCTTGAGTGAAGTATATGACGAGGTTTTCATTTACTTAAGAATGCACATCAAAAAGACATGTGTTGCTACAATGATATTAGACTATAATTGAATATCAACATGGTTGAATTTTTTTCAAATGGCCCAATTTAAATAGTCATCATCTAGACATTATAGTGGTTAATAAATAAGAGCTCCATTCATGAATAAATCCAAGGCTCATAAAAATAAAAATAGATCATATATTAGAAGGAAATACACGTATTTCTATGTGGAATGTTTCAATGATCACGAAGACATTTTAACATCATTGGAAACCTCAATCCATCCTTCCTCGCTATCACTGTCACTAGATGATCCATCAACTTCTGCAGAAATATGGAAATACTTTTCTACAGGACGGCAACTACTAGGTTTTTTTGGAGAAGGGTCTGGTAATGAAGTAGCTGCATACGCTTTTGCAACAATCTCAGCATGAAAAGGAAGCTGAAGAGGTCTAATAGGGCTTCTAATCTTACTGACAAGGTGTGAGAGAATGTTTCCATCATACTTTATCATAGAGGATATCAACGCTTCCTTGCGCCATCTATAAACAAGTAAAAATCAACCATTTAAAAATAGTGGTAAGAGAAATTGAGGAAATGTTTAAAAATTTGAAGGTAAATAGTGTAGACTTACTTACAAGCTCGCTTGGCAGCAGTCTTCTTCTCTGGCTCATCTGTATTCTCCAAAGGACGTTTCTTCTTTGGAGAAGACCTTGTAACTTTGACTGACTTAACTTCTTCAGCTTGGGGAAGAAGATGAACCAATACCTCTTTGTATAAGACACTGTGATATTCAAATGCAATAATATAATGATGAAGACTCTTCGATGCCCGAATAGAAGCACCTGAAATAAACAATACCATTTAGTACTTGGTATAAATTAATGACAAAACATATCAAAATATATATATATAGAAAAAATAATACTTGTGGAGGTTGTGAGGTTCATGACAATGTCATCTTCAACCATGCAGAGATCAATAAGAGCCATGAGTAATTATAAGACTTCTCCCGTGCACCTCTAAATGGCATTCTATTCTCCGATTGAACAGTTATAAAATCAACATCAATGAGGTTTGTGAAGATGTCCATCTGATGACAACTTAATGTCATGTGCAAGAAGTTCAAGACGATAACAAAACACAAAATTGGACATTGGAACCTCTTCATCTAGATTTTTCTTTCTAACAAAGCATTTTGCCATGAAACACTTGTGCGTACGGGATGGATGATCCGGGACAGTAAAAAAAAGGCCGTTAATTGCAAACCACTTGGATTCCTCCTGAAAGTTTGCCCAATCCACCCAAGATAAAAGCTCATTGGATATAAACTTTGAATCATGATACAATACAATGAGGGTACCATTATCTTAAAGAAACTGCATGACAAACTCAAAATGCCTCTTGATCCATATGGATTCCACCTTTCCATCTATACCCTCTGGTTTAGTCTTTGGATAACAGTTCCAAGGTGGAATTTCACCAGCAAGTCCAGGAATAGGTAAATCCTCCGGAACATCACAGATAACAAGATCAACTACATTGTTAGCTTTACAACCCGCATAACTTTGAATCTTTTTACCTTGATAATCTTTAATCCATGCCTTCATATGTCTCCAAATCTTTGGCTCATCGCTCTCAGTAACATCATCAAACAAGTCCAAAATATCTGAAGGACTATCATTGATAATCTCTATTCCACTCTCTATACCATCCAACTGCGAGCATGAGATAGTATACACCGTTTGAAAAGAAAACGGGGCAACGGAAAGAGGCACATGAGAAACCAAAGGAGTAATAGTAGTGGACATGCTACTGCCTGAAGGAGAAATACCCACATAAGAAAGAAGTTTCTTTGGTCCTTCTTTTAATATAAGCTTCGTCAACTCTTTATTCCATGCCGCAACCTCCTTCTTCAACTTTATTTCCTCCTCCTTACCTTTTTTCTTTTCTTCTTTCTTCTTCAAACGAGCTTCAACCTTTGTTTTTTTGTTAGATATGGAGTTGTCATCACCCACCTCCGATGCACCCTCTTCAATATGCACCAAATTCTCAGCCTCTAATTGTTGTATCATATTATCACAACTAGCCTTCAAGGCTCTCTCCTCTCCATGACATCTTTCATTTTTCTTTAACTCAAGATACCAAGGACATTAAAGAAGATGAAGTCTTCCAAAATATTTTTTTCTAATAGTCTGAAAAAATACATTCACTACTAGAAACATCTACCCACTTGTTAAAACGTTGATGAATGTTTTTCCTATCAATGGCCCCCTTAACTACCAACTCCCTCCAAAAATATCTCAAGATAGCTCTCTTCATAGCATTCTCAGCACTAGCTTGGACAAGAAATGACTCCTTCGTATAAGTACCACCCTTTAAAAAAAATCTTTGAAAGCGTTCTCCCACAAAGTAATAGAATGGGACTCAATCCAAATTCCAATATCGTCCACTGAATTAGACAACTCCTTAGTCTTCAATATAATAACATCCTCCTCCATAATCTTCTCAAATCAATTCACTGCCTCCTCCTGTAACTGTAATAATATAAAATTATTTAGCAAAACAAATTCAATTCAATCTATTTAATTCTCAAATTTTAGATATAAACTTAAATTTCATAAAAACGAATGCAAATATAGGGTTCAAAATAACATACCCCAGCCCAGAAGACAGCTTGATCTATCCAAATCCGAAGAACTGAATCAGAAGTAGGTGAGGGAGGGAAGTTGTATTCTTTACGACTTTCCTTATTCATATTCCACCACCATCTTTCTTTGTGCTTCGAAAAAACCTTTGTTGTTGCAATAAGTTGTAGTTTCTCTGAAGTCATCTTAGGCTTCACTTGAAAGATATCAAAGTGACGAATAATCTACTTCCAAAAGTACAATTAGATTAGTAAAAATTTGCACTACAAACGAAGACATAATATAGAAAAAACTTAATGACATATATACAAAATTTAACAAATTAATTGTTTCTTTTACTCCTCTCAAAACCGTAATAAAGCCACACAAAATAACATCACAAAAGTCAATGAAGACCTCCTAATTTAACTAGTCACTTACCTCAGCCACATAGAACTTCTTCTAAAACAAAGCATACAATAACTATATAAAGGACAATAAGAAGATTATTATTTTACAAATATTTATTAAAAAAATCCCATCTAACTCCTCTCGGACCCGAGACCATGCAAATTAAGTTGAATAAAATTACAAAAAACAAAAAAATCTATGATAGATGGTGGAGCACATACCTCTCTTATGAAACCATCTCCATTTGTTGGATTGGCAATTGCGAGGTACCGAGATAGGTCTATGAAGAGGGAGGTCTTCTTTGCCTCAACAGCCTTAGTTGCGGCGGCCTATAGTTCAGACGGACTTCCAATTCTATCTTCGCATGTACCGATGACAAGAATGTCTTTGTACCACCTGATTGCCTCTTCTTGCGCTGCGGAGATTTCTTGCTACAAACAAAGGTAATAAATTCAAACAAGTTCTCATTTAAACTTGTAGATGACAAATTGAAAGTAGACAAGTAATTTACCTCGTATAAGCAATTGATGAATGCATCGTGAGTAAGATGATACCACTTCCGTCTCTTCCCACCATGACGATTCCACTCAAGAATACTAGCTTGAAGGTCTTCATCACTAACAAGTCCTTTAAGTTGATCAAAGTCCAACAATCCTAATTGTTGGACACGTTTGACATTGTGCGTGAAGTGTTGGGCGACGTGGTCAACCTGGTTTTTCTTGGAATGCACACACCTCAACTAAGAATACAAATGATATACGATACATTTGCTAACATGAGTATTTAAATAATAAATAACAAAAAAATCGAAATAACAAATAACATATTTTATTCGAATTCAAATAACATATTTAAAGAACTCACTTGTTCCAATATGTCATTGCATGCAATAGCATGTTATAATTTTTTGGAGATACGTTGATGAAAACCGAATGTACATAAACATGAAAAAATGTATCATCTTTATGGAGGGCACTAATGACATCCACCCATGCAATATGACGGTGATTCCTGTCCCATACGTAAAAAAATCGATTTGAATACTTTCCTAATGCTAGATTTTTTGCCAATCGAGCTTCAAACTTCAGGTCCTCCTTGCGCCACAAATCTGACCATGAAGCCCGTTGAGTCTCCGTGAGAGTTGCTTCTTCCATTCTGAAACTCCTTAAAGATAGATAGAAGCATGCTGATGCCCGCCTATACCTACGAGAGAACTCTGCCTTCAACTTTTGAATGTCAGTCTTCAAGGGCTCTCTAACATCTTTCATAGGAATCATCCTGCACAAAGGCACGTCAAGTTCATAGTCTGGAGATTCAAGTGCACTTTGAATTGCATCATGTGAATTGCCTCTCACGGCTCTCCGTAATTTTTCCTCAATCTCTGCTAAACCACCATCTTCAACCTCCATGTTGACCTTTGGGCTCTCGATTTCACCCTCTACAAATTCGTGAGTCATCTGCGCATATGAAAAAGAGAATTGAGAAATAAGAGCATTTTCAAAAACTAAACTAAAACCAAGCAATGAGAACAAGAGCATTTTCAAAAAAAGAAAATGAAATAGTACCCATCCACCCTTGTCTCGGATCCGAGACAACCCATTTAACGCACAATCCTAGAGGAAAATTGACGGGTTTCTTTGATGTTCATGAAGCCCTGCCCACTTAAAACCCAAAGATATGAGAACAAACGCATTTTCAAAATAAACAAAACAAATAGTACCCCTCCACCCTTGTCTCGGATCCGAGACAACAAATTTAACGCACAGTCACAGAGGCAAACTAACATATTTCTCTTATGGACATACACAAGCTCTAACTACCTTAAAACCCACGGCAATGACACCAAGAGCATTTTCAAAAATAGCAAAACACACAGCATCCCTCTACCCTTATCTCGGATCCAAGACAACCATTCCTGACGGGTTTCTCCGAGGAGTACCTACCTCGTCAGCAAGCGTAGAAACAACACGTGGAGAAGCCTCAATCCTCTGATGACCTCCGGGGCATGTGTCCTGCAACTGGAACAGGAGTAATATCAATTTCCTTATTAATTCCAAGACAACCAGTTACAACGAAGTGCTATATCCTCAACATGCTAGCCTAGCAACGAGCATTTTAAAAAAATGAAGTAGTACCCTTCCAACGTAACAATTACTCTAAAGCACTCCGAAAATTAGCTACGGTCGCGCAACTCAAGCCCACCTGGACACAACACTCTCGGGCTCTCAATCCACTGTACTTCGGAGTCGCCTATCAAGTTATCAACTGGTTATGATGAACTGCATGTTTCCATAGAATTGGAGCTATTTGATTCAGGTTGGTGGGCAAACCACCACTGTATGAGCCGGATGAGGTCCCAGAAAAGGCTAGATCTGGGATCCTCTAAACTTCGGCCTGCTCCCGCACGTGAATGGCCCTGGCATGGTCATCCCGCAATGACCAAATCCACGGGACCCAACTTTCGTAAGTCTTCCTCACTGATAAGTGTAACATCATGAGAAAGACGTCCGAAGCACCCACGGATAGCAGTCGGGTGGAGCTGCTGTGGGTACATGTGAGCCCAAAAGGGTGCCCACATTTAGTCTTAGACCCTTGAAACGTTAGTTGATGCACTTTGAAGTAGCATGTTACTTCACAAAAATATAAAAAGAGTGAAATGTTAGTCTTAGAAGTACCATGTTGTAAGAGGCTAGGATGTGAGTTGTTATTGTATTTTTACCTTCGGAAGGATTTGAGTGAATGAGGATAGGTAAGGAGAACTTGGATTGAGTAGTTAGTGAGTAGGCTAGTACAAATGGATGGAGACAACCAAAGTGACTCAAGAGGCAAGTGCATTCGAATTGGGATGAATGGAGGATCACATGGAGCGCACAAGTGGACCACCTCATCATGGCCACTTAATGGGGAAGGTCCAAGGAAGAATGCAAGGTGGAGGATAAGCAAATTCTCAAAGCACCAATCAAATCACGAGTTAAGCATCGTGGTTTGAATTAAGTGGTGAGCGACGATTTGGGAAAGTAAGGGGAGAAAGTTATGGCGGCGGAAAGCGAAGGAGGCTAAGTTTGGGTTGAAGCATCCCAAGTTTGGTAAAGTGTGGTAGGTAGAAAGCCAAGGCTAGTTAAATGTTCGAATTAGGATCCTTGTTGATCATTTGAGGGAGGAAGGCTTAGAAGATAGGATTGGCGCCTACTAAGTAGGAGGAAATCTCAAGGGCTTATCGTGAGCCTTGAGGGTGCTCACCCCCTCAAGCTTACTATATAATCCCTCATTCTTCCCTCACTCATCCTCTCTTTCCTTTGTGCTCCAAGGCACCCCACGAGTTATAAGTGTGGGTGTGGGAAGCCATATTGGAGCACATGTGTGTGCTTAGTTTTTAGTTTGAGAGCCAAGGCTTGTTAGCCTTGAAGAGGGCTTGACCTCTTGGTAGAATTAGTGTTGACGTGAAGGATTTTAAAGTTAATTCATGATTCCAATTTGTGGTACTTAAAGTTCATGTTTTGAATACACGTGGTTGCAAGTTCCATGTTTAAGAGTTGAGCACTTGAGGTTGTGATGAGTGCAAAAATATACTTGTGTGGATTAGTTAGTCTTAGTGAAGTTAGGAAATTCTCTCTCCCCCTCTCCTCTCTAGGATTTTAGGATTTTAGGATTAGAGAAGAATTGTGTGATTAGAAAAGGGTTGTTAGTAGAATTAGGAAAATTAGGTAGGAAGATTAGTTAAGGGCTTGAATAATTAGTGAGGTAGTTGGGGATTACAACTACAAAGTTGTGGGTTCATGAAGGAGTTGGGTTTATGAAGGAGCTAGGTTTATGTAATTAGAAAGTAAAGAGATGGGTTCATGAAGGAGCTTAGTAGATAGCCTACTTAATTAGCTCATAGACAAGTAGTTAGTTACATTATGCTAGTTAGTGTTATGTGTGGCTTTCACAAGTAAAGGTATTTGAGATTGACTATAGAGAATAGTGTTTTTTAACACTTGCATCCTCTCTTTAAAAATAAACCACGTGCACAAATTAATGGAGAATGTGGAGCACTCTTGCGATGGCAAGACAAAGGAAGCAAAGACCAAAGGTGCGAGGGAGAGATTGACATAAGTCACATAAGTATTTCTTAATACTTAAAGGCTTATGTACGGTATGGAGACACCAAGTGAGACCTCTTATAGTAGCGATACGGAATACACAAGTGATAGTTCAAGTGGTAGTATAGAGTCAACGGCACGGACTCCATTTAGGAGAGGGATATCCTTAAGGGCTTGTGTAGCTAAAGCGGCCGGATGGACGTTAGAAGCAAACAAAGACAAAATAGCACCCGAGCATAAGGAGGTTAAAATAACATAGTTAACTTGTGCATTCTCCACATACGTATTGAAATCGTACATTGAGTTGTTAAAAATGAAATTCCAGTTAAATCCAAGACCACTTGAAGGGTGAACCTTGCACTATGGACTCATCCAAGTCCAAATCCAATACCGCGGAGGAATGTGAGCCCAAACCCACTACTCGGACTACGGACGCTTAAGGGTGGGGGGTTTGGCCTCACAGTACAACACCATCAACTGATGTAAATGGTGACGCGCCATACGAATAGATACAGGACTGTTGTCGATATAGACGTATTGTCGAACGGTAAGGCCGGCCTCCAACACGGCCGCCAATCCTGTCGTGATGCCCCCAAACAGTTTTACTAAAGTGATCCCCTCGTCTGGTGGACGCCATAAAATGGGATGTGCCAACGCCGATGGAGCATCCGGTATGACCGGTGTCGTAGAACCGAGAGAGAGGACAATGTCCTCACATCTCCAAAATAGCTCGGCGGAGTCGCGCAAGAGACGAAGAGGATCCTTGGGATGGCGCACCAATGCACCCTTAGGTGGCATATCCCGTTGATCGTCCGAACTCCCCATGAATGCCAATGATTCCTCCAACAATGCGGAACCATAAGGCAATGTATCCACCATAGCACCACATCCAAAAATCATGGGTAACGGTGCTATGGTCGCGGCCGCCGCGAATGCCATAGGAATAAGTTCCCTGCGGCCGTCACCAGCCGACCAACCTGGTCGGATCCAAGCCTCCTCAGTCCAGTTGTCCAAACCAAAACCAAGGGGATAGAGTACCTGTTGACCAACTAAAATGTCGTAGTTGGTCGCATCTGTTACCGCACACCTAAGAAGAAGAGGTGCGGGTGGATCTCTAGGCTTCACTCGAAAGCTAAGCTGTAATGGCTCCCAAGTATAACCCGTGGCCCACTCCACATGGCCAATGGATGTGATAATGGTGAATGGACAGGGAGCCAAGTCCTCGGCCGCCAACCCCAACTCCTGGGCAAGCCTCTTGCCGATCATAACCGGTTGTGCCCCTGAATCCATCGTCACACAACGGGAAGCAACCCGAGTGGCATTGCCCCCAGTCCGACTGACCACCAAAATGCCAATGCCATTCACCATTCGCACGACACCGGGTCGAATGCCGCGGCGCTCACGAGCAAATCGAGCAGCGACATCGGATAGATAAGCTGCTCACGCAAATTCCGATAAGTCATAAGAGATGGCCGGCCCCCTGTCATCTGAGATATGTGCGTCAAAAGACGCAATGGTCTCCGTGACAAGCCTCGCTCGCCGTTTGGCCACTTCTTCGGGATCTTCAAAGACATGGATGTCCGTGGTCGCCTAAGCCACGGTCAAAGAAGGTGAGGATGCACGCCCTTCCAAAATTCTACCTACTAAGTGGAAAACCTTAGCAGGCTGAAACTCTGGCGACGACCACTCCATCGCTGTGAACAAAGGCGTGTGCAACACCTTTGATGCCAATGTCTGTACCATGTCGGTCGCCGGATTCGGAGCCTCTATGCTCGGTTTGCGAGCATTGACAGATTGGATAGCATCAGCCAATCCAAAAGACAATGGTAGCCGTGCCTGCCCAATTTGATCCGCGGGACCATTGTCCCAAGCTCGTACGCTTGCCACAGACTCCCCTGTGGATGGAGGTGTGGTTCGTGGCACGGTTTGAGCACGTGTTACGGCCGCTGAACTCATCACTTTTCCTGAAGCTCCGAACATATAGTAATCCGGAGTAGAAGAGCTAGCCTGAGCTCCGCATTGAGCCGGTGATTCCAAGATTTGGCCAGATGGCACCAAATTCTTGAACCTCTCTTCCAAAGCGCCAATCTTCGCCTCCAACATCTTTTCTCGATCGGAAGAAGGACGTTTCTCTGGATGGAGAACGAAGCAATTTTCCACCGCGTGATTGTTCCGCCCGCAATGGGAACATCTCAACTGCTTCGATAAATGTTTACCAGCCTCCTTCGTGGAATCCTTAGCGGGAACAACTGGCTTTCGCTTTGGATTATTCACGATATGGGACTGCTTTGGCTTTGAAGGGCAATCCTTCTTAACGTGGCCCGCATGCCTACAAGACCAACAATACAAGATCTTGTCCACCTCCGCCTCTACCAATCATGTAGTCGAGACCGAAGCCTTCCGGAATTTGCTAGAATCCACTAGCAAGGACACCAAGTCAGTGGCATCGTGCTGACACAATGCACGATCACATTGCTCTACAATGGCGGATGCCTCTGCGAGTGTTATCCGACCGTCATAATCCATGATGATCTTGGGCATCGTTAAGTCAAGAAGGCGTTTGTCAATATTAGACAAAAACACCTTCACCAACTGATTCTCCGCGAAAATACCTCCAGATTCCTTTGCAAACCTCGCCAACCTCGTGTACATGGTACGAGGTGTGTCGTCCTTCTCCCGCCTGAAATCTTGGATCCGTTGCATCTGATCATGACGGAAATCTCCATATTTCTCCTCCAAATGGAGTTGGAATTCATGTAGAAGATCAAAGTTTGGCGGAGCCCCTAAAGAGGCTAATGCCGCATGGGTAGTTTGGGCATACCGGGAGAGCGGCAAAATCGGGCTCGACGTACTCGCAGATGCGGGCGCAGGAGCCTTATCTCTAGGCTCACTAGGAAAACTCCCCTCCACATCCACCACAACAACGCCCTCGGCTTGCTCCGGCTTTATCACAGGAGCGGCCAATGAACTGGAAGTTGCGTTTTCCTTCAACGCAGATACCAACTCCACCCGAGTCTCCCAGTACCGCTCCACCTGGCGTAGTTCCATCCAATGAGCATCCCTCCACTGCTCATAAATCTAGAGCGCCTCGTGCTCCAAATGCTGGGGCAGAAGCTCGAACGCATACCAATCATTGAAACTGGTGTTGTGTTGACGCTTCTCCCTCATCCACGTCCTGAACCGAATTTTCCAATCTTGCATGGAAATAGTCCCCGCTCGACCGGAAAATCGGTCCCGGATGCCGCCTCGTGTCTCCTCCATCTCGTAGAAGGATCCCACCCAAAGGACGTGAGACTGAGTGGCAGTCTCCCACGCCGAAGTAGGCTGAAAAACCTCGTCAGGTGCTGCCACTGGTTCAACGTCCGAGAGGTCCGATAATTGGCCTTCCGATCCTGCCGGAGATGGAGAACGATAATATCGATTCCGAGTTGTAACCATAAACCCGCAATGGGTCCGGTTACTAGAACCAACAACCCAAACTGATATAGTATCAAGATAAAAGGTCAAAGAAAGGTAAAAGGCAACCTGCACCTGCAAAATCACCAAACTTATGGTCTGTTGGTGATCAATCCAGCCTCACCATAAGGGAAAACAAGCACCGCCCACTTAGTGCACAAACAAGGGTCCCGTCGGTCATTACTCCAACCTCACCCCTACAAAACCCTATCACAAACTAATACAACACAAAATGGAGCAATGCTGGAAACTCCCAGCACCACAGCTTGCCACGGGGAGCAGGGATTACACGTCACGTCGCATCACGTTGCGTCACGTCCTGTGACAGCGACGTGATGGCAGACCTGAAAACGTCACGTCCGTTTAAGGGGGGTAAAACAGTTTACCCTGTCGTCACACAGGGTAAACTAACATCAACAGTGTCGACTGCTAGTGGGCAGTCGACGAGTTACAGTGACTGCTACTAGGCAGTCGACACACTGAATCAACTACTCAAGGGCAGTCGTATAGGGGTGTCGACTACTGACGGCAGTCGAATTTCCATGTCGACTTCTCAAGAGCAGTCGACTTGGGTTGTTCACGGCTCTTGGGCAGTCGACATGGAAATTCGACTGCCATCAGCAGTCGACGACAAGCGGGCGATTGCTTGTGAGCAGTCGGCTGCCCTTCAAGTCGACTGCTAACAGCAGTCGACAAAGTGCGGACGACTGCTGGTGGGCAGTCGCACCCTATAGTCGACTGCAGTTGGCCAGTCGACTGTCCAGGTCGACTGCCCAACTGTAGTCGACAACCCGAGTCGACTGCTATTAGCAGTCGACAAAGTACGGACGACTGCAGGTGGACAGTCGCACCCTATAGTCGACTGCTATTAACAGTCGACTTGGATTGTCGACGGCTCTTGGGCAGTCGACATGGAAATTTGACTGCTATTAGCAGTCGACGAAGAGATGCGACTGCTTACAAGTAGTCGTCTGCCCTTCAAGTCGACTGCTTTTAGTAGTGGACCTGGACAATTGACCGCCCAACTGCAGTCGACTACCCAAGTCGACTGCTAATAGCAGGTGACAAAGTGTGGACGACTGTTGGTGGGCAGTCGCACCCTTTCGTTGACTGCTATTAGCAGTCGACGAAGGGATGCGACTGCTTACAAGCAGTCATCTGCCCTTCAAGTCAACTGCTATTAGCAGTCGACTTGGACAGTCGACTGCCCAACTGTAGTCGACAACCCAAGTCAACTGCTAATAGCAGTCGACAAAGTGCGGATGACTGCTGGTGGGCAGTCGCACCCCATGGTCGACTGCTAATAGCAGTCGACGAAGGGGTGCTACTGTTCATGAGCAGTCGCGTAGAGACACCCATGGACACGTGGCGTCCATGGGTTCGTCCAGGGGGCGTCTAATCGAAAGGAGGCCTCCTTGGGGTATATATGGAACCCACTTCCCTCATTCCCTCACTCCCACCTCCCTCCATTTGGGCCTAGGTTGTTAATCAACCCTTGCCATTTGGAGATAGAGGTGAGCTGGAGGGCTACAGGTGGACATACGTACTATAATACGTATACGGGACAAACGATATACTATATCTGCCTACTGTCTGTATTGTACTGCAACCCACCTACATACGGTCTACATTGTATCCCATTGCGGTTAGTTTGAACCATACCGGAAACTGGTATATGTGAACACTTCTTTTGAAAGTGGTTTACATCTAAATTCTAATTATGTAGTTTGAACTTTAATTTGGTTTTAGTGGATTGGAAAAAAAATTGTGGGTGGTGGCGCTTATTTTGGAAGTGCTACCATATTAGGTTTAATTTATAGTAGGCATACAAAGCTAGGGGTTAGGGGCAACGATGGCAGACGAAGATAACTTGCCGCCGGAACCTCCACGTGGCGGGGATTTTGATCCGGGGGGGACTCCGCAAGCGAGACCGGGGTTGGCAGGCGCTAGAAGACGCGGCAATGCACCGAGGGGCAAGCCGCAACCAATCAATTTGGAGGTGGCGCAGGACCCGAACATTCTTGCCAATCCCGGCTGGCAAAATGAAAGGGGCATGTGGTTGTATAGCACGGTCCGAAGGTACGTAGAGTGGACCCATTTGACGAGGATGTTCGTTCCTAGCGCGAATGCTGAACGGATGTCTAGACAACGCTATGGCATATGGAGGGAGGTGAGCCATCAAATATTTGGAGAACGGTGCAAGGAGGTGTGGGATTTCTTGTGGGGTGCACCGAGGGAATTTGATCGCGGGCATATGCTAATGTGGTTATGCCAAATGGTCTACGCAGACGTAATTTTGGGAGTGGATATCGACTAGTCCACCATACCCCGCACGAGCCCGGATTTGAGGCAGGCACGCCGGGTCACGGTCATACCAATTGCCGTGCTAGGCCGGAACGCTGGCCGTCCGATTCCATTGGCATGGCAAACTCCAATGAATCCTCCGACGGTCCGATCTTATTTTTATTTCCTTGCGGGACCAAATCAACAAATTGTGGGGACTCCACCGGCCGCCGAGTCAAAAATTGTCAGCCATAAACCCCCACCTCTTTGCGTCTGTGGTCCAAGTGGAGGTTCATGACTCACATGTCCTAGCTAACCCCTTAGCTTAGGAAACCTCGTGTAACGCACTACTGCAGAAGATTAAGATGACAACTAATGTAGGATGTAATGTAAGAACTAATGCAAAGACCAATGCAGAAATTGATGAAGTGAAAGGTGAAGCAACAACTTGCATGCTCATGAACTCAAGATCTTCAAAGGTTAATGTCATTGGACAATCCACACAACTCCTTGATAGAGTTCAAAAACCATGTCATTTAACATTCATAGGGTTCATAAACCCTTTTATCTAACCTTCCTCTTGCTATATTTCTACACACTCCTTGCATCTACCTACCTAAAAAGAGAGGAAAGAGAGATGGATTGTCCTAACCACAAGAAAAAAAGAAGTAACAAGTAACTTCATAAGCGCCTTGAACTAGTGAGAGAGATCCTAGTAGAAGATGTCCTAATGTGAGAGATCCTAGTGTGTGTGAGAGAGGTCCAAGAGTGAGTGGAGAATGAGAGAGGAGAGAATGAGCCTCCGTGCTCTCCTCCATGGGACTACCCCCTCCAACCACCAAGCATTCACCACCGTAGATCAAGCCATACCTACATCTAATGGTTGGCATCCACGGCCTCCATCATCCTAACCCTTGATCAAACTCCAAGATCCAACGGTTGGCATCCGCGGCCGTCACAACCCTAGCCACCTTCCTCCAACCCCTAGATCTAACGGTCTTCGTTCGCCAACCTAGATCCAACGGCCTTCATCCGCCCTAATCTCCTCCGCTTGATGTCATCCTCCGTTCGTCTCCGTTCGCCCATTGTCATTCGTTGTCTTCCTTCATACTAACTACTTGACCAAAGATAATTACTACTCACTAACTTCCTCTAACTCCAATGCCAACACAACAACCGCTCATCACTTCAAACTAAATCTTAAATTAAAACACCAAAACTTCACTCTTTTTATGATTTTGAATACTTGAACAATCGTCAAAGTCACGTTTTACGGAACTTAAGGGTTAACACCACATGTGAACATCATATTTGGTTCACATAACTGGCGACCATCAGGGGATGGATCCAGTATCTCTTGTTGAGGCAAGTGGCCCTTATGACCTGTACTCCTTGCATCAACTGCCTGAAGTCCGCGTTGGGAAGCTCTCCCCGTTCAATGTCTCCAATTGTAGTGAGTTGTTCGGAAATGCCTCCCACACAAGGTAAGGCCCTAACCAAACAACATCAAACTTACCCGGGAATTCGAGCTTCCGTGCATCTTGAATCATTACCATCATTCCCGGCCTTAGCGCCCGCTTCTTGTGTCGTTTGTCGAAGGTGATCTTCCTTCGGCGTTGGATGGCCTCAACATGCTGAGCCGCCGTCCTTCTCCTCTCCTCTCATCGTCTAGGTCTGTCAGTCGATTCTTCAAGGACTGACTATCCGTAATGCGTGAGCCAATGGTAACTCTAAGTGACTCCAGCTCAAACTCAATGGGAAGTGTGGCTTCCAACCCATACACCAACGAGAATGGAGTGGCCTGAGTTGTCACCTTGAAGGTTGTTCGATAAGCCCACAATGCCGCCGTCAACTTCACGTCCCAATCCTTTTTAGAGTCCATGATTGTTTTGCGAAGGATACTCACCAATGTGCCGTTGACCCGCTCTGTCTGACCATTAGTCTGCGGATGATAAGGAGTGGTTTTCCTATGGTCTATCTGAAACCTGTCTGTCATTTCTCGAATTAAAGAATTCAAGAAGTGAGTACCCTTATCGCTAACTAAAATCTTTGGGCATCCAAACCTGGAAATGATGTTTTCGTACATGAATGTAGCGGCATGTGCCGCCGTGTCGGTCTTGACCGCCTTAGCCTCTGCCCACTTGGTGAGGTATTCGGTGGCAACCACAATGTAAGCCATTCCTTTTGAGGAATGGGGATGAACCTCGCCAACATAATCAATTCCCCACTTCTCAAAGGGAACAAGAGGTAAGGATACATGGAGAGGCATCTCCATGCGGAGGTCATTCCTCGCATACCTCTGACAAGCGTCACAACGCTTAACATAATCATGAGCATCCTTAAACAAGGTAGGCCAAAAGTAACATGCTTTAAGAATCTTTTGACCTGTAAGTTGCCCAAAGAAATGCCCCCCACATGCACTATCATGACATGCCGCTAAGATGGAGGGCACCTCTGCCTCTGACACACATCTCCTCAACAATCCATCAACTCCCCTCCTAAACAACCTATGGCCTATCACTGCAAAGTGCCTACTATTGACTTTAACCTTCCTTCTATCCTCCTTGGTCCACTCCACTGGCAACTGCTGAGTTGTCAAAAACTCTACTATACCGGCATACCACTCGGGTTGTGCGGTAACAACAAAAAGATCGTCATCAACTAACCTATCATCAACTGGACTAATGCCTATGTCCTCTGACAACCTAGACAAGTGGTCCGCCTGTAAATGCATACGACCGGGCTTGTACTCAACCGTGTAGTCAAACTCCTCCAGCAACAAAACCCACCTAGCTAGTCTTCCACTTAGCTCCGCTTTGTTGACCAAGTACTTGATAGCCACGTGATCCACAAAGAAAACAACCGGATTGCACATGAGATAATGCCTAAACTTCTTGACTGAGAATACCATAGCTAGACACTCCCTCTCCGTGGTAGAATAGTTCCTCTCAGCTGGTGTCAATTGCTTACTAGCATAGGCAATGGGTTGATATTTACCCTTCTCCCCCGTGGACTGACAAAGTGCACTACCTACAGCTACATTGCTAGCATCACAAAACACATGGAAAGGTTTATCCCAATCGGGTGGCCTCAAAACCGGATAACTGCTCAACTTATCCCTCAACTCTTCAAATGCCCTTTGGCATGCCTCAGTCCACTCAAACCTACAATCCTTCCTAAGCAACTGAGTGATCGGAATTGCAATCTTAGCGTAATCCGGGATTAAGTCCCGGTACCACCCCACATGGCCTAGCAATTTAGCAATCCCCTTGGCATTGGTTGGAGTTGCCAACCCACTTATGACCTCAATCTTTTCCGGATCCGGTTCCCTGCCTTTCTCACTAACCACATACCCAAGTAACACCCCCCGACTCACACCCAAGAAAGTCTTATCTGGATTCAACGCTAGCTGCATCTTCCTACATCTAATCAAGGCTTCCCTAACACACTGTAAATGGTCGCTAGCATTACTCTGAGTGCTAAAATCATCCACAAAGACGGTCATAGACTTGAACAATAAGTCGGTGAAGATGTACATGACCAATCTTTGAAATGTGGCCGGGGCATTACATAATCCAAATGGCATGACCACCCAAACGAAAGTCCCCCAAGGAGTGGTGAAAGCCGTCTTGTGGATGTCTTGAAGGGCAATAGAAATTTGGTTGTAGCCCGCATATCCATCCATGAATGTGTACCTCGCATGACCACCTACCTCCTCTAACAATAGTGTGATGAATGGTAGAGGAAAGTGGTCCTTTTGTGTGCACGCATTTAACTTCCTATAATCCACACACACCCTCAACTTCCCATTCTTTTTCTTCACCAAAACCATCGGAGAGACCCAATCCGTAATTTCCACCGGTTTGATAAACCCGGCCTTCAACAATCTTTCCAACTCCGCCTTAACCAACAATTGTAATTGTGGGTTCATTTTTCTCTCATTTTGTCTAATTGGCCTAGCGCTCGGGATCAAAGGAATGCGATGCTCCACCATCTCTCTCGGAATCCCCCTAAGCTCATCATACGACCAAGCAAAGGTGTCACTAAACTCATCCACCAAATCGCCATATTCCTTGATTTCTTTCTCCCCCAATTTAGACCCCATTTTCATTTGTCTAACCGTTCCATTTTTCATTCTCACATCCACATACTTCCAATCCGCCTCCGACACATGTGTTTGCTCATCCTTGTTTCTATACCAATCCGGAGGTACCTTTGGATAATCCTTAACATCTTGACCCGCCACAATGCCCGTTGACGTGGTCTTGAAGTGCACAGGTTCTTCCAACTTTCCAACCTCAATGACGGCCCCCTCATCTTGGGTCCCATCTACATGTACGATATTCACGTCGCTCTCATCCACGCTATCTACCCAAGGTGTCAATCCTCCTCTGATCCATTCCTCCTCGGTCAACACCTCGCATGGCTCCAACAAGGAATATTCCGCCTCCCTTAAGCTAAGCTTCTCCTCACTCAAACATTCATGATAGGATGTCATCATAATGTCATACTCCGACTCGGGATAGTCTCTCAACCACTGCGCATACTCCCCATTATCGCCTTGGAAATAGAAACTAGGACCCAAACTACTTGACACTGAATCTATATAAGTCCCTTGTCCGCCTAGATGGACTACTCCCACTAGTGTCTCATTCTTTTTGTCACCATCTTCACCTTCCTCCTTGCCTTCCTCTTCATCCTCCGACGATGAAGAGAGTTGTTCCCTAACCCAACCTCCTAGTGCTCTAATGGAAATCTTGACTCTATTATCCTTAGGACCATAAGTAATGGACGGCTTGACTCCTCCCCAACCTACTACCGCACCCGACATCCTCAACCAAGGCCTACCTAGCAAGATGGGGAATGTATCCTTGTTAGAATGCATTTTGATGACATGAAAAGTGACCACATACTCCTCCCCTCCGGTGCTAATCCTACAATCTTTAATCATTCCCAAAGGCACCGCCGGAGTTTGATTCGCCATGTTGATGATGAACGGTGACGGACCCGTAAGGCTAAGGCCCAACCTCTTCATGGTGTGCTCCGGCAAAATATTTAACCCACTACCTCCATCAACTAAGACATTCGGAACCACCTTGTCCACCACCATTACTTCTATCTCAATTGCTTTGAGGTCATGCCCTCCTCCTTGTAGTTGTACTCTAGCGGCCACTCTAGTCTTTACCTTCCTAGTCCTCCTAGTCACCGGCATACCCTCCTTAAAAGTCTTACGAACCATGGGTGATATCTCCAACAATTGGCCGAAGGTTATGTCGGCCTTCAATAAGCTAAGATCGGCCCACAAATCATATCCCTCCGGTCTTTCAACCTTGGTCCTTTCTACCCTATCAAACTCATCCAAAGGGATGCTAGGTCCCTCCCATTCTCCCATCTCACTGCTATATAAATCATGAATGACATTTGGCCTATCCCTATCATGAACAATCTCATTTTCCTTCTCTAATTCCCTAGTGGCTCTCCTAGCTACTCTAGCTACTCTATCCAGATCCGAGAGGTTAGGGCCCTCATCCGAGGAGTACTCCTCCTGCCCTACTACCTCCTTCTCCACCGGTAAGTTGCCTCGCATTGCCCTAGTGGTAACCGCCAATGCCGGGGCCTCGTGAGCAACCTCATCATCCAAACTCTTCAACTCATAGGTGATGGCGTTGGTGTGTGGAGGCCATTGACCTTGCTCGTCTCCAACACCCATTTGATAAGCAATAGACTCGTCCTGATGCGGCTCAGTGACACCATCCACAAACCTAACATCTTGGGAACTCGACGGACCCGGATCGATCGGAGGAGCTGGCCTCCTATTGTCGAACTGTTGTGAACCTTCTGGCCTATTATGAATCGGAGTGTATCCATTTGCCGTCTGCAATCCTGTCGGAGGGTGGAATGTCTGCCGCGCATTCCCGTGGTCATAATATAAATTGGGTGGCCTAAACTCATTAAGAGGTCCACCCTGTGGCCTAGCCCCTCTCATGTTGTCTCTAGCTTGTTGCTGTGGGTTGACCACCGGGTTGGGCATGCTAATGACCTTATCAGGTTGACGACACTCGTCCGAAGGATGATTTCCCCCACAATTACTACAACCATAACCTTGTCCTTCGGACCAACATTGATCCGGTGCGTGCCATCTCCCACAAAAAGGATGAAACTCCCTTCTCTCCATGTTCTGACCACCCTGTCCTCTAGGGGGAGGTCCTCTATAATTGCCTTGACCATACTGATTCTGACCTTGGCCTCTATGGTTTTGTGGAGGTGGGCCACTGTTGTTCCTTTGATCACGATTCTGCCCCACTTGACAAAATTGCCTAGTATGTCCAGGTTGCCCACACTGAACACACCACAATCCTGAGGCATGTCTACCCGACTCAACTGGAGGAGGAGGACCCGACTGCTGACTCCTAATCATCAATGACATCTGATCCGTAAGACTCTGCATTCGTTTGATCATGGCCTCCTGAAATCCCAACTGACTAGCACCTAACCTTTTCTCCACCTCCTCAATGTGTGCATCGACCTTAGGGGCGGGCAATGCTAAGAGTGGTGCCGGCTCCCTAGCTGCTAGCGGACGTGGACCTGTGTCGATGAGGGCATACTGACCATGACTCCCCTGTCTACTAGGCTAGACCTCCACTTCTCTCGGACGAATGGGAATGAATTGAGGTATGGATTCGTCCTCCCTTCACCACAACCTCTCGGAATCTCTGTCCAAGCGCTCCATCTTCCTAGCCGCCGCCTTGGCATCCGCCAATGTCTGAGGGTTTCTTTCCAACACACCTCTAATGGTACCCGCCTTAAAAAATCCTTGGATGAAGAATTGTTTAAGGGTGTCATCGTTGAGCATCGTACCCACAAAGCGTGTACACACCAAATCAAACCTCCTGATGTATGCCGAAATCTCCTCTTCCCTTCCTTGCTTCAAGGTTGCCAACACTCTAAGAGCCGTGCTCTGACCAACCTCGGGCCTAAACTCATTTAGAAACTCCCTCTGCATCTGCTCCCATCCTGTGAAATGACCCTTTGCATGATCTCGATACCACTCATAGGCTTCTCCCTCTAGAGTGGTAGGAAACCACACCAACCAATATCCCGGGTTGGTGACAATAGAACTAGCCAACCTCTCAATGTACCTCTCCATGTGCCTAGAGGGATCCTCATCCTTAGTTCCATAAAACTTAGGGAGGTGGGATGGTGTTGAAGAACAAATGTGCACATGCAAATGGTACTAACAAAGGAGAGCAATAGTGACAACCCAAGAAGCATCACCGAAAAAAAACGCTGGAGAGAGAGGCTTGAGAGCTCTCGGCCTCGGGCTCGGCCATGGAGTTCAGCCACGGCCATAGGGCCCCTTTCCACGGCTTTGTGCACCTTACGCGCGGCAATAGGGTTCCTAACCCACGGGAATGGGCTCCCAGCAGGTTAGCAAAGGAGATTAAGTAATTAGTAATAGGGGATCATTATATAAGTATGTTGAGACTTATAAGAGGAATATTTAGGGATATTAGTAAGTATTCAAGACTAAGGATTACATTTTCTTAATATAAGTATTTAGGATTTTGTCAAAAATAATTATGAAAGAAGCTATTGAGCAATATAAGGGCATTAAGGATTATATGAGAATATGGTACATCCTACTAGTATGATTCAATCAATTATGTAAGATTTGATTGATTTCAAAAAGGGACTTGTTATGTAGCCACAACAAGGATATAGTTGAATCTTAGAAATACGTACATTAAAGTGGTAGAACGGTTATAACCGTTGTGATAGGTATCATCTACATATGTTGGAGATAGGTAGTTATCTAGAGAAGTGGAGATAACAACCACTCTAGATGTAGATTTTGGATTAGGGAGAAAAGACTATATAAAGGGAGCAATTTTAGGAGACTACACCTCATTTCACCATAACGAAATTATCTTAAATTTGAGCGTCAAAGACACTTAGTCTATTTTGTACCTCTCCTCTCGGAGCACTATTGCAATACAATTATCTTTCCCACAAATGAGTGTAACATCTCTCTCTCTCTCAACAATTGGATTTACAAGTTGTTAAGTGGTACTTGTGACTTGAGTGATCGAACAACCGAGAGAAGAGTAGAACTCTTTTGAGCAAGAACTCAAAGATTAGTGTGAGGTTGAGAGACAAAGACTCAAAAAGTCTCAAAGGAGAATCGGAACTTTGAGAGATGTTGAGATTAAACCTCAACGCTTGAAGGATAGGTTGAGACAAAGACTCAAGAAGTCTCGAAGGAGAAATGGAACTTTAAGAGATGTTGAGATTAAACCTCAACGCTTGAAGGATCATTTGAGAGATTATTGAAAGAAAGACTTATCAATTGAGCGATTAAGTGAGAATTGAATAACTCCCCAAAAGGGAATAAGAAGATTGAGCATACGATACCTTTCAAAAGCGGAACTTATTATTATAAGATTGATTAATATTTATATGCATAAGATTGTGACTTGATGATAGAGGCCTTGATAAATTACTTACAATGATTGTTAATCAAATTGGAACTTCTTTCTCTTAAAGCTTCTTTGTGAGTTGTTGGATGTCATTAATAAATTGAAGGATTAACCAATCGGAAAGTAATTGTCTCTCTTGAGCAAACACTCAAGAGAGAGTAATGTAAGAGTGATGTCGAGTAGTGTTATGGAATTCTTCTCGTCATCAAGAAACACTTTGCATTAAAGTATATCATTATAAACAAAGAACTATATATGTTGTTTTGCTATATGTTATGGTGATGTGTGATTGAGTATAAGTGAGATTGATATATATATATATATATTACTATAAGCATACTTGATACGACTAATATTATAATTGTTATATTATAAGTAGTAACACTTGAGCTAAAAGAAGAAAGGCTCAAGAACATGCAAACTTCTTCATCACTATTATAAGTTATAAAGTAACATACTTATAATAATATTTAAAGAGTATTGAGGAATGTGATTGAAGTTATTCAACTACGGATCTTATAACTACGAGCCTTAATTCTTTTGGAGACTTATATAAGTTGTTGAAGAGTCCTTTTGCTATCAAGTATTGATGATATTACTATATATATATTATGAGATATGTTTTGAATGATATGGATGGAACTTTAGATTATGGATACGCCTCTTGAACGGTCTCTACCTTAGTTGTTTCACGATCGATGATGCCTTACATCGAAAGTGAAAATAGTTGAGGAAGAGATCGGTTCACTCCAATTATTATATTCAAATCATAAGGAGAAGAGAGGTTGTTAATTTGAGACCGAGCATGTTAATGAAGCACGGTAGTTCTCGAGCAAATATAAATTTAACGTGGTGACCGCACCGCGAGTCCCCTTAGCTAGTTGGCGAAGGAAGGCCCGCGGAGCGTCCATCAGATGGCATATCCACCGCCGCCAAGTTTTGTGGAACCACAATGGGTAAACCTCTCGGCCTAACCAATGGATCAATGGGTGGAAAGGGAGGCGGACCCTCTCCCTCCTGAGCCATGGTGACCGGTGTGTCCACTCCTATTCCCCTATCAACTTCTACAGGAATTTATTTCCTAACCGTCTTAGTCTCCTCCAATGTCTCGTCACTCAACTTAGAGGTAGTAGCCTCCTCCTCAAGTTGAGCATCTACCTCTAAATTTTCTAACACTAGACTAGTAATAGGATCCACATTCAAGCAACTTTCTATCCCAACTTCTACCTCTTCTATAACTTCACTAATCTTAGACAATCTTTTCCTACGTGTACTCTTTCCTAATCCTAACTCCAATTTAGGTTTGTGAGATCGAGTCTTACTTTGCATTCATGCACATTCGATCAACCCTCACTTGACCACACATACCCCTTGCTACCTTCACTCTTTTTAATGTTTTCACTTTTCTTGATGTGGTTTAAAATTGAGGGGGTGAGGACGGAGAACCTGCAAGCCAACTTAAGTGAAAAATCCCAAACAGGGGATAGGCATACTCATGTCAATTCTTAATTTGCCATGTACTACAAGATGTGCATCAATATGGGCCGGTTGAGAGTTGCTGAGGAATACGTAGCCATTGTTCCACTTTTGATAGTAATTGCCTCGGATGACAAGGTCGCCAGCTTCAAACTGAGGGCCCCAAGCGCATTTGAATCCAACAGTCACCTCGTATTTTGCCCTAGTGCATTGGAGAACATAAAATTCCACTCCCTCGATGTTGCCTTCCATAGCAGGGACAGCAAAATTGTCACCATGCCGAATCAGGTCGCCAAATCCTTCGCCTTCCACAACCTCCTCCCAGTCCTCATCAGCAGCTGGATTGTGGTCCGTCATGGAGTCCCGCACTACTTGGAGATCGTATGGTTTCAGTTTCACAAGTTCCCAGTCTTCAACATGGGACTTATTGACGCAATTTATAGAGTCGCCATCCAGGCAGGACGCACAAAAGCATGACAACTTTCGAACAAAGAGTTGCGTTGGGTCAGCAACAGCAAATGAGTACACTGAATGCAAGGCCTAGGAACCTTTAACCGTCTCACATTCATAAGTGCGCTGCCTCATACAGTCCTTGGGAATTTCCCAAAAGTATCTGTTGACCTCCTTGATGCTTGTCTTTTCGAAGTTGGTGTCCACTCGGCCGGCCATTCTATCATTGAGAAAACACACTGCATCATGTGCGTTTTGCATCCTCCTCCATGTATTGTGTAACTGCGACTGCCGCAAAGCACGCTTCACGACAGCACCTGCACCGTCCCACTCCCCCTTCCCATGACCTGTTCCAAAGAAGTTCCAATTCATAGTGCACCCGTTTGTGAGGCCGGGATATCTAGCCACAAAATAGAATGCTCGGGCGCCCTTGAACTGACCTGCACAACCGTCGGACCACACCACGTGGTGCTTGGGGCGAATACCTACAAGGAGGTGCACAATCAGTAATCAATTGAGGCCTACAATGTATGATATCATTGTACGAGTGTACATTTATAGTACAAAGATTACTATGAAGTACCAGATGTACAAAAGGTATTCAACTTTAAACCTAGGATCGTACAGAAGGTTCTGGCATTGAACACTGTGACAATTTAAACACAACATGCAATGGAGACCTAACGTTAGTGAATGAAAAAATGAGCACATAGTTGGAATAAGCTATGCAATGACTGTATGAAGAAAAAAACTGGATATCAAAATTAAAACTATCGAGCACACCTTGAGACTCTAGCCATCGCCAATGCTGCATCAAGCAGTGCTGGACAAAGAGGGAATCGTGTTGTTCGTCGTCAGTAATGTAGAAATGGGAGTCCTTCACAAGTTCTCCATCTGGTTTAATCCGGTAAGTAATGTGCACAAGGATACTGATCTGCGTTGAGCACCAATACATGCTCTGGATCTGGTTTTGAATATCAAAAGTGTAGTTCTCTGCAAAATCAATATGAGATAGAATCACGTCTTCGCCCATACAATCCATCGAGCGCCTGCAGTGGTCGTCTTGCCACCTTGCGATGAAGTTGTGCCTCACAAATTGAGGCAGTTTAGACTTCAAGTATTCAAAAAATACTTTGGAAGAAGTCTCTTTGTATACTTCTACAATCCTCTTCCGAGCCCTCCCATCCCGCGTCACCCCAATGACTTTGTAAGACCAATTTTTGGCTATCGCCTAGCCGAATTAGGCCATTTTTTTTATTTTGATGACATTCATCTGGCAAATAGACTTTGGATGCCCTCTGTAGCGGCAGTTGGAGGCCATCGGCACCAAGAAACGGTTATAGCCTCTAACCGACTCCTCCCTCTTCGTCGTCATAAGGGGGAGGCGAGCAAGAAGCAGTCAGGCTATTTTCCCAACGTAGAATTTGACGTAGTCTCCTAGTGTTAGCAATAGGCTTAGCGACATCAGATTTCTGTGATAGAGTCTGAGGGCTATTAGCAACTCCGCGATGGAGCAGTAGCAATAGGCGTAGAAGAACTGAGTGATTCAGTCTTTGACAATATACATTTTCATATGAGTGAAGTATTATCTTCATAAGCAATAGTCTTACAGTGTGTGTGTGCAATGCAATGTTGATGATGGTAATGCATGTTTGAATGAGAGTAAGTTGTTTTCAATGGAATGACATTTTGAGTAAGGGCATGATGAATGATGAGGGTTAGTCTTAGTCTGAAATTAACGCCGAGAAGGCAAGTTGAGCAGTGAAGCATATTGGCGATAGTCAGGAGCGTTGAAATAGACAAATAATACATCAAGAGGGCGAAGTAGTCTAAGAGTGAAATCTGGAATGTTATTAAGTCATATGAAAGGACTGGAAGAGTCAACTTGAGTAAGATTGTGTTAGAGAGTGGAAGTATGGTTATTGAAAGGCCCAGTCGAGTGCAAGAAAACAGGTTCGGGCGATAGACCGAGAGAGAGGAGTGAGATCAAACAAGATACTCAAAGAAGGCAAAGCCTGTTGAGGCAAAAGTCTTTCTGAGGCAAAGACGTAGTCATGTGCTGGAAGGGCAATATGCTGTAAGGTCCGAGAGCGGACATATGAGCAAGGAAGTAGTCAATTTTGTGAAAGAGTGTCAGATTCTTGGCAAGTGGCCATGGAGTAAAGTCTGAATGTGGGAGAGTATTAAGTCTAATAAGAGTGGGCGAAGTGTGAGCAGGCGATAAACTGCATGAGGATCACTTACCCTGCGGAAGGGAAGTGAAGACAGACAGACGGCATTCTTGGCCATATCCTGTAGCCGTTTGTAAAGAGGCATGACCACTGAAAGGGTCAACTCGTAAATAACTCCCATGCGGGGGATGAAGGGACAATTGGCCTAGAGCAAACTCTGTGGCAACAAGCAGAGAAGATGAGGCCTGAGAGAAGCCTGGGACAGGGCAGGGCTGTCGCCGAGAGAAACTGACGGGCCATAGCCTATGCGAGGTAGTCTGAGGGCTATAGTCGTTACCCTGAGCGAGAGAGAGGGAGACACCCTGAGCGAGGATATCGCCTGGCAAGTAAAAAACGCCTATCGCCAGCCATCGAAGAGAGAAAATGAGGGCTGACGTAAGCCATGACTACAGAGTCAAATTGAGAGAAAAAGCAAACCTTACCTCGTGAGAAAAGACTACTTGCTTGCAAATATTGTGAATGATAGAAACTTATTAATCACGGGTTATAGCCTGATAAACTTAGTCATATCTAATGTATTGACGGAATGGATATTCTTTGAGATGTATCGCCAGGTCTATCGGAAGATGGCGGTGGTGGTTACAGTCTGTGAAGAATTACCGATGGTTGGAAGTAAGTATAATTGGAATTAATTTGAATTATATGCAAGCATAATTCCCCACAAATAAAGACAAAGATGGTTACTCTAAAGACGTTGCCCCGGACATGTTGTCCTGCCTATGAGTTAGCTGACAACTTGCCAAGCTTTTGAGCTTCACGACCGAGATAGGTCAAGACATAGAGTGATAGGAAATTACCCTGTGATAGGACGGAAATCACTCACTACGAAAACATCACAAAGGAATTAGAGAGAGAGAGAGAGAGGAAAGGAATGGGATACGTTGATATTGAAGAGAGTAAAGAATGAGAATCACCATAAAATGTTATTAAGAACCTTAATCCAATGTGACATTAACCCTTATAGACACTATCTCAGTCTTCCTGGAGACTTAGTTCCCTGGGTTTTGTTGTTTTAAGTCATAGCAAAAAACTAACTACAGACTTCATTCTCAAAACACTTCCAGGTGACATTCGTTGATGTTGAAGACTCCAAAGGGCAAATCATTAGCTTCGAAATACCACAGTCGGCGCAAGTACCCATGACGCATGACAGAGCATGCCACTCTGCATTCTCCGGTTTGGGGCACACTATCTCTTGCCATAGAGAAGTTGTCCCCGCATAAGTCTTGAGATGGGCGTCGTAGTTTGATTCTTCCACTCGGAAGAGGCACACATCACAGTCGCATTGACATTTCTCTCGGACATGGATTCCCTTCCTCCCATCCTGAATCCGATTCAACCCTTCCCTAAGCATGTCAATCTCCACATGGTATCTACAACAATAGACGTTCCTCTCGTTGCACACTCTAACAAAGTACGGTTTCAGTCTCTCAAAGGCAGAGAGCTTGATGGGAGTGTCTGGGTGCGCCTCGACAAATCTCTTATAAAAAGCGATCTGCAAGAATGAACAGAGCTTATGAGAAGAGATAGAGGCAACTAGATCCTCCAGAATCTATGTCCGCACATATACAAACATAATACACACAAGTTGAAAAGATTGCCCACTAGCTCAACCTAAATCTGGAATTCATTACATCTAGATCTCCGCACTACAAAGAATACCTCCTAGCTTGTGACCCATGTACTCGTCCCTTTTGCTATGGAGACAATCCTATACTGAAATCAATAGCATTGAATATTTACCTGAGTTTCGAGGGGAAACTTAGTAATGTGAGCGTAGAGCGGAGAGCGGATTTTGGAGAGCGAAGAATTTGAATTATGATGGAAAATTTTGATAGAAGTAGTGCCTTTGACCGTGGGATTTTGAGATATTTTTAGTTCAATTTGTTAAAAAGGCACCCCAATCCTGTGGAGATTATAACTTAATCTAATTCCACGAGCAAGTAGAACGCGAAGGTGTGGAAGAATGTATGTCTTATAAAAGGTCTTTTAGTGGGGTTTAAAAATGGTTTGGGATTAAATTAGGGCTGACGTGAGCAAATGGAATCAAACATCAACATAAGATATAGAACAGGTTGAATGGGGAATTGCAAAAGGTACATGGAAATAAAAGAAATGAACTCACAAAAAGTAAGAAAAAAACATAGCATACGAATTTGAGTCTCCAAATCCAAGAGGCCTAATCAACAGCTAGGACTATCATGTCTATCACTATCCTCGCCCTGCTCAGCCTCTATGTCTAGGAAATCCAAGACTAGGTTGTTGAAAGGGCGGGTGCGACTAGGAGGTGGGGACGGTGCCTCCGCGAAATGATGGGCAAGCTGTGAGGCCAAACCCCCCACCCTTAAGCGTCCGTAGTCCGAGTAGTGGGTTTGGGCTCACATTCCTCCGCGGTATTGGATTTGGACTTGGATGAGTCCATAGTGCAAGGTTCACCCTTCAAGTGGTCTTGGATTTAACTTTGGTCTTTGCTTCCTTTGTCTTGCCATCGCGAGAGTGCTCCACATTCTCCATTAATTTGTGCACGTGGTTTATTTTTAAACAGAGGATGCAAGTGTTAAAAAACACTATTCTCTATAGTCAATCTCAAATACATTTACTTGTGAAAGCCACACATAACACTAACTAGCATAATGTAACTAACTACTTGTCTATGAGCTAATTAAGTAGGCTATCTACTAAGCTCCTTCATGAACCCATCTCTTTACTTTCTAATTACATAAACCTAGCTCCTTCATAAACCCAACTCCTTCATGAACCCAACTCCTTAGCTTCTAACTAAATAAACCCAGCTCCTTCATAAACCCAGTTTCTTAGCTTCTAACTAAACAAACCCAGCTCCTTCATAAACCCAGGTCCTTCATAAACCCAGCTCTTTACTTTCTAACTAAACAAACCCAGCTCCTTCATAAACCCAGCTCCTTCATGAACCCACAACTTTGTAGTTGTAATCCCCAACTACCTCACTAATTATTCAAGCCCTTAACTAATCTTCCTACCTAATTTTCCTAATTCTACTAACAACCCCTTTCTAATCACACAATTCTTCTCTAATCCTAAAATCCTAAAATCCTAGAGAGGAGAGGGGAAGAGAGAATTTCCTAACTTCACTAAGACTAACTAATCCACACAAGTATATTTTTGCACTCATCACAACCTCAAGTGCTCAACTCTTAAACATGGAACTTGCAACCACGTGTATTCAAAACATGAACTTTAAGTACCACAAATTGGAATCATGAATTAACTTTAAAATCCTTCACGTCAACACTAATTCTACCAAGAGGTCAAGCCCTCTTCAAGGCTAACAAGCCTTGGCTCTCAAACTAAAAACTAAGCACACACATGTGCTCCAATATGGCTTCCCACACCCACACTTATAACTCGTGGGGTGCCTTGGAGCACAAAGGAAAGAGAGGATGAGTGAGGGAAGAATGAGGGATTATATAGTAAGCTTGAGGGGGTGAGCACCCTCAAGGCTCACGATAAGCCCTTGAGATTTCCTCCTACTTAGTAGGCGCCAATCCTATCTTCTAAGCCTTCCTCCCTCAAATGATCAACAAGGATCCTAATTCGAACATTTAACTAGCCTTGGCTTTCTACCTACCACACTTTACCAAACTTGGGATGCTTCAACCCAAACTTAGCCTCCTTCGCTTTCCGCCGCCATAACTTTCTCCCCTTGCTTTCCCAAATCGTCGCTCACCACTTAATTCAAACCACGATGCTTAACTCGTGATTTGATTGGTGCTTTGAGAATTTGCTTATCCTCCACCTTGCATTCTTCCTTGGACCTTCCCCATTAAGTGGCCATGATGAGGTGGTCCACTTGTGCGCTCCATGTGATCCTCCATTCATCCCAATTCGAATGCACTTGCCTCTTGAGTCACTTTGGTTGTCTCCATCCATTTGTACTAGCCTACTCACTAACTACTCAATCCAAGTTCTCCTTACCTATCCTCATTCACTCAAATCCTTCCGAAGGTAAAAACACAATAACAACTCACATCCTAGCCTCTTACAACATGGTACTTCTAAGACTAACATTTCACTCTTTTTATATTTTTGTGAAGTAACATGCTACTTCAAAGTGCATCAACTAACGTTTCAAGGGTCTAAGACTAAATGTGGGCACCCTTTTGGGCTCACACAATTGGCGACCATCGGGGGATGAATCCAAACATCTCTTGCTCCAAGGGTAAGTTGCCTAGTCAAGCTCGGTACTCCTTACATCTACTTCCCGATGTACGGGTAGGAAAGAGCTCACCATTCAACGTTTCCAATTGAATTGAATTATTAGGAAAGACCTCATAGACAAGGTAAGGTCCTAACCATATTGCATCGAATTTCGCCGGAAATTCAAGCTTTCGTGCGTCTTGAATCATGACCATCATTCCCGGTGTTAGGGCCCTTCTCTTATGTCGTTTGTCGAAAGTAATCTTTCTCCTTCTTTGGATTGCCTCAATATGTTGAGCCGCCATTCTCCTCCCTTCGTGAAGTGCTTCCAAATCGGTTAGTCGATTTCGTAAGGATTGACTTTCGGTAAGTCTCGTACTCACGGCCACCCTAAGTGACTCGACTTCATATTCGATTGGTAGTGTCGCTTCAAGACCATAGACTAAGGAAAATGGTGTAGCACGCGTAGTTACCTTATAGGTTGTACGGTATGCCCAAAGTGCCGCCGTTAGTTTCGTATCCCAATCCCGCTTCGAGTCTATAACCGTCTTGCGTAGTATACTCACCAAAATTCCGTTAACCCTTTCCGTTTGTCCATTGGTTTGTGGGTGGTAGGGAGTAGTCTTCCGGTGATCAATTTTAAATTTCTCTGTCATCTCTCGAATCAAGTCATTCAAAAAGTGAGTACCCCTATCGCTTACTAGGATCTTCGGCACCCCGAACCGCGAAATTATGTTTTCGTACATAAATGTTGCCGCGTGTTCCGCCGTGTCGGTCTTCACCGCTTTGGCTTCCGCCCACTTGGTGAGGTACTCGGTTGCCACCACAATATATTTCATTCCTTTTGAAGATTGGGGATGGACCTCACCCACATAGTCGATGCCCCATTTTTCGAAAGGAATTAAGGGTAATGATACATGTAAAGGCATCTCCATTCTAAGGTCGTTTCGGGCATACCGTTGGCAAGCGTCGCATTTCCTTACATAGTCATGGGCGTCCTTAAATAGTGTAGGCCAAAAGTAGCCCGCTCTAAGTATTTTTTGCCCGGTGAGTTGACCCGAGAAGTGACCGCCGCAAGCGCTATCGTGGCAAGCGATTAAAATCGCTTCAACCTCCGTTTTTGACACGCATCGTCGTAAAATACCATCGGACCCCCTTCTAAACAACCTATGGCCCACTACAACAAATTGCCTACTATTTACCCTCACCTTCCTTCTCTCTTCTTTTGTCCACTCTTTGGGCAACTTGTGGGTTGTTAGAAATTCCACTATGCCCGCATACCACTCCGGTGTAGAAGTGACCACAAAGAGGCTATCATCTACTAACATATCATTTACCGGATTTTTTCCTATCTCCTCCGACAACCTAGACAAGTGGTCCGCTTGTAAATGCATACGACCCGGTTTATATTCCACCGTGTAGTCGAATTCTTCTAATAACAAAACCCACCTAGCTAACCTACCACTTAACTCCGCCTTGTTAACTAGATACTTGATAGCCATGTGGTCAACAAAAAATACAACCGGGTTGCACATGAGGTAATGCCTAAACTTTTTAACGGAAAACACCATGGCTAGGCACTCCCTCTCCGTTGTAGAGTAGTTTCTTTCGGCGGGGGTCAATTGCTTACTCGCATAAGCTATAGGTTGATCCTTCTCTTTTTCTCCCGTTGCTTGACAAAGCGCACTCCCTATTGCCACATTACTAGCATCACAATAGACGTGAAAAGGTTTACCCCAATTGGGTGGTATCAACACCGGATAGGTGCTCAACCTATCCCGCAATTCCTCAAAGGCTTTTTGACAAGCATCCGTCCACTCGAATTTGACATCCTTTTTGAGCAAATGGGTAATGGGCACCGCTATCTTTGAAAAATTAGGAATAAGTTCCCGGTACCATCCCACATGTCCTAACAACTTAGAGATCCCCTTGGAATTGGTTGGAGTTGCCAAGTCGCTTATGGCCGCAATCTTATCCGGATCGGGTTCTCTACCTTTCTCACTAACAACATAACCCAACAACACTCCCTTATTCACTCCCAAAAATGTCTTATCCGGGTTCAATGCTAACCTCATCTTCCTACACCTAACCAATGCCTCCCTAACACAATGTAGGTGATCGTCCACATTACTTTGTGTGCTAAAATCGTCCACAAAGACGGTCATGGATTTGAACAACAAGTCGGTGAAGATATACATTACTAATCGTTGGAAAGTAGCCGGGGCATTACATAACCCAAATGGCATCACTACCCACACAAAAGTACCCCAAGGTGTAGTAAAAGCCGTTTTATGGATATCTTGGAGGGCTATGGAAATTTGATTATAACCCGCATACCCATCCATAAAGGTATATCGCGAATGACCTCCAACCTCCTCAAGCAACAAGGTGATAAAAGGTAAGGGGAAGTGATCCTTTTGTGTGCACGAATTCAATTTCCTATAGTCGACACAAACCCTTAATTTCCCATTTTTTTTCTTTACTAAGACCATAGGAGAAACCCAATCCGTGATTTCCACCGGCTTGATAAACCCGGCCTTCAATAACCTTTCCAATTCCGCTTTCACCAACAATTGCAATTGAGGATTCATCCTCCTCTCCTTTTGTCTAATTGGCCTCGCCCCCGGAATTAAAGGAATCCGGTGCTCTACCATTTCCCTAGGAATTCCCTTAAGCTCATCGTAGGACCATGCAAAAGTATCACTAAACTCATCCACCAAATTGCTATACTCCCTAACCTCTTTCTCCCCCAATTTGGAACCCATCTTCATTTGTCGGGTTTTTCCATTCTTTAATTTCACATCCACGTACCGCCAATCCGCTTCCGACACATGTGCTTGTTCCTCTTTGTTCCGATACCAATCGGAAGGCACATTGGGGTAATCTTTCACATCTTGACCTACAACTATCCCCGTAGACGTGGTCTTGAAATGTAAAGGCTCCTCCAATTTCGATGACTCAATAATCACATCCTCCTCTTGAGTCCCATCTACATGAATTAAACTAACCTCACCCTCTTCCACGTCATCTACCCAAGGTGTTAACCCACCGCTAACCCACTCTTCCTCGGTGAGCACCTCACATGGCTCCAACAATGAGCCCTCTCCTAAACTAACACTAGGAAATTCACTCCCTAAGCCTACTTGGTGAAATGTAACCATTACATCAACCTCGGACTCGGGGTACTCCCTTAGCCATTGGGCATAATCCCCATTATCCCCATAATTGTAAAAATTAGGACCTAGACTTCCCGAGCCCGAATCTATAACAACCCTTTGACCTTCGGGATGGACGACTCCCACCAATGCCTTGCCAATCTCATTCTCGTTTAAGTCATCAATTTCCTTCTCCAATGGCAAATACATCTCCTTCTTCATCCATCCTTCTAATGAACCAATGGACACTATGACCCTATTACCCTCCGGACCATAAGTGATGGATGGTTTAGGTCCACCCCAATTGACCATAGCATTCGCCATCCGCAACCAAGGCCTACCTAGCAAAATGGGGAAGGTGTCCTTGTTGGAGTGCATTTTAATGACATGGAAGGTGACCAAGTACTCCTCGCCTCCCGTAGTCATTCTACAATCCTTGATCATCCCCAAAGGCGTAGTCGAACTTTGATTTGCCATATTTATGACCAAAGGTGAAGGCCCTGTGAGTCCAAGTCCCAATTTTTTCATAGTATCCTCCGGTAGTATATTTAGACTACTCCCTCCGTCGACTAGCACATTAGGAACCACCTTATCTACTATAACAACTTCTATTTCTATAGCTTTCACGTCTCTTCCACCTTGTGATTGGATCCTAGCGGCTATTTTAGCTTTCACCTTCCTCATCCTCTTGTGTACCGGCATTCCCTCCTTTAATGTTTTCCTTGCCGTGGGTGAAATTTCCAATAGTTGGCCGAAAGTAATATCCGCCTTGAGTGTACTAAGGTCCGACCACAAGTCGTACCCGGTAGATCTTCCCACCTTAGAATTACCCACTACGTCGAATTCGTCTACGGGAACCCCCGGTCCTTCCCATTCACCCACATCGCTATTATCCAAGTCATGTACCGCATTAGTCCTCTCCCTATCTTGTAAAATTATATTTTCCCTCTCCACATCCTTAGTAGCTCTTCTAGCTACCCTATCCAACTCGGAGAGATTAATCTCTTCATCCGAAGAGTAATTTCCTTGCTCTCCTATTCCTACCTCCAACGGGGCATCCCCTCTCCTAGCCCTAGTAGTTACCGCTAGTGCAGGTGCTTCTTCAACCACACCCTTACCCTTCACTAACTCATATGTAATAGCATTGGTGTGAGGAGGCCATTGACTTTGCTCCTCTCCAATTCTCGTTGGGAGAGGAAGCATGTCATCACATGTGGCCTCCAACACTCCATCCATGAACCTAACATCTTGGGAGTTAGATGGTCCCGGATCCGTTGGAGGCGCTTGTCTCCCGTTACTACCATTAGGTGGAACTCCTTGTCTATTTTGTATTGGAATGTAACCGGTTGTAGTTTGCAAGCCCGCCGGTGGATGAAAAGTTTGCCTAGCATTACTATGGTCATAGTATAAGTTAGGTGGCCTAAGTTCATTGGCCGGTACTCCTTGTGGCCTAGCACCTCGCATATTATCCCTTGCTTGTTGTTGTGGATTAGCCACCGGGTAAGGGACATTAATTATTTTGTCCGGTTGGCGACACGTATCCGAGGGATGACTTCCTCCACAATTGCTACAATTAAACTCTTGACCTTCGGACCAACATTGTCCTTGAGCGTGCCACCTTCCACAAAAGGGATGAAATTCCTTCTTCTCTAAATTTTGGCCACCTTGCCCTCTAGGTTGTGGTCCTCTATTGCTTCCATTTCCATAGTGAGGTGGCGCTTGACCTCGTTGATTTTGTTGAGGTGGGTTACCGTTTCCTCTTTGGTCACGGTTTTGTCCACTTCTACAAAATTGACGCGTGTGGCCCGGTTGGCCACATTGGACACACCATAATCCGGAAGAATGCCTACCCGACTCAACCGGGGGTGGAGGCCCCGGTTGTTGACTCCGGATCATTAATGACATTTGATCCGTGAGGCTTTGCATTTGTTTTATCATAGCCTCTTGGAATCCTAGTTGGCTAGCACCTAGTCTTCTCTCAACCTCCTCCAAGTGTGGATCCGTTCTAGGGGCCGGTAGTGCCAAAAGAGGTGCCGGTTCCCTAACCGCTAAAGGTCGGGGGCCGGTGTCCACAATGGCATATGGAATTTGGTTCTCATACTTAGCGGGTTCTACCGCTACCACCCTAGGGCGTATGGGGATGAATTGTGGGATCAATTCATCCTCCCTTCTCCATAGCCTTTCGTGATCTTTATCCAAGTTTTCAATATCTCTAGCCGCACGCTTGGCATCCGCCAAGGTCAAGGGATTCCTTTCTAGAACACCCCTAATAGTTCCGGACTTAAAAAACCCTTGAATGAAAAATTGCTTTAGCGTGTCGTCGTTGAGCATGGTACCCACAAATCTAGTGCACACTAAATCAAACCTCCTAATGTAAGCCGAAATTTCTTCCTCCCTTCCTTGCTTCAATGACGACAATGCCCTTAATGCGGTACTTTGACCCACTTCCGGCCTAAATTCGTTAAGAAACTCCCTTTGTAATTGTTCCCATCCCCTAAAATGTCCCTCGGCATGATCCCGATACCATTCATAGGCTTCCCCCTCTAGAGTGGTAGGAAACCACACTAACCAATAACCCGGGTCGGTTATGAGGAAGCTAGCCAACCGTTCGATATACCGTTCCATGTGCCGAGAGGGGTCCTCATCCTTGGTCCCATAAAATTTAGGGAGATGAGATGGCATATCCATCGCCGCTAAATTTTGTGGAACCACAATTGGTAGGCCTCTTGGCCTAACCAATGGGTCTATTGGAGGTATAGGAGGTATGGGCGGAATTGGGGGTATGGGTGGTGGATCCATCCCCCGTTCCTCGGCCATGGTGACCGGTGAACTATTCAACAATCCCCTATCAACTTCTACCGGGAATTCTTCTCTAAGTGTGTAATTTTCCGAAGAAGTTTCACCACTCAATTTGGAGGGAGTGATCTCCTCTTCAAGTTGAGCTCCAAGTTCTAAGGTGTCTAGAATTGACCTAGTCCTAGGTTCGACGTTCAAACAACTCTCTATTCTAACATTATCTTGTTCTAATCTATCACTGATTTTAGAGGACCGCCTCTTTCGAGTAGATTTCTCTAGTCCTACTATCAAACTTGGTTTTTGTGAGCGAGTCCTACCTTGCATTCCATAAGAATCGATCGACCCTCACTTGACCACACATAATCCTAGCAATTCCCCTCTTAATATTTTCACTTGTCTTGGTGTGGTTATAATTTTTTTAGGAGGTGAGGAAAAGAACCTGCAAGCCCACTTAGGTGAAAGAATCCCAATAGGGGATAGGCATGTTCATGTTAATTTTTTGGTTAAGTCGGAGCATCACCTCCGCACCTTCCCGCAAATTAACACTCACCACAATACCGATTGTGAGGGGGTGACCTTCCGAGTAGATTATGTTAAAAGTCGAGGCTTCACCCTTCAACTTCTCACACCATCCACAATTCGGGAATTACCCTCTACAACGGATAACAACAATCACGAGTACAAAAGGCATTCCTTAATTAGTTAATGAGTTCACTTTGAAGAAATAAACATACCTTGAGCAATCGCATCCCCCTGTGAGTTAGCACTCCCCTCAATCGTGACTCAATGTAACAACACCATAAACTTTGTGAAATATTAATTTAATCTAGAGCATGAAATGACAACTCCCAAAACTTTGAGACTCACCCCGAGGTGAGTGTCAAAGTTCAATGTCCTAAGGTGAATTTACCCTCTAATGTTTTAATGAGCTACTCGGTTATAGGTTCCTTTTAAGTTCTTAGCAAATCCCCAAAAAGGTTGAGGACGTACCTTCGCCGCGCTCCTTCCTCAAAAATGAATTTGCGTAATTGACAATGCAATTCATTCCAAGGAATAGTTGAAATACAATGAATTCAAATGTAACCCAAAGAGAGAATACTTACCGAGTTTCGGGTGCTCCTTCCCTTCTCTCAAGTTTGTGTCTCCAATTTTTCCTAGTCGCCTCCAAGTCTCCTAGTCGCCTCCAAGTCTTGTAACTACCTTCCGCTTCGCTCCCGGCGGACGCACCAATTATGTGAGGCCAAACCCCCCACCCTTAAGCGTCCGTAGTCCGAGTAGTGGGTTTGGGCTCACATTCCTCCGCGGTATTGGATTTGGACTTGGATGAGTCCATAGTGCAAGGTTCACCCTTCAAGTGGTCTTGGATTTAACTAGCTCCTTCATAAACCCAACTCCTTCATGAACCCAACTCCTTAGCTTCTAACTAAATAAACCCAGCTCCTTCGTAAACCCAGCTCCTTCATGAACCCAGCTCCTTAGCTTCTAACTAAACAAACCCAGGTCCTTCATAAACCCAGCTCTTTACTTTCTAACTAAACAAACCCAGCTCCTTCATAAACCCAGCTCTTTCATGAACCCACAACTTTGTAGTTGTAATCCCCAACTACCTCACTAATTATTCAAGCCCTTAACTAATCTTCCTACCTAATTTTCCTAATTCTACTAACAACCCCTTTCTAATCACACAATTCTTCTCTAATCCTAAAATCCTAAAATCCTAGAGAGGAGAGGGGAAGAGAGAATTTCCTAACTTCACTAAGACTAACTAATCCACACAAGTATATTTTTGCACTCATCACAACCTCAAGTGCTCAACTCTTAAACATGGAACTTGCAACCACGTGTATTCAAAACATGAACTTTAAGTACCACAAATTGGAATCATGAATTAACTTTAAAATCCTTCACGTCAACACTAATTCTACCAAGAGGTCAAGCCCTCTTCAAGGCTAACAAGCCTTGGCTCTCAAACTAAAAACTAAGCACACACATGTGCTCCAATATGGCTTCCCACACCCACACTTATAACTCGTGGGGTGCCTTGGAGCACAAAGGAAAGAGAGGATGAGTGAGGGAAGAATGAGGGATTATATAGTAAGCTTGAGGGGGTGAGCACCCTCAAGGCTCACGATAAGCCCTTGAGATTTCCTCCTACTTAGTAGGCGCCAATCCTATCTTCTAAGCCTTCCTCCCTCAAATGATCAACAAGGATCCTAATTCGAACATTTAACTAGCCTTGGCTTTCTACCTACCACACTTTACCAAACTTGGGATGCTTCAACCCAAACTTAGCCTCCTTCGCTTTCCGCCGCCATAACTTTCTCCCCTTACTTTCCCAAATCGTCGCTCACCACTTAATTCAAACCACGATGCTTAACTCGTGATTTGATTGGTGCTTTGAGAATTTGCTTATCCTCCACCTTGCATTCTTCCTTGGACCTTCCCCATTAAGTGGCCATGATGAGGTGGTCCACTTGTGCGCTCCATGTGATCCTCCATTCATCCCAATTCGAATGCACTTGCCTCTTGAGTCACTTTGGTTGTCTCCATCCATTTGTACTAGCCTACTCACTAACTACTCAATCCAAGTTCTCCTTACCTATCCTCATTCACTCAAATCCTTCCGAAGGTAAAAACACAATAACAACTCACATCCTAGCCTCTTACAACATGGTACTTCTAAGACTAACATTTCACTCTTTTTATATTTTTGTGAAGTAACATGCTACTTCAAAGTGCATCAACTAACGTTTCAAGGGTCTAAGACTAAATGTGGGCACCCTTTTGGGCTCACACAAGCTCAGCAACATACGAAGGGAGCTCAAACGTCGTTGAAGGGGTTGCAAACATGTCCGCAGTGAGCACACGGATGGGACTATCCTTTGGAACTCTGAACATACAGGACGAGAATTAGAAACTTGAGCACATGCAAAAAACTACAATCCGAGAAGATAGAAATGCAAACAAACACGTTAGGAGCCAACATCAAACTTACGCACACAGCAAATCGAAATTCCGCTTCGCCATCTTATGGGGAGGAGGAGCAAAAACGGACCCACGTTGTGGGGCAACCTGCCGGGAAGTGTGTTCGTGCTCAGGCTCACGCATGGGGAGGAGGAGGGACTTGAAGATGTCGATGTCCGATTCGAGCGCCACAATATGGCGTTGAATGGAGCGGCAAGCAATGACGGAACCCCCTAGAACATCCAAAAAAACAAAAAGGTGAGAATAAGGAAGTGAATGTGAAATGCATTAAGTACAAGAAAAAATGAAACATAACAAAACAAAGAGATGAAGACCAACCAACGCCACATTGCCAATCCATGATAATGTCGTCCTTGTCCGTGAGGGCAGAGAAAAGGATGGAGAAGAACTCATGCCGTTTTTCACGAGCACCTCTCCAAGGCACCCCGTCTTCCCTCATCGCTTGGTTCTTGTCATTGGTAAAGCTGTTGAGCCAACCGTCTCTTTTGAGATTGTAACCCATGTCCTTGAAGTCCGAGGTACGGACATTCAAAACGGATTCATTACGCACAAGGACCTTGATAAAAAACTTGCGGGTCTGTACAAAATGTGCACGAAAGAATTAAGAATATGGGAATGCAAAAGAGAAGGCCGAAATAAAAAAGAATAAGGATTAAAAGGATTTACCAATTCAGAAGGATTAGTGGGAGACTGGAGGTCGAGGTCATTCATGCCAAACCAATCCTCGGCAACATAGAAGTCCTCAGTGTGTGCCCAGTTATGAATAGACCTTGAGACATCAGGATCGGCGGCATGCGCAAAGACAATGACGCCATCGTCATGGAGGTTGGCATTAGCAAAGGCAAACAAAACTTCAAAGTATGTAGAGGATCGCTTGTTCCACGTAGGAGCATCCGAGGATGAGGTCGAGATCCTCGGCATGCGAAGGTTCTCAGGCACATCTACAAAGAGCAGATCAATGCCCGTGTGAACCTTTGGCTTGGTGTTCGGTCGAGCACGGCCCGCTCCAACCTAGAAAGCGGAAATGCAGAGGAATTTAAATGAGAAAATAGATATTGAATTCCAAAAATTAATGGAGAAAACAAAAGAACGCCACACAAACCTTGGTAAGGAATTCTTGTATGCGGCGGTAGGCCGGAGGGGGAACCTTAGTCTTCATGAGATCCTCAATGAGGTCCCCCATGTCCACGTTCTCAATCAAGGAGAAAGTAGATGGCTTCTCAGAGGATGTGGCGGAGGTATCCGGGGCGACGGCCTTCCTTTTACGCGGCAGATACGGAATAGAAACGTCGCTCTGGGATGGCACGAAGGCCGGGCCAGCGGGAGCGGCGGAAGGAGTAAATGACGGAGCGGTGGAGGGAGCAATTGAGGGAGAAGCGGAGGGACTCCCTACGACGTTGGTGTTAGGGGCGGAAGCCTTGGTGGCAGAGCGAGTGGTCATGTGAGTATCTGATGGTTTAGCAGACTTCATGCCCTTGCCTTTTGGCGTTGGAGACACCTTATCAGTAGGCGGAGGAGGTGGGGGCTCGAAGTCCTGGGTGTCCAAATCCACATGGACGACCTCATCCGGTGTGCCACTGACGATGATGTCGTAAAGGGCTTGCTCCTCGAGAGGAACAAAACCGCCAGAGCAGTCCAAGTACCAACATCCGGCCACCAGGTGGGAGAATGGGAAATTGGCAACCTGAGGCTCGGTGAACATGCAGAGGGCGGAGTTTTCATTGACCCACTCTTCGAGGGTGGAAGGCAATGCAGATGTCGAAAGAGCATTCGTTGCAACAAGCTCTCGGTGAATGTATCTGGAAAGTCAGAAACAAAATTAGAATGAAGTCTACGGATATGAATGGAACAAAACGGGGGTGATGGAAAGAAATAGATGGGCAAGAAGTAATACCGGTATGCAACGCGCTTGATAGCCTTTGGCCCTTCTACGAAATCTAGAAGGTTGAGTCCCTTGACGAACTTGAGTTCTCCCTTCTCGAGAAAGTACCTACGGAAAGCATGGTCCCAAAGAATGAGCCTCCAATGTTCAACATACTCAACAGGGCGTAGGATCCCCGAGGAAGCGTCCCAATCAATGTCAATGATGGAGGATTCCTGAAACGAAGAGATCTCCATCTCGACCGCCACTCCCAACTATAACAAAGGAAAATAAATGTTAGGAATATGAAAGGATGGATAAAATACCGAAGGAGAAAATATGTAGACTGATAGTACCTGTGCCCAAAATGAAGCCTTGTGTAGCCAGTCCTCTAGAGTCTTCTCCTTGATAGGGTCTATGCTAGGGAACTTGTTTTGAATGCGAACGGGGATGGGGGAATTCCACCAACGAAGCCATTTGGCCTTAACAGAAGCATTCACGAAGGTCGTAGCAAACTTCTGGAGCTTCTCAATGCTCGTGTTCGGGTGTAGATTCTCTGAGAAGTGACGGTCAATCTGATAAAAAACAAAGCATGAGGTAAGTAACATTGATAGACCAAAAAGAGCTTGAAGCAAAATGTAGTTAGTTTTTTGCTATCACTTAAAAACAACAACCCAGGGAACTAGGTCACAGGGAAGACTGAGCTAGTGTCTATAAGGGTTAATGTCACATTGGATTAAGGATTACAATAACAATCTACGTCTTTTACTCTCTAGTTCCTTCATTACTCGGCTTACTCTCCACTCTTATGGTTCATTTGTGATATTTCCGTAGTGAGTGATTTCCATCCTATCTTAGGGAATTCTCTATCACCCTATGTCTTTGATCTATTCAGTCGTGAGCTCAATAGCTTGGCAAGTTGTCATTGGCAATTTGTCAGGACCGAAATCCGGGGTAATGTCTTTTTGTAACCGCATAGTTTTGAAAATGCCATGTACATAATTGGAAATGTTCCTTAATTACTTCCTTATTTAACAACTTACAATTATCATGCATGTCTTCATAATGCCAAAGTCACCACCTTCATCTTCAATCATCTGGTGACTCATCTCAAGCAATCATCCACAGGTTAATATGAAATCAATACATCAATAGCTAGGCGATATCCTTTACTTAAGGCTTTAGTCTATTTCAACTAATAATAGCGTGTAAATGGTAAAGTCTTACTCCAATATGGTAATTTCTCCTTCTCGGGAAGGTAGCATCTTGACAGCCTATAGCCTGCCATCAGCCCTTCCATATCTTGCTCACAGGCAATGGTCCTATCTCTCTCTCTCTCTCTCTCTGAATTTTTCTAATCTCTCGGCTAGTAGCCAGTGGGATATCTCCACTTGTCTTGGCTATAGCCTCTCACTGTCTCTCAAGCTTCTCTTCCTGTAAGGCTATCGCCCTCTCGGATGGCTACTAGTCCTTACCCAGGGTTCTCTCAACCTTCTTTCATGACTATGGCTCTCAGCCCTCTTAGCTTGACTAATCGCCTGCACTCACTGCCTTCGGCTATGGCCTAACCCTAAGGTTATTGCCTTCTTAACTGGCCATCGACGATTGCTTCTTATCCTCTTGACCACTCACTCAAGACTATGGCCTTTCTCACTCCTCACTTCTCTGATTGTTTCAGGTTAAGATTATTGCCTCTCATACGTCTCACTAAGTTCATTCAACAATTGCCTTCTTCCGACAGGCTCTTAGCATCCGTCATCTTCCTTCCTCGGACTAGTTGTCTGGCCACTCTCTGGCTTCACTTGTCAGATTATTGCCTCACACATTTCTCTGTCAGTGCACAATCCTCTTGGTTCTGTCACACTTCAGACATCTACCTGTTCACGTGACTTCCAAGACATTCGACTCTCAGTCACTGGCCTAAGTATATTTCTCTATCTGCTCAATGTTACTCGCTCAAACTTCACTCACTCAATTGATGATACACCATAAGACTACTTGCCCTGATTCACATCAACACAGACAAGTTTCACATTGCAACTTCACACCCAGACAAATAACAACACACTTTGATTCACAAACAACCAAGACAATCTGCTCATACAATTTCCAGTCTTTACTCATAAAGTTTTTAAGATATATCAGAGTTCGAATCACTCGACTCTAAGTCTATGGCTCATCCCTGCAAGCCTCACGCTCTGCGATACGACTATGGCCTGACTCAATCACTGAGTCTCGGCCTCCTAAGACTATTGCTAAAGCTACGCTGTAATTTGAGACTATGTAAGATATCTGCAATACTGAAAATAGCCTGCTCTTCCTTCGGCAGCCACCTCCTCATCAAGTTGGAGAAGGGAAAGAGTCGGTTAGACTCTGTAACCGCTTCCGAACGGCAATCGCCTTAGTTTCTTGATCTGGATGGCCTCCAACTGCCTATTGCCGGATGAAAGTCATCAAATGTCGAAAATAGCCCAATTCGGACAGGCGATGGCCAAAAAAATGGTTTTACACAAATTAAGAATGAAGTGGAAAGGAAGGAGACGGACCTCGTGAAAGAAATCATCGCCGTTGTCTTTGTGGGCAATGGAGATGTACTTCTCAAAATTACGAGAGCGGATGGTTTTGATCATCCTGTCTTGGGCTTTGGTCATGACATCCCAGATGTTGGTAGCAGTCCTTTGCGACACAGGAGTGGACTCGCGATACAACCTAGCAGCTAGATCCGCTTGTTGGGACAATTCCCTCTGCATTGGAAAGGGACATACATTAATCACGGACCTCACTGCAAAAAGAAGAATTGGCAAGAGATTCTAAGATGAAGAAATACTTTGTAGAGGAATTTGATGAAGATGTCCACTGTGAGTTTGTACCATGTAGGGTTCTTCTTCTTGGCCTCCTCGCATATTTTATAATCCACAGGGAAAATAAGGTCCTTGAACTCAATCAATTCCATCTTACCAAATGTGCGAATGCGGAGAAACTTGGCAGGAAGGTTGGCCTTAACATGATCATGCTCAGTGGACCTAGAAGAACAAGAGGTAAGGGTGACTGATTGATGAATATGGAAATAAAAATGCAACAATGAAAGGGAACATGTCACAAACACATACCAGTTGATATCGTTCATAGCATTGAGGAACAATGCCGTAGAGTTGTGTTGAATACAAACATTATGCTTACAAATGAGAGCATCACAAGCAATTAGAATTCATTAATGTTAGAATACAAACTTAAGCATTTAGGGTGGGGGTTTGACAAGCAAATTAGACTGACAAGATGAAGACACTGGAGCTGCACTGAGAAGGGGACTGAAGCTTAGCAATTAGACCAACAGGGTAAAAACACTAAGGCTGCACCGTAAGGGGACTAGACCAGCAAGGTTAACACTAAGGCTGCACCGAAGAGGGACCGAAGCCGCAACCAGGAGAATGGTATAATGCCGAGAAGAGAAGCACTGATTCAAGGACAGACAGAGGCGGAGGCATTCGACCACAGGGGTTAAGGGAGCTGTGGGAGCACACGGACACCAAAAGTTCCGGATAGGCGTTTTTCAGTGCCTAATCCGGTCTGTCCAGATGATCCGAGTATCGTCCAGGGATTCTGTGAAGTGCAGGATGTCAAGGACCCTCTTTTCCTGCTTGAAAGTCGACCACCGGCCGGATCTGCTTTCCGGATCCGGATGGCCCTTTGGAAGTCCTTATCCCGGGACTTGCCTTCCGGATTGAACCTCTACCAATAAGTCTTACTCCTACATAACTCTCTCCTCAATATCTACCTACCTATATCCTACCTCCAATGATGATTGGGTTCATCCGGCGAAGACGTCCCTGTATGGTCAGAATCCGGATTCTCTCACAACCAGTCCGGATCGGCCTAATCTTTCCTGGCAGGTCACACAGAGAACCCGGATGGTGAACCGGAACTACAACGACAGAAAGGTCAAGCTTCGGCCGGAGATCTGTCAATCCGGGATAACTGGGCGATCCGTGCCACTTTCCGGATTGCCCCGCCCAAGGGTAGTGAGACCTCTTCAGAAGATCGGATGGCGTAAGTCCGGCACCTCCGGATCCTACCCAGTCCTAACGACGGCTATCTCACATGGACGTTACCCAGGCATCCGGAATAATGAGGTTTCCTTCCCACTACACGCCGGAGAGATCCTCCGGACCGGAATCCTAACCGTTCCGGTTTCTCTCCTCCTTCCGACAGACCGATCCGGCTACAGCGAACTTAGGCTCTACTAAATCTGAGATAACTGGGCGATCCGTACCACTTTACGGATTGTCCCGCCCAAGGACAGTGAGACCTCTTCAGAAGATCGGATGGCGTAAGTCCGGCACCTCCCTGATCTTACCCAGTCCTAACAACGGCTATCTCACATGGGCGTTACCCAGACATCCGGAATAATGAGGTTTCCTTCCCACTACACTCAGAAAGGATCCGTAGTACTGCAGTCGGATCTGATCCGGGTTTCCTCTCCTTTGCTCTATCCGTACTTCCTACTCATTCATTCCCTCTAGATCTGCAACATTCTCCTAACAGTCCGTGCACAAAACAAGTCAGAATAGATTGAGAACTAGAGCTTTATTGAGTGGGAAGCAACACAATACAACAATGGAGAAGGGAACCCTTCTCCTGCCCCTTATTCAGCCTTAAGTAGAGGCTGTAATCCCTAACTGATGGTGGCGGCGAAGTTGGCCGCCCTCAGAAAACCCCTAACTGCGAGAAATCCGGAACTTCGCCCTTTGCGGAAATTCCGGATCTCGATCCGCTTTTTGCGCTGACAGAATTTTGAATTACAAGTTTGCCAAAAGTCAAAATCTGCCTATTCCTGCTTTTCCTAATTCTGATCTAACTACAGCTGCCTGCCTAAGCCTACCCTAGCTGGTGCGATGCTTCTTCGAAGCCGTCTCTTCCTTGGTGTGACTCGCGGGTCCGCTGATGGCGGAAGAGCCTCCCCCGGGGGTCAAAAGTCGACGCTCTTGCAGCCTCGTAAATACCCTTCGCATGTTTGGGGAAGGAGCGATCTCTTCCTCGGAGTCTCCTGCAGTGGACGGATCCTCCTCCGATCCGTCACCCGATCCGGATTGCGCTGGTCTGGAAGCCTTCTTCGCCTTCCGAGGGCGCTGGACGGCTGAGGGATCGCCTCCGGTGGTTCTCTCCCTGTTTCGGCCGGTGGAAGCTGAAGTCGCTCGTGGACCTCTGGCGGACACTGCTCGTGAGGGTGCAGGCGCCCACTGCTCCACGATCATGCACTCCGGAGCAGGTGATGGAGCGGCCGACGACATGGGTGCCTTACCCCGATCCGGAGACTTCGTCCGATCCGGCGTCCTCATCCGTGCTGGAGTCCTGGCCCTCTCCGGTGTTCTGGACCGAGCTGATGTCCTGCCCCGATCCGGATTTGGTGATTGCCCTTGTCCTGATCTGGCCGACCGTTCGGTGCTCTTCCGTCGAACCTGGGAGGAGTGTGTCCGCTGCGGAACAGGGGTCTTCTCCCGATCCGGAAATCTTCCGGATTCCGGGGGCTGGGGAGTTCCGGCTGGCTGACTGGGTCCCGCACTTGCTGGAGAGGCCTGAACTAACTCCACCTCCCCTACAACCTCATACAGTGTTCCCGTTGGCGATCCGGGTGGGCCCGGATAAAGTACCCGTCTGGGGGTACCACTTGTGGGCAGAAGCTTCTGGATTTCTTTGAGCAGGTCCTTCATCGAGCGGGAATACTTTACCAGGATCTGCAGTGTTTGACGGGCAGAAGACGGATCCGCTGACTCCATCAATTGGTCATAGAGGTGCGCCTTGTTGACGACCTCTCCCGGATGACCCACCAACTCCCGGACCCGGCTCAGGACTACTGCTTGCTCCGCCTGGTGCTTCCGGATCTCCTCGCTCTTCTGGGTGAGCTCTCGGGTCATAGCAGCCACCTGTGCTGTGAGCTGTGCCTTTTCCGTCTCCAGGGTCTCCACCTGTTTCCGGTCCGTCCGTTTGGCCAATTCCCGGAGGATATTTCCGGGTCCACAGTGGTCCAAGGCCCGGTTCACTCCTCGAATGATGTGCTCAATCCGGAAGTACTGTTCCTGGAGTGCCGTCAACTCTCCCCGGACGCGCTTGAAGGGGGATTCCGGAAACTCAAACGTGGAGAGGTCGATGTCTCTCCAGGGCACTTCCCGGCTGGTACCGGCTTCCTGTCGTGGTGGTGGTGAGACTGGCTTCCGGACTTTTGGAGGGGACGGAGCGGAAGGCGGTTTCGGAACCGCTGTGTCACTGGAATCTTCCGTTCCGGCTTCTGCAACCCCTGCTTCCGGATCGATCCTGTACGCCACCTCGTCCTCTGCAATCGTCAGCATATCCTCTTCCACTTCATTGATGCAGCCCTGGTGCTGGTAGAGATGGAGGATGTAGGGAGAGAGATAGGAGGGTTTCCGGCCAATGTGGGGGATGGACTTCTCTACGTATTCCTGAATTAAGCGACCCCAATTTACAGCTCGGACCCCTGACATTGCTCCAAACAGGGTATTGGCCATGGTGATGCTAAGACGTTTAGGCTTTTCCGGACTAAGGATGGGCAGGATGAATTCTATGACTCTCCGCTCTCGGTGATTCCGGCAATTCCCAGGATGGAATCCGTCTTTTGGGTCCGGCTCCGTTCGGAATTTCCCTAAATAAAAATTATCCCTGCGGCTAGCCCAACCCTCACCCTTTCCTCGCGGAAATCTGTAAACTGCAGCCCATACCTCTGATGTCCATTTTTCCGGATCCTGCCGAACTGTCCTAAACCATTGGTTGCCCCTCTCGAACAAGAATTCCCGCAAAGTGGCCTCCGCCCTGAGATTCCAGGGCTTGGAGAGCAATCCCTCACAACCCATCTGGCTAAGATCCTCTACCAGCTCATTTAACTCCGATTCTCTCGTTGGGACGGCTGGTGATACGGGTTTCACTGGAATGGGGACCTACTCCCTCTCATCTCCCTCTCTTGCTTCCGGCATTTTACTTCGCGGCACAAAGCTCTCAACAATACCCGGATTCTTCCCTCCGGAACTCTGCCCGCTAATCACTACAGAATCCCAGCAATCCAACTGCTGGTGACTCGAAAAAGCAACTCACCACTCGTTCTCTCAACAATGCCGCTCGCGCAAATGGCCCGGAGAAGGAGAAAAACTCGTTTAAGTACTTTCCCTCTCTCCCAACGGGTCTGGTTCCTCAACCGTCTCCTTGTAACCGTTCGGATTCCGTTGTAACCGTTTAACGGTCCGGACGCTCCGGACCGGACCGTTCCCAAACGGTCTTCTCAGGCTAATTTCCGGTCCGGCCAAAGTATCCGTTTTAACCATTTTAACGCGTAAGGCGGATGCCTAGAACCTTATTTTCTAAAACAACTAACCTACCCTAGGAAACCCTACTTTAATAACAATCTCAGGGTATTATCCGGATATTAACCCAGTTCGGAAGCCAATCCGTACTTCCGTGGATTTTCGGACTCCCACAGGAGCAGACAGCTGGCCACAAGAGAATTCAGAGAAGCCGAAGAAAGGAACACTGGCTTCCGAGAGCAGACAAGTGCCGAGGTCATTCGACCATAGGTATAGGCCATCCTTCCCGCGGCCTTACAAGGACAACGCGCGGGTTTAGGCGCAGCTACTCACGGCAATAGGGTTCTCAACCACGGGAATGGGCTCCCAGCAAAGGGGATCAACTAATTAACATAGGAGACTATTATATGTAAGCATATTGAGGCTTATAAGAGGAATATATAGGGATTTTAGCAAGCATTAGCAAATATACTTAGTAGCATAAGTAATAGGATTTCGTCAAGGACGATTTTGCAATAATGTAGGATTTTGATCAAGGATGATCATGATTTATATACGAAGAGGCATTATGACGGAGTATATAGGAATGTGGAAATCTTTTGAGAACATGATTATGGAATGTAAAAATGTTAGATATGCATTATGAGCATATAGAACAAGATAGATTTTTACAACCATTTAGAATCAATCAATTATGAAAACTTGATTGGATTCTCAAAGGACTTATAATGTAGCCACAACAAAGATATAGTAAAATCTTCATACTACAAACATTAGGGTAGTGAAACGGTTATAACCGTTTAAGATAGGAATCATCTACGTATATCAAAGATAGCTAGTATCTATGGAAGTGGACGATAACAACCACTCTTAGTATAGATTTTGGATAGGGAGAAAAGACTATATAAGGGAAGCAAATTAGGAGACTATTACCTCATTTTCTACACAACGAAGTTATCTTAAATTTGAGTGTCAAAAACACTTGAGTTTCTTTTGTATCTCTCCTCTCGGAGCACTTTTGCAATACATTATCTTTTCTACAAATATGCGTGTGATCTTTCTACCTCTCTCTCAAATTGTCTTACAAAGTTTGTCAAGCGGTACTTGGAACTTGAGTGATTGAGCAACCGAGAGTAGAGTAGATTGAGTAGACTCTTTTGAGAAAGAACTCAAAAGATAGTGCGAGGGTGAGAACAAAGCGCTCAAGACAAATTGGAGAATCAATGGGACTTTGAGAGAGATTGAATTGAGAAAGCGATTGTCAAACTTGAGTGAAGGAAACAAGATTATCTCTCAAAGCGGAATTTATCATTGATCTCCTCAAAAGGGAATTATAAATATACATGTGATTGAATGATTGAAGAATTATATGCATGTTATGCTTTAAGCAAAACCACTTAACGATTACAAACTCCTTCAAAAGAGGAGGAACTTATTATCATAAACTACATAATTGACTTACAAGTATTATGCATATTATATTATATAACTTATGTTGGAGTATCGAACTTATTTTATGATTAACAAGAATGATGAAGACATAAATTTATATCAAAGTATGAATCTATATGAATGAAGTAATATTGATATGAAATAATCTACTTACTACAATTGTTATTGCAACTTCTTTCTTTAAGTTTCTTTGTGAGTTGTTGGATGTCATTACAATTTGAAGGATTATCTATTCAAGAGGAGATCTCTCTCTCTCTCTTGAGCAAAACTCAAGAGAGATAGGTTTACTTCTCGTCATCAAGAAACACTTTGTAGTAAAAGTGCTTCTTCTCTTAAAATTCTTTGTGAGTTGTTGGATGTCATTACAAGTGAAGGATCAACTATCAAAGAGAAGAGTTCTCTCTCTTGAGTAAAACTCAAGAGAGTTATAATTACTCTCGAAACTCTTTGAAGTAAAAACGTGACATTGCAAAACAATCAATGGTGTTTTGGATATAAGGTTACAACTACTATATGTTACACATATCAAAGTTACAATACTATAAGTAGTAACACTTAAGCTGAAAAAGGAAGATTCAAGAACATTAGATCTTCTTCATCATTATAAGATTACTATCATTTGTGTGATTGATGTTTATGAACTACGAATCTTAAGGATTCATATAACTTATTGAAAACTATATTGTTATCAAACATATTGTATACCTCTTGAAATCTTCTCTAATCTAATGGTTCTTATTATCAATGATGCCTTACATTGAGATTGAGAATTAAGATAATGAGATTGTGTTCACTCCAATAATATATTCATATCATAAGGAGAAGAGAGGGATTGTTTATTCGAGACCGAACATATTAATGAGGCACGGTAGTTCTCAAGCGAATATAAATTTACGTGATGTCTCACCGTGAGTCTTCTTGAGCTAAATTGCAAAGGAACGACCCATGGGGTGCATCAAGTTGCGGGGGTCAACCACGATGCAATCGATGGAGATGTGCCAATCGAGGTCGTCGGCATGGAATTTATTGACGTGCCGCCACCATGCAGTGAACCTGTGGTTACCCTCCTACACAAAGAACATCTTACTCGAGAGGTGCGCAAGATCGTCATCCATGAGGAGCTTCTCCTCAAACACCGAATTTGCCTCCTTCCACAAGTCGCTCCAAGAGGAAGTAATGTCTTCGGAAACATCAAGCACAACGTCGGCGTCATTGTAGATGGAGACATACATGGCCCGGTCTCCTTCCCTGTAGCCATTTACAAACTCGTTCTCTAACCTCTGGACATCCACCTCGTTGATCGGCCGAACAAGAGGCAGAGAACGCAAACGGCAAAGAGGGATTGTAAAACGGGACTTAGAAAGAGACTTGATCCGGAGCCTTTGGATCAAAGAGTTCGAGTCTTCTTTTTGGGACTTGCGCAAAGTATACTCGGTCTGAACAGGGTCTGTTTCTCCAAGCGGGCAAAGGTTGTCCGACGGAAATTGAAGTGAAAAATCCTTTAACAGAACAACCAAACAAAGAAAGCCATTAAGTCAGAACCTAGATGCACATCTTGAACAAAATTGAAATGTGAAATGCCACGTTGCCACCCAACCCTCAAACTCAACCACAACTCCAATTCAGAAATACAACCTCCAACCCCCTTTGCATTCAGATTGCAATCCCTTCAACTGAAGACTCGACATGACTAACTAACATAACTAAGACATGCCCTCGGAACCGAGGCCTCCCCCACACACCTGTCTAGACACAACTAGAATACTGAAATGACACATAACCTTACCCATACCTAAGTCAACCACACCAAAATTTCTAAAATTGACCCCCCTTAATCCCACAAATTCATAATGCAATCATATCAACCCACAATATGAGATGCCCTCAGAACCAAGGCCTCCCCACCCACCAGTCTAGACACAACTAGATTTCTGAAATGACACCTAACCTTACCCACCTCTAAATCTTCCACACCAAAAATTCTAAAATGTCACCCACCCCCCTAACACCAAATTCAGAATGCAAACATATCAACCCACAATATGAGATGCTCTCGGAACCGAGGCCACCACACCCACCTGTCTAGACACAAATAGATTTCTGAAATGACACCTAACCTGGCCCACCTCTAAATCTGCCACACCAAAATTTATAAAAAGTCACCCGCCCCCCTAACACCAAATTCAGAATGCAAACATATCAACCCACAATATGAGATGCCCTCGGAACCGAGGCCACCACACCCACCTGTCTAGACACAAATAGATTTCTGAAATGACACCTAACCTGGCCCACCTCTAAATCTGCCACACCAAAATTTATAAAATGTCACCCGGCCCCCTAACCCCAAATTCAGAATGCAAACTGTGAGGCCAAACCCCCCACCCTTAAGCGTCCGTAGTCCGAGTAGTGGGTTTGGGCTCACATTCCTCCGCGGTATTGGATTTGGACTTGGATGAGTCCATAGTGCAAGGTTCACCCTTCAAGTGGTCTTGGATTTAACTAGCTCCTTCATAAACCCAACTCCTTAGCTTCTAACTAAATAAACCCAGCTCCTTCGTAAACCCAGCTCCTTCATGAACCCAGCTCCTTAGCTTCTAACTAAACAAACCCAGGTCCTTCATAAACCCAGCTCTTTACTTTCTAACTAAACAAACCCAGCTCCTTCATAAACCCAGCTCTTTCATGAACCCACAACTTTGTAGTTGTAATCCCCAACTACCTCACTAATTATTCAAGCCCTTAACTAATCTTCCTACCTAATTTTCCTAATTCTACTAACAACCCCTTTCTAATCACACAATTCTTCTCTAATCCTAAAATCCTAAAATCCTAGAGAGGAGAGGGGAAGAGAGAATTTCCTAACTTCACTAAGACTAACTAATCCACACAAGTATATTTTTGCACTCATCACAACCTCAAGTGCTCAACTCTTAAACATGGAACTTGCAACCACGTGTATTCAAAACATGAACTTTAAGTACCACAAATTGGAATCATGAATTAACTTTAAAATCCTTCACGTCAACACTAATTCTACCAAGAGGTCAAGCCCTCTTCAAGGCTAACAAGCCTTGGCTCTCAAACTAAAAACTAAGCACACACATGTGCTCCAATATGGCTTCCCACACCCACACTTATAACTCGTGGGGTGCCTTGGAGCACAAAGGAAAGAGAGGATGAGTGAGGGAAGAATGAGGGATTATATAGTAAGCTTGAGGGGGTGAGCACCCTCAAGGCTCACGATAAGCCCTTGAGATTTCCTCCTACTTAGTAGGCGCCAATCCTATCTTCTAAGCCTTCCTCCCTCAAATGATCAACAAGGATCCTAATTCGAACATTTAACTAGCCTTGGCTTTCTACCTACCACACTTTACCAAACTTGGGATGCTTCAACCCAAACTTAGCCTCCTTCGCTTTCCGCCGCCATAACTTTCTCCCCTTACTTTCCCAAATCGTCGCTCACCACTTAATTCAAACCACGATGCTTAACTCGTGATTTGATTGGTGCTTTGAGAATTTGCTTATCCTCCACCTTGCATTCTTCCTTGGACCTTCCCCATTAAGTGGCCATGATGAGGTGGTCCACTTGTGCGCTCCATGTGATCCTCCATTCATCCCAATTCGAATGCACTTGCCTCTTGAGTCACTTTGGTTGTCTCCATCCATTTGTACTAGCCTACTCACTAACTACTCAATCCAAGTTCTCCTTACCTATCCTCATTCACTCAAATCCTTCCGAAGGTAAAAATACAATAACAACTCACATCCTAGCCTCTTACAACATGGTACTTCTAAGACTAACATTTCACTCTTTTTATATTTTTGTGAAGTAACATGCTACTTCAAAGTGCATCAACTAACGTTTCAAGGGTCTAAGACTAAATGTGGGCACCCTTTTGGGCTCACATAATTGGCGACCATCGGGGGATGAATCCAAACATCTCTTGCTCCAAGGGTAAGTTGCCTAGTCAAGCTCGGTACTCCTTACATCTACTTCCCGATGTACGGGTAGGAAAGAGCTCACCATTCAACGTTTCCAATTGAATTGAATTATTAGGAAAGACCTCATAGACAAGGTAAGGTCCTAACCATATTGCATCGAATTTCGCCGGAAATTCAAGCTTTCGTGCGTCTTGAATCATGACCATCATTCCCGGTGTTAGGGCCCTTCTCTTATGTCGTTTGTCGAAAGTAATCTTTCTCCTTCTTTGGATTGCCTCAACATGTTGAGCCGCCATTCTCCTCCCTTCGTCAAGTGCTTCCAAATCGGTTAGTCGATTTCGTAAGGATTGACTTTCGGTAAGTCTCGTACTCACGGCCACCCTAAGTGACTCGACTTCATATTCGATTGGTAGTGTCGCTTCAAGACCATAGACTAAGGAAAATGGTGTAGCACGCGTAGTTACCTTATAGGTTGTACGGTATGCCCAAAGTGCCGCCGTTAGTTTCGTATCCCAATCCCGCTTCGAGTCTATAACCGTCTTGCGTAGTATACTCACCAAAATTCCGTTAACCCTTTCCGTTTGTCCATTGGTTTGTGGGTGGTAGGGAGTAGTCTTCCGGTGATCAATTTTAAATTTCTCTGTCATCTCTCGAATCAAGTCATTCAAAAAGTGAGTACCCCTATCGCTTACTAGGATCTTCGGCACCCCGAACCGCGAAATTATGTTTTCGTACATAAATGTTGCCGCGTGTTCCGCCGTGTCGGTCTTCACCGCTTTGGCTTCCGCCCACTTGGTGAGGTACTCGGTTGCCACCACAATATATTTCATTCCTTTTGAAGATTGGGGATGGACCTCACCCACATAGTCGATGCCCCATTTTTCGAAAGGAATTAAGGGTAATGATACATGTAAAGGCATCTCCATTCTAAGGTCGTTTCGGGCATACCGTTGGCAAGCGTCGCATTTCCTTACATAGTCATGGGCGTCCTTAAATAGTGTAGGCCAAAAGTAGCCCGCTCTAAGTATTTTTTGCCCGGTGAGTTGACCCGAGAAGTGACCGCCGCAAGCGCTATCGTGGCAAGCGATTAAAATCGCTTCAACCTCCGTTTTTGACACGCATCGTCGTAAAATACCATCGGACCCCCTTCTAAACAACCTATGGCCCACTACAACAAATTGCCTACTATTTACCCTCACCTTCCTTCTCTCTTCTTTTGTCCACTCTTTGGGCAACTTGTGGGTTGTTAGAAATTCCACTATGCCCGCATACCACTCCGGTGTAGAAGTGACCACAAAGAGGCTATCATCTACTAACATATCATTTACCGGATTTTTTCCTATCTCCTCCGACAACCTAGACAAGTGGTCCGCTTGTAAATGCATACGACCCGGTTTATATTCCACCGTGTAGTCGAATTCTTCTAATAACAAAACCCACCTAGCTAACCTACCACTTAACTCCGCCTTGTTAACTAGATACTTGATAGCCATGTGGTCAACAAAAAATACAACCGGGTTGCACATGAGGTAATGCCTAAACTTTTTAACGGAAAACACCATGGCTAGGCACTCCCTCTCCGTTGTAGAGTAGTTTCTTTCGGCGGGGGTCAATTGCTTACTCGCATAAGCTATAGGTTGATCCTTCTCTTTTTCTCCCGTTGCTTGACAAAGCGCACTCCCTATTGCCACATTACTAGCATCACAATAGACGTGAAAAGGTTTACCCCAATTGGGTGGTATCAACACCGGATAGGTGCTCAACCTATCCCGCAATTCCTCAAAGGCTTTTTGACAAGCATCCGTCCACTCGAATTTGACATCCTTTTTGAGCAAATGGGTAATGGGCACCGCTATCTTTGAAAAATTAGGAATAAGTTCCCGGTACCATCCCACATGTCCTAACAACTTAGAGATCCCCTTGGAATTGGTTGGAGTTGCCAAGTCGCTTATGGCCGCAATCTTATCCGGATCGGGTTCTCTACCTTTCTCACTAACAACATAACCCAACAACACTCCCTTATTCACTCCCAAAAATGTCTTATCCGGGTTCAATGCTAACCTCATCTTCCTACACCTAACCAATGCCTCCCTAATACAATGTAGGTGATCGTCCACATTACTTTGTGTGCTAAAATCGTCCACAAAGACGGTCATGGATTTGAACAACAAGTCGGTGAAGATATACATTACTAATCGTTGGAAAGTAGCCGGGGCATTACATAACCCAAATGGCATCACTACCCACACAAAAGTACCCCAAGGTGTAGTAAAAGCCGTTTTATGGATATCTTGGAGGGCTATGGAAATTTGATTATAACCCGCATACCCATCCATAAAGGTATATCGCGAATGACCTCCAACCTCCTCAAGCAACAAGGTGATAAAAGGTAAGGGGAAGTGATCCTTTTGTGTGCACGAATTCAATTTCCTATAGTCGACACAAACCCTTAATTTCCCATTTTTTTTCTTTACTAAGACCATAGGAGAAACCCAATCCGTGATTTCCACCGGCTTGATAAACCCGGCCTTCAATAACCTTTCCAATTCCGCTTTCACCAACAATTGCAATTGAGGATTCATCCTCCTCTCCTTTTGTCTAATTGGCCTCGCCCCCGGAATTAAAGGAATCCGGTGCTCTACCATTTCCCTAGGAATTCCCTTAAGCTCATCGTAGGACCATGCAAAAGTATCACTAAACTCATCCACCAAATTGCTATACTCCCTAACCTCTTTCTCCCCCAATTTGGAACCCATCTTCATTTGTCGGGTTTTTCCATTCTTTAATTTCACATCCACGTACCGCCAATCCGCTTCCGACACATGTGCTTGTTCCTCTTTGTTCCGATACCAATCGGAAGGCACATTGGGGTAATCTTTCACATCTTGACCTACAACTATCCCCGTAGACGTGGTCTTGAAATGTAAAGGCTCCTCCAATTTCGATGACTCAATAATCACATCCTCCTCTTGAGTCCCATCTACATGAATTAAACTAACCTCACCCTCTTCCACGTCATCTACCCAAGGTGTTAACCCACCGCTAACCCACTCTTCCTCGGTGAGCACCTCACATGGCTCCAACAATGAGCCCTCTCCTAAACTAACACTAGGAAATTCACTCCCTAAGCCTACTTGGTGAAATGTAACCATTACATCAACCTCGGACTCGGGGTACTCCCTTAGCCATTGGGCATAATCCCCATTATCCCCATAATTGTAAAAATTAGGACCTAGACTTCCCGAGCCCGAATCTATAACAACCCTTTGACCTTCGGGATGGACGACTCCCACCAATGCCTTGCCAATCTCATTCTCGTTTAAGTCATCAATTTCCTTCTCCAATGGCAAATACATCTCCTTCTTCATCCATCCTTCTAATGAACCAATGGACACTATGACCCTATTACCCTCCGGACCATAAGTGATGGATGGTTTAGGTCCACCCCAATTGACCATAGCATTCGCCATCCGCAACCAAGGCCTACCTAGCAAAATGGGGAAGGTGTCCTTGTTGGAGTGCATTTTAATGACATGGAAGGTGACCAAGTACTCCTCGCCTCCCGTAGTCATTCTACAATCCTTGATCATCCCCAAAGGCGTAGTCGAACTTTGATTTGCCATATTTATGACCAAAGGTGAAGGCCCCGTGAGTCCAAGTCCCAATTTTTTCATAGTATCCTCCGGTAGTATATTTAGACTACTCCCTCCGTCGACTAGCACATTAGGAACCACCTTATCTACTATAACAACTTCTATTTCTATAGCTTTCACGTCTCTTCCACCTTGTGATTGGATCCTAGCGGCTATTTTAGCTTTCACCTTCCTCATCCTCTTGTGTACCGGCATTCCCTCCTTTAATGTTTTCCTTGCCGTGGGTGAAATTTCCAATAGTTGGCCGAAAGTAATATCCGCCTTGAGTGTACTAAGGTCCGCCCACAAGTCGTACCCGGTAGATCTTTCCACCTTAGAATTACCCACTACGTCGAATTCGTCTACGGGAACCCCCGGTCCTTCCCATTCACCCACATCGCTATTATCCAAGTCATGTACCGCATTAGTCCTCTCCCTATCTTGTAAAATTATATTTTCCCTCTCCACATCCTTAGTAGCTCTTCTAGCTACCCTATCCAACTCGGAGAGATTAATCTCTTCATCCGAAGAGTAATTTCCTTGCTCTCCTATTCCTACCTCCAACGGGGCATCCCCTCTCCTAGCCCTAGTAGTTACCGCTAGTGCAGGTGCTTCTTCAACCACACCCTTACCCTTCACTAACTCTTATGTAATAGCATTGATGTGAGGAGGCCATTGACTTTGCTCCTCTCCAATTCTCGTTGGGAGAGGAAGCATGTCATCACATGTGGCCTCCAACACTCCATCCATGAACCTAACATCTTGGGAGTTAGATGGTCCCGGATCCGTTGGAGGCGCTTGTCTCCCGTTACTACCATTAGGTGGAACTCCTTGTCTATTTTGTATTGGAATGTAACCGGTTGTAGTTTGCAAGCCCGCCGGTGGATGAAAAGTTTGCCTAGCATTACTATGGTCATAGTATAAGTTAGGTGGCCTAAGTTCATTGGCCGGTACTCCTTGTGGCCTAGCACCTCGCATATTATCCCTTGCTTGTTGTTGTGGATTAGCCACCGGGTAAGGGACATTAATTATTTTGTCCGGTTGGCGACACGTATCCGAGGGATGACTTCCTCCACAATTGCTACAATTAAACTCTTGACCTTCGGACCAACATTGTCCTTGAGCGTGCCACCTTCCACAAAAGGGATGAAATTCCTTCTTCTCTAAATTTTGGCCACCTTGCCCTCTAGGTTGTGGTCCTCTATTGCTTCCATTTCCATAGTGAGGTGGCGCTTGACCTCGTTGATTTTGTTGAGGTGGGTTACCGTTTCCTCTTTGGTCACGGTTTTGTCCACTTCTACAAAATTGACGCGTGTGGCCCGGTTGGCCACATTGGACACACCATAATCCGGAAGAATGCCTACCCGACTCAACCGGGGGTGGAGGCCCCGGTTGTTGACTCCGGATCATTAATGACATTTGATCCGTGAGGCTTTGCATTTGTTTTATCATAGCCTCTTGGAATCCTAGTTGGCTAGCACCTAGTCTTCTCTCAACCTCCTCCAAGTGTGGATCCGTTCTAGGGGCCGGTAGTGCCAAAAGAGGTGCCGGTTCCCTAACCGCTAAAGGTCGGGGGCCGGTGTCCACAATGGCATATGGAATTTGGTTCTCATACTTAGCGGGTTCTACCGCTACCACCCTAGGGCGTATGGGGATGAATTGTGGGATCAATTCATCCTCCCTTCTCCATAGCCTTTCGTGATCTTTATCCAAGTTTTCAATATCTCTAGCCGCACGCTTGGCATCCGCCAAGGTCAAGGGATTCCTTTCTAGAACACCCCTAATAGTTCCGGACTTAAAAAACCCTTGAATGAAAAATTGCTTTAGCGTGTCGTCGTTGAGCATGGTACCCACAAATCTAGTGCACACTAAATCAAACCTCCTAATGTAAGCCGAAATTTCTTCCTCCCTTCCTTGCTTCAATGACGACAATGCCCTTAATGCGGTACTTTGACCCACTTCCGGCCTAAATTCGTTAAGAAACTCCCTTTGTAATTGTTCCCATCCCCTAAAATGTCCCTCGGCATGATCCCGATACCATTCATAGGCTTCCCCCTCTAGAGTGGTAGGAAACCACACTAACCAATAACCCGGGTCGGTTATGAGGAAGCTAGCCAACCGTTCGATATACCGTTCCATGTGCCGAGAGGGGTCCTCATCCTTGGTCCCATAAAATTTAGGGAGATGAGATGGCATATCCATCGCCGCTAAATTTTGTGGAACCACAATTGGTAGGCCTCTTGGCCTAACCAATGGGTCTATTGGAGGTATAGGAGGTATGAGCGGAATTGGGGGTATGGGTGGTGGATCCATCCCCCGTTCCTCGGCCATGGTGACCGGTGAACTATTCAACAATCCCCTATCAACTTCTACCGGGAATTCTTCTCTAAGTGTGTAATTTTCCGAAGAAGTTTCACCACTCAATTTGGAGGGAGTGATCTCCTCTTCAAGTTGAGCTCCAAGTTCTAAGGTGTCTAGAATTGACCTAGTCCTAGGTTCGACGTTCAAACAACTCTCTATTCTAACATTATCTTGTTCTAATCTATCACTGATTTTAGAGGACCGCCTCTTTCGAGTAGATTTCTCTAGTCCTACTATCAAACTTGGTTTTTGTGAGCGAGTCCTACCTTGCATTCCATAAGAATCGATCGACCCTCACTTGACCACACATAATCCTAGCAATTCCCCTCTTAATATTTTCACTTGTCTTGGTGTGGTTATAATTTTTTTAGGAGGTGAGGAAAAGAACCTGCAAGCCCACTTAGGTGAAAGAATCCCAATAGGGGATAGGCATGTTCATGTTAATTTTTTGGTTAAGTCGGAGCATCACCTCCGCACCTTCCCGCAAATTAACACTCACCACAATACCGATTGTGAGGGGGTGACCTTCCGAGTAGATTATGTTAAAAGTCGAGGCTTCACCCTTCAACTTCTCACACCATCCACAATTCGGGAATTACCCTCTACAACGGATAACAACAATCACGAGTACAAAAGGCATTCCTTAATTAGTTAATGAGTTCACTTTGAAGAAATAAACATACCTTGAGCAATCGCATCCCCCTGTGAGTTAGCACTCCCCTCAATCGTGACTCAATGTAACAACACCATAAACTTTGTGAAATATTAATTTAATCTAGAGCATGAAATGACAACTCCCAAAACTTTGAGACTCACCCCGAGGTGAGTGTCAAAGTTCAATGTCCTAAGGTGAATTTACCCTCTAATGTTTTAATGAGCTACTCGGTTATAGGTTCCTTTTAAGTTCTTAGCAAATCCCCAAAAAGGTTGAGGACGTACCTTCGCCGCGCTCCTTCCTCAAAAATGAATTTGCGTAATTGACAATGCAATTCATTCCAAGGAATAGTTGAAATACAATGAATTCAAATGTAACCCAAAGAGAGAATACTTACCGAGTTTCGGGTGCTCCTTCCCTTCTCTCAAGTTTGTGTCTCCAATTTTTCCTAGTCGCCTCCAAGTCTCCTAGTCGCCTCCAAGTCTTGTAACTACCTTCCGCTTCGCTCCCGGCGGACGCACCAATTATGTGAGGCCAAACCCCCCACCCTTAAGCGTCCGTAGTCCGAGTAGTGGGTTTGGGCTCACATTCCTCCGCGGTATTGGATTTGGACTTGGATGAGTCCATAGTGCAAGGTTCACCCTTCAAGTGGTCTTGGATTTAACTAGCTCCTTCATAAACCCAACTCCTTCATGAACCCAACTCCTTAGCTTCTAACTAAATAAACCCAGCTCCTTCGTAAACCCAGCTCCTTCATGAACCCAGCTCCTTAGCTTCTAACTAAACAAACCCAGGTCCTTCATAAACCCAGCTCTTTACTTTCTAACTAAACAAACCCAGCTCCTTCATAAACCCAGCTCTTTCATGAACCCACAACTTTGTAGTTGTAATCCCCAACTACCTCACTAATTATTCAAGCCCTTAACTAATCTTCCTACCTAATTTTCCTAATTCTACTAACAACCCCTTTCTAATCACACAATTCTTCTCTAATCCTAAAATCCTAAAATCCTAGAGAGGAGAGGGGAAGAGAGAATTTCCTAACTTCACTAAGACTAACTAATCCACACAAGTATATTTTTGCACTCATCACAACCTCAAGTGCTCAACTCTTAAACATGGAACTTGCAACCACGTGTATTCAAAACATGAACTTTAAGTACCACAAATTGGAATCATGAATTAACTTTAAAATCCTTCACGTCAACACTAATTCTACCAAGAGGTCAAGCCCTCTTCAAGGCTAACAAGCCTTGGCTCTCAAACTAAAAACTAAGCACACACATGTGCTCCAATATGGCTTCCCACACCCACACTTATAACTCGTGGGGTGCCTTGGAGCACAAAGGAAAGAGAGGATGAGTGAGGGAAGAATGAGGGATTATATAGTAAGCTTGAGGGGGTGAGCACCCTCAAGGCTCACGATAAGCCCTTGAGATTTCCTCCTACTTAGTAGGCACCAATCCTATCTTCTAAGCCTTCCTCCCTCAAATGATCAACAAGGATCCTAATTCGAACATTTAACTAGCCTTGGCTTTCTACCTACCACACTTTACCAAACTTGGGATGCTTCAACCCAAACTTAGCCTCCTTCGCTTTCCGCCGCCATAACTTTCTCCCCTTGCTTTCCCAAATCGTCGCTCACCACTTAATTCAAACCACGATGCTTAACTCGTGATTTGATTGGTGCTTTGAGAATTTGCTTATCCTCCACCTTGCATTCTTCCTTGGACCTTCCCCATTAAGTGGCCATGATGAGGTGGTCCACTTGTGCGCTCCATGTGATCCTCCATTCATCCCAATTCGAATGCACTTGCCTCTTGAGTCACTTTGGTTGTCTCCATCCATTTGTACTAGCCTACTCACTAACTACTCAATCCAAGTTCTCCTTACCTATCCTCATTCACTCAAATCCTTCCGAAGGTAAAAACACAATAACAACTCACATCCTAGCCTCTTACAACATGGTACTTCTAAGACTAACATTTCACTCTTTTTATATTTTTGTGAAGTAACATGCTACTTCAAAGTGCATCAACTAACGTTTCAAGGGTCTAAGACTAAATGTGGGCACCCTTTTGGGCTCACACAAACATATCAACCCACAATATGAGATGCCCTCGGAACCTAGGCCACCACACCAACCTGTCTAGACACAAATAGATTTATGAAATGACACCTAACCTGGCCCACCTCCAAAATCTGCCACACAAAAATTTCTAAAATTTCACCTGCCCCCCTAATCCCAAATTCAGAATGCAATCATATAAACCCACAATATGAGAGGCCCTCGGAACCGAGGCCTCCCCACCCACAGATCTAAACACAACTAGAGTTATGACATGACACCTAACCTTACCCATGCCTAAGTCAGCCACACCAAAATTTCTGAAATTTCACCCGCCCCCTTAACCCCACAAATTCAGAATGCAAACATATCAACCCACAATCTGAGAGGCCCTCGGAACCGAGGCCTCCCCACCCACATATGTAGACACAACTAGAGTTCTGAAATGACACCTAACCTTACCCATGCCTAAGTCTGACACACCAAAATTTGTGAAATTTGACCCGCCCCTTAACCCCACAAATTCAGAATGCAAACATATCGACCCACAATCTGAGAGGCCCTCGGAACCGAGGCCTCCCCACCTACAGATCTAGACAGAACTAGAGTTCTGAAATGACACATAACCTTACCCATACCTAAGACAGCCACACCAAAACTTCTGAAATTTGACGCGCCCCTTAACCCACAAATTCAAAATGCAAAAATATCGACCCACAATCTGAGAGGCCCTCGGAACCGAGGGCTCCCCACCCACATATCTAGACACAACTAGAGTTCTGAAATGACACCTAACCTTACCCATGCCTAAGACAGCCACACCAAAACTTCTGAAATTTGACCCGCCCCTTAACCCCACAAATTCAGAATGCAAACATATCGACCCACAATCTGAGAGGCCCTCGGAACCGAGGCCTACCCACCCACATATGTAGACACAACTAGAATTCTGAAATGACACCTAACCTTACCCATGCCTAAGTCTGGCACACCAAAATTTGTGAAATTTGACCTGCCCCTTAACCCCACAAATTCAGAATGCAAACATATCGACCCACAATCTGAGAGGCCCTTGGAACCGAGGCCTCCCCACCCACATATCTAGACAGAACTAGAATTCTGAAATGACACCTAACCTTACCCATGCCTAAGTCTGGCACACCAAAATTTGTGAAATTTGACCCGCCCCTTAACCCCACAAATTCAGAATGCAAAAATATCGACCCACAATCTGAGAGGCCCTCGGAACCGAGGGCTCCCCACCCACATATCTAGACACAACTAGAGTTCTGAAATGACACCTAACCTTACCCATGCCTAAGACAGCCACACCAAAACTTCTGAAATTTGACCCGCCCCTTAACCCCACAAATTCAGAATGCAAACATATCGACCCACAATCTGAGAGGCCCTCGGAACCGAGGCCTCCCCACCCACATATGTAGACACAACTAGAATTCTGAAATGACACCTAACCTTACCCATGCCTAAGTCTGGCACACCAAAATTTGTGAAATTTGACCCGCCCCTTAACCCCACAAATTCAGAATGCAAACATATCGACCCACAATCTGAGAGGCCCTCGGAACCGAGGCCTCCCCACCCACATATCTAGACAGAACTAGAATTCTGAAATGACACCTAACCTTACCCATGCCTAAGTCTGGCACACCAAAATTTGTGAAATTTGACCCGCCCCTTAACCTCACAAATTCAGAATGCAAAAATATCGACCCACAATCTGAGAGGCCCTCAGAACCGAGGCCTCCCCACCCACATATCTAGACACAACTAGAGTTCTGAAATGACACCTAACCTTACCCATACCTAAGACAGCCACACCAAAATTTCTGAAATTTGAGTCACCCCCTTAACCCCACAAATTCAGAATGCAAACATATCAACCCACAATCTGAGAGGCCCTCGGAACCGAGGCCTCCCCACCTACAAATCTAGACAGAACTAGAGTTCTGAAATGACACATAACTTTACCCATACCTAAGACAGCCACACCAAAACTTCTGAAATTTGACGCGCCCCTTAACCCCACAAATTCAGAATGCAAAAATATAGACCCACAATCTGAGAGGCCCTTGGAACCGAGGCCTCCCCACCCACATATCTAGACACAACTAGAGTTCTGAAATGACACCTAACCTTACCCATGCCTAAGACAGCCACACCAAAACTTCTGAAATTTGACCCGCCCCTTAACCTCACAAATTCAGAATGCAAACATATCGACCCACAATCTAAGAGGCCCTCGGAACCGAGGGCTCCCCACCCACATATCTAGACACAACTAGAGTTATGAAATGACACCTAACCTTACTCATGCCTAAGACAACCACACCAAAATTTCTGAAATTTGACCCGCCCCCCTAATCTGAAATTCAGAATGCAAACATATGAACCCACAATATGAGATGCGTCGGAACCGAGGCCTCCCCACCCACCAGTCTAGACAGAACTAGATTTCTGAAATGACACCTAACCTTACCCATACCTAAGTCAGCCACACCAACATTTCTGAAATTTGACCCGCCCCCTTAACCCTTGAAATTCAGAATGCAATCATATCAATCCACAATTTGACCTGCCCTCGGAACCGAGGCCTGCCCCACCTTCTTCTCTAGACACAACTAGATTTGAGCCAAGACACCTTACCTCCACTGTCGCAACGTGCTCCTCGCCTTCGGGTTCGGGACCACAGTCCTCCCCCATAGCCGTATCTTCATTTGAGACCTCCATTCCCGTATCACCTAATGCTTCGATGCTCCTCCCCTCCACTAAGCTCTCTTCATTACCGCCTTGCCCTCCGTCGCCTATCGATATTATAGAGGATTGCCCTTTCCCTCCACTCTCAATGTCTAGGGTTTTGGGTGCACTCGACTGGGCTCTTCTTAGCCCTCCTCCCCCCTTCCCTCACGACACCCCTCGGCCTTGTCCCGCTCGCTTCCTTGCCTTCATTTTCGGACGTGCTTGTTTCCCCTGTATTGTGGGTGAATTGTTCTCTTCCATTTGTCCTCTGGACTCCTCTTGCTGACTGAACCCCTCAATATCATGCCCTTCGAATATATTTCCACTGCCACCGCTACCGCTTTCTCTCTGTTCAAAATTACATCATCACTGGCAACTTTAGCTTCAAGTCAAGATACTCTGATTTGGTACATACTGGTCAAACTGCATTTCCTACATTTTGCCATCACATTCACGTATTACCGCATCAATAGAACCCTCTCTACTCTCTTCCTTCGAATCACTTTGAGCGCTCTCGCTATCTTTCTCGTCTTCGCTCCGTCCTTCTGACGGTGTACTGCTGGAATCCTTCTTTGCGTCCACCTCTTCCTCTATAGACTCTAGGTCCAAGGACCTGGCTTGGGAATCCATCCTCCACAGATTTCCTTGCTTGTACGCGATGGTCTCGCTCAAGTCTGTGGGCGTCCCACGGCCCTCTATGCTCGGTTCTTTTTTCTTCTTCAATTCCCTCCTCCTCCTCTGCTTCGAGTTGTTGAAGTTCGTCCCGCCCCTTCTTTTCTTCCGCCTCCGCGATGGTTCATCCGTCGATTGTGAACTATGCCCTGTTTCCTTCATGTGTGTGTCCCACCTCCCCTACAATATCCGGATTGCTTCACTATGGCCTTTCGGCATCAGACTACATCCACAAAATACCACACCTTCAGCTTCTCATGCCTTTACATTGCATATTTTGTGGGGTTTAGGGATTGGGTGTGTCCATCAGCCATTTTTCCAATTTCAACATCGCCATTGAGGATGTAATATACCATTTATAAGACGACTAATTTCTCACTATCATGCGGATATGTACGAACACCACTTCACTCTTATTTTAAGGGTAGAAGTTCATATTCTATTTCCAGTGCATGACACTTCTTCCTTAAATTTGATTTCATAATCAGAAGCTCGGCAGGCTTCCCTGAATTTGGTGGCTACAGATGATGCCAACGTATTACTCGCTTTTGCGTCGTCTCCTACTGTCAATGTTCCCATTTCTTTCTGTGTCCATTGTTTGTTTCTTTCATAAGGGGGCTGTCAGTAGCCCCCCATCGCTTCCTCACCTTATTTTGATAAAGTTTAAATTTGCATCATTGCCTTTGGTGCCCCTCGCTTTCCACATTTGCATCCCTCCCACATGCGCTTTGCACCCTCTTTGTTCTCCACTCTCATCCTCTCTTGTCCTTTTCTCTCTCAATGGCTTCGTCCTCCACTGTGCCTTGTTTGTCTGAGATGGCCGAGGTCCGTGCCAATGGTCTCGGGGTTCCCATTCTCTTCCCTGTGGATGCTACTGGCTTTGCATCTGTCTCTGTTATTCACCTCAGCATCCGGTTCTCTTTGATGGAGAGTACAATTTGGGTGGAACGTGAAATCTACAATCCTGACACGTCGTTATTGTCTGTCACCTTCCGTGAAAACTCGAAGCTTGCTGACAACGGATCTGTTGTCTGGGAACTTGGCCCTGGCAAGTTCAGGGTCTATGGGCTCCCCGACTCTCAGCTGTCCGTATCCACTGAGCTCCTTCCCTCTCTCCGATCGTCCACTTGCACCTTGGGTACTCCTCCCGTTGTGAAGGTGAAGATTGAGCCCGGTGTGCATACTGTCATCGATCTGTCTGAATCCTCCGATGAGGATGCACCCCCTCAACCTAATCCCGATTTCAATGCGTCTCCTTCATCGCAACATCCCCTGTCTGTCACCGTGTCTACAAGTCGCCCTGTGCAAGCGAATCCTCTTCCTCCTTCCCCTTCCGAACCATTTTTTTCCATTGTTCACTGTCTACGTAAACTAGCTTCTATGCATGGTAAGAAAAATATCCTCAAGAAGTTAGATTATGACACATTGCAAATTGAAGAGGTGAATTTCCTCCCCCCACGCTTTGACGGTCATCGGATGTTTGTCCTGCCCCCCGTTGGTGGCTTGTCCTCTCATACAAAGGCCAAATCCATGGACGGCATGGACAAACGCTACGACGGCCATGTCTGGACCAAAACCCAGACCACCAACATCAGCAATGACCTAGGCCTTGCTTTTCGATCCTCCACATGCGTTGGCCACCTGGAGTGCCAAAATCCTCAGTGCGACTACCTCCAACGTGCTCATCGTACCTCCACGGTCAATGATACCGATTTTGACGGCTTCACTAAGGAGCCCTTCTCCATTGGTGGTCCCCTGCCTGCCGGCTCCACTCTAATGTGCAGGATTTGCAAGGAGCCTCCCATGTGCATCGCACCATGCCATGCCAAAATCTTCTATGTCCACGGCAATGTCACCACCCAACGTGTGTGCATTCATCTAGGCTACCATCGGCACCCCGTCAAGGTTGGCAACTGCAGAGATAGCCGCAAGCGTATCGACGCCCTCATCGAGGAGCACGTCGAGCGAACGCCCCAAGCCACTCACAACAAAATCATTCTCGAAGCCAGCAAGGACCTTGTGGGTGAGTTCCTCCTCCGCAATGATAGTGATCCTCATCAACTTCTTTCATTGGAAGAACTTGAGCCTGTCTTTGATCGCTGCAAGGAATTAAATTCCCCCCACCTCCAAAACAAGGTTACAACCTTCAAATACTTGCGAAGGTTAGGAGTTATGGATGGCATTGCTAAGCTTAGAGGTGTCAGCACTTGGGCCTATGTTCATCGGAATCAATTCCCTGGTCAGGGTGACGAGGCGGACAAAGTCTTCGTCTTCAAGATGTCCGAGGTTGGCCCCGGCAGTGGGGTCGACTTGGTTAGGCGCATGCAACCTGGCGGGGATCTCGAGCATGCTTGGATCATGTCCGACCATGTCAAGCGCGTTGCCAAATGGACCACCATGGCCTGCCACGTATACGACGGGACATACCAGCGCATTATGACCATCGCTTGCTGCGACTTCCAATCCGAGGATAAGGATGCCCAAGTGCTCTTCTAGCATAACCTCAACCACGTCATGGCTCGCCACGGAATCCCGAAACCACACTTCAAAGGCTTCATGGCCGATAGTGCGCAGGCCAATTGGAACACTGTCAGGATCGTCTACGGTTCCGGAGATCCTAAGGTTCCTATCAATGGTCGCGAAAGGACTTGCTACTTCCACTAGACCCAATCCTTGGAAAAACACACCAAACTCTATATCAAGCATGATTTACAAAACCAACACAAACGTCTCTGCCTCCAGTACCGTGACGCCTCCTCTATGCTGGAGGCAGAGACGAGGTACCTTGCTATCAAGGCTTGGTGGGCTTCCGCTAACTGCACCTCTGAGGACGGTCTCAAACACCTTCAACTTTGGCTAGCCTTCTGGCATTTCCGCTATAAACAATGGGGTGGCTTCATGAAACTGGTGCGTCTTTAATTTTTTTGCTTATGTTATATTCTTCCTTCACGTTTGGCGTCGCCAATTTCTTATACCGTCCCTCCTTCGCGCAGGAGAAAATTATGACAGCCGAAGAATTTGCACAAATGCCGAATTGCAACCTTGCCGAAACCATTCACAACAAATGGCTTCAAGCGTCTGTGTCACCCAAAGTCCCTCACCCTTGATTTCGTCCTAGCCCGAGTGTAAAATGTTGGACTGACACATAATAACTCCCTCCTCGGTAGTTCAATGTATAATTATTTCAACCAAGAGAGTGCGAGTGTTTAAAAACACTTACCTCAATGGTCAATCACCAATACATTCAAAAGTTACACACACCCCTTCCTACCTAATGAATCCAACACTTTAAGTCTAAACATCATAAATCAAAAACTAAAAGAGTGTGTCACTATTTTTTGGAAAGTTTGGACATAGTCTCGGTTTTTTGGCTCTCAAAAATTCATGTGAAGTCCAAAAAATGAGTTCTTGGTATCCATGGATAGGTAATGAAGTCCTCTAAATGAATATGCAATAATATTTCTACTGCCAAAAAGTATATGGTCGCAATTCTACGCTGTTCCCTTTGAATCTGCATTTTTTCACTATTTTTTGGAAGTTTGGACATAGTCTCGGTTTTTTGGCTCTCAAAAATTCATATGAAGTCCAAAAAATGAGTTCTTGGTATCCATGAATAGGTAATGAAGTCCTCTACATGATTATGCAATAATATTTCTACTGCAAAAAAATATATGGTCGCAATTCTACGCTGTTCCCTTTGAATCTGCATTTTTTCACTATTTTTTTTTTGGAAGTTTAGACATAGTGTCGGTTTTTTGGCTCTCACCCTAAAACCATGCACACACACGTGCTCCTATCTTGCTTCCTTCACACCCACACTTATAACACGTGAGGTGCCATGGAGCACGAAGGAAAAAGAGATGGATTGTTCTAACCACAAGAAAGAAGAAGTAACAAGTAACTTCATAAGAGCCTTGAACTAGTGAGAGAGATCCCAGTAGAAAAAATCCTAATGTGAGAGATTCTAGTGTGTGAGAGAGAGGTCCAAGAGTGAGAGGAGAATGAGAGAGGAGAGAATGAGTCTCCGTGCTCTCCTCCATGGGACTACCCCCTCCAACCACCAAGCATTCACCACCGTAGATCAAGCCATACCTACATCTAATGGTTGACATCCACGGCCTCCATCATCCTAATCCTTGATCAAACTCCAAGATCCAACGGTCTTCATCCGCCCTAATCTCCTCCGCTTGATGTCATCCTCCGTTCGTCTCCGTTCGCCCGTTGTCATTCGTGGTTTTCTTTCATACTAACTACTTGACCAAAGATACTTACTACTTACTAACTTCCTCTAATTCCAATGCCAACACAACAACCGCTCATCACTTCAAACTAAAAATTAAATCTAAACACCAAAGCTTCATTATTTTTATGATTTTGAATACTTTAACAATTGTCAAAGTTAAGTTTTACGGAACTTAAGGGTTAACACCACATGTGAGCATCATATTTGGCTCACAGTCTGGCAACAAAGGTGGCGATCTTTATGTGGCGACTGTGGATGACTACATACGAGCGTTCCTTCAAGTTGTGGCGTACCATCAATTTCTAAAGGGTGGCGTTGGGGGAGATGGCCTTAGCAAAGAAGAACTCAAGCTTAGATGTGCTCAACGTCGTGCTCAACGAATTGGTGACCATGCTGTTCTACAGAAGGTTCTACTCGACATGCCTGGTGGAGACGAATTCTGAATTCGTAATCCCCACCTCGAGGGTGCCGAGGTGTTCGGATCCCAGAAGCGCAAGCCTGACACCCCCATTGGAGCCGACGAAGAGACCCACCGCCCCGACACCGTCAATTTCTCTCGCCCTTGTGTCAGTCAAATAACCACGCGATCTCATGCTACACCTCTGCCTACCATCATCGAGGAATCCTCTCCGTCAGTGCTGGAGGTTCCACCACCCTCACCTATAGGTCTTGATTTTCCCCACGTCACAGCTGTACAAGAGTCCAAAGTGGACGAGAAGCTCTGGCATATTGCTCGTGTTCCTTACAATTCCTCCAAGGCATGTTGGGCCATGCATGCAGTCACCAAGAAGAAATGTACTGCCAAAATCGTCACCAACAGGAAGAGCACCCCGGCCCCAGCATACATCGGAGTTTGGAACTATTACAAATTCACCACACCCAAAGTTGAGAAGTTTTTCTTTTGCCCTGATGACATTGAGCGTTGTGTTAAGAGCTCTCGTCGCAAGTGGGTCGACAAATTCTCTGTTGATCAAGAAAGACCTCCAATCCCGCCCGTGTGGCCTGTCAAACTTGGCACTAACCTCTCTCGTCTGGAGATCCTTAAACTTGAAAATGCCGGCTTTCAACTCCCCCAAAAAGAACGCATCACTCCAACTCGCCTTTTTAACACCTCCGCTCCTCCCCTCGACCTCTCCGGGGTGGACATTCCAGCCAACCCAGACTCTTACCCTACTTCTAGGCAGTCCAAACCTACACGACGGTCCAACACTGCACCATCAACAAAACAAATGCAGATGGTCGCATCTGCACGAGCTATGCTCGCGACCATCTTGAAGGTAACCATGATTCCACGCCCTGGATTTGGTTGCGTGATCATGTTGCAATCCAGACCTTGTCGCAACCCTTGCTAGGTCCCATTGCTAACTCGGTCCATTTTTCGATTCTAGCAAGAGTTACGAGCGCTAACCCTTCGCATACCGCCATGCGAAAGGTTAGCTTCCCAATACCGCGGACCCCAAGCTCATAGGAGGGGGACCAAACCTCCTACTTGGTTTTCGGGACTCACCTCTCAATCGGTAACTGTTTCTTAGATTTGGACTTCCATCCATGGAAGTCCAATCTCATGTTGCACATCGTGTTGCCGGAGCAACACTACAACAACCCGAGCCTTACTAGGCAACTATGCCCTCACAATGGGCCAATGCCCTTGGAGGCCTAGCCGTTGGGCCTCGGGTGGGTGAGGCCACACCACCTCACCCATATAAGCCTCTAGGACTCTAGGCAGGACCCCTACCCCACCGTCAAGTAACCATTTGTCTCTCCCCCAACACTTGGGGCCAAGTAGACATTTCCCTTAGCCGCTAGCTGCATAGCCGCTAGCTGCATAGCCGCTAGCTGCATAGCCGCTAGCTGCATAGCCGCTAGCTGCATAGCCGCTAGCTGCATAGCCGCTAGCTGCATAGCAGCTTTAGAACCCCATAACTTCCTCATATCTTGTCTGATTCTAACAATCGACCACTCCATCCTGATCTACATTTCATGTAAATCACGATGGACTACTCACTTGCCCCATTCGGGCAAGTACAAAGGAAGTTATGCCACTTTAAAGGTTCGCAGTCCCGGGAGCCACTCCCAGGCCACTGCTGGTCCAGGGCGCTGTCCCGGGACAGCGCCCCACTCAACTTGCCATATCTTCTAGCTAACACCTCCAAATGAGGTGTTCTAAAGCATTCTAGAATCGGCATGCCATAAGCTACACATAGCTTATGGCCTCACCCTCATGCCTCCTAGTCTCCGTTGGTGGGAGGCATTCCCAACGCCCGGGGCCCTCACCCACACTAGGATCACTTGGGCCCTCTCACCAACGGCGCCACAAGTCCCGGGTGTCACTCCGGGGTCCCCCTTGTGCCCAAGGTGTTTCGGACAATCCTTTTGGAGAGGTCCGCGACAAACCTGCACCTACACAATCAGTTTACCAACTCAAGGTGAGCTCTCTGTCCGAGTGTAATTGTCCGGTGTGAACCACCAGAGTGGTCCACCACTCCGTGGGGTCACTTTAGTTAGGATTTTAGTATTAAAAGTTAGGATTGATAGCGAATTAAGGGAAAAATTAGTTCATTTAGCGTTTAGCTCAAAAAGGGGAAGGAAAATTACCGAGGACTTCGGACCTTCATCCGTGAAGGGGAAAATCTAGTTTTAGGTAGAGTTAATAAAAATGAAAACTAACTAGAGATAGAAATTAGCTAAGGTAGGAAAAAATAGCTATCTAGGTAAGAGCCTAGTTAGCGGGGGAAAAACGTAGTTAGTGAAAGCAACTAGCTAAGAGGACTAAATTAGTAGAGCTAGCTAGGCAAGGGTTAGTTTAGTACTTAGTGTGGGTCACGCAAGACAAGTGGAGGTGCTCGGCGTGAGAAGAAAATTAGCGCGAAGACTTTAAAAAAAAAATAGCAAAGGGGCCACTTGCCCCCTTGCCAACTTGTTATCAAAAATTAAAACAAATTTGGAAGATTCCCGTCGGAGCCACCTCGGCGACGGGGTGGCAACCTCGACCGGAAAAACCCCCGAGCCAAAATTTCGGGAGGGGGTTGAAAAATGGAACCGGTGGCGGAGGGGTCCAATCCTTTTGTGAAAGGGTTTGAAAATCCCCTCCTTCCACCTTGAAAACTCCCTCTATTTCCCGAATAGTGGGCGAAGCTCTACATCAATGTAGTTAGAAAGAACTATTCTCTCTTTTTCTTAGAATTTGGGCGAAGCCCTACTTCAAGATAGTTAGGAGAAAATCCTTTAGCATGCATTCTCAATGGCCTAAGAGAAAGGCTTGACAAAACTCTTCTACTCTCTCTCCTAGTTAGAATGTGTGTTTATTAACACACCAACAAAATTCCTCCTTTCTTTTGTAGAGGTAGGTTGGATTGTAGAATTTCGAGTGAAGGCATTGTAGACCTCAGCTGCCAATGCCCTGAAGGCTTAGTTTAGAAGCTAAAACAAAATACTTATCATTTTTTTCTTAGAGAGATTTCCTATAGCTATCTATAGCCGTTTTCCACTTGTGATTTGGTCAAGATGACAATTAGTTATGGATTTTCAAAGATGGAGTAGAAAAACTGGGTGGTCCTGTGGGTAGCGGCTGCTGGATCAGACCTGCTAGCCCAATCAGAATTTTAATTCTAAAAAGTTATATTTTTTCCAAGTAGAACTTTTGTTTAGCTTTCCATAATTGCTTAGAACGTTTGATTTGAGCATGATTTGAATTAGATATGAATTTTTGAAGACGGGATACATAGTTTGAGAATTCTTGGTTGACTGCTGCATTACAGAGGATCTGCTGAATTCACTTGGGCTTAACTTGTTAATTGCATATTTTTATCACATAGATCTTTTTAATATCTTTCCATGGTTATATAGAACGTTTGATTTGAGCATGATTTGATTTAGATATGAATTTTTGAAGACGGCATACATAGTTTGAGAATTCTAGGTTGACTGCTGCATTGCAGAGGATCTGCTGAATTCAATTTGGCTTAACTTGTTAAACACATAATTTTACCAAATAGATCTTTTTAATACCTCTCCATGGCTATATAGAACGTTTGATTTGAAAAAGAATTGAATTAGATAGGAATTGTTGAAGACGAGATACATAGTTTAAGACTTCCTGGTTGACTGCTATGTTACAAGGAGTCTGCTGAATTTGTGTTGGCTTAACCTGCTGATGTCATAATTTTCCTAGTTAGAACTTGCTAATAGCTTTCCAATGGTATAAGAAAAGCCTAAATCCAAGTTGTAATGAATTCACTATGAATTTTTGAAGTTAGAAGTTAGATAGGTGGGTTGGAAGGATCGGTTGAATCGACCTCGTACTTCCAACCCTCATAACTTTTGCATTTCTTATCCGATTAAGGTGATTTTTAGATCGTTAAAAAGATAATTAAGTGCACTAAGTAAATATATTATTCTTAGGCCTAAATTACAGTGAAAAAATAACACTTTATATTTTAATTGTTAACTAAGGTACGCTTTCTGTCAAACTAGTTACAAGGGAGGCAAGGTCGACGCTCGGAAGTGGAGCAAGGAAAGAAGTAGCGGCTCGGCCTACATCGAGCCCAAATCAACCGAGGAGAATTGAGGTAAATTAACTAACCCTAGCTTTCCATTTAGGGTTGGAGGGAGCGCGGCTAAGGTACGCATTTCTAACCCACTCACCTATCTCGTAACGTCAAGTGGTTTGACCACTTGACCACCAAGGGGGTGCCCAACTCCATTGTTTTTGGGGCCCCTTGGTATGTTTTGTGGTAGTAGCTTCATTTATTAGAAAGTTTCGTATGTGGTGAAGTCGGGTTAATCACCGACACGACCACTCTGAATGTTGTTGATGGAAAGGTGGGGTTAATGGCCTACGAATCCATTATCATGTTGTTGGCCCCAAGGGTTGGAGGTGATGGCCCCAACCCTTGAAGATTGTGCAACAGGTTTAACACACAGGTTGCCCTATTCCCCGGTCCCATCAAGTTGAATTTTGTGGTCAAACCGTTTTAAACTAAGCAATAACCAACATAATTTGTACAACCCCTGTGGGCAAAAACCAACCGGGAACTTAACTCGAAGGATTGATCCCAACCCCTCCGGCGGCAAAGATCGGAGGGTTAGGGTATCAATCAACCTTCAAGAGACCCGCACAGGGCCTTGAAGGGTTCGGGTTAGGGCGTGCACCAAACATGTAGGTGGTGATGCCATAATACATAAACTTAGTAAGATAGATTTGGTTTAATCAACTAATAAACTAAGAATGAAGGTTGATAGGGTAGGATTTAATCAAGGTCCCCCCGTTTAGAGAATTTAATATATAAGAGGTAAGGAAGTAAATGTGGCCAAGGTAAAAGGTAAGGTTATTTCATTCATTAGGATTAGGTTGCCTTGATTCCAAGGCTGGTGCGTCTGCGCGTAGACTAGGATAGATTAGACATTAGGTTAGAAAAAAGGATAATTCTCTTAAGCACTCATTAATCTAGGCACAACCTACTGAAGGACACGACGCGATTAACGAATCCCTCCACAAATCTAAATACCCATAAAAAAATCATAACATCCGGGTTCGGCTTGGGCACCTGCTAAGGCAGGCCACCCTCACCGAAGGGCTTGTGCGGTACTTTTAGGCTCCTTCGGAGGAGGGTGCCCAAAAGCACCACACCCGGCCTTCAAAGATATGATATCAAAGTTCGGACGCAAGCGAAATTCGTTTCTGCATTGTAAGCACCTCTACTTCATTTTTGTCAAGGTTTCCAATATAGATCCTGACATTGACTTATTCATTCACGCCCCGACATTTAGCTTCAATGAGGTCAAAGTCATCCTTGAGGGGGGCCTCTTGACACAATCTACTTCTTAGAATTCCTCTCGGCCTAGGACTACAATGTGCCTTAATGGATGTGGCCATTAATGGACCTCGTGTGTACTCACAATTGTTTGTCATAAGAAATATAATCGCATGGATGATCTTTATTCCCTTGAGAATTTTGCACTACAACAGTCGACTATGTCATGTGTTTCTCGCACCGTTGACCAGTACATGTTCAATACAACATGTCTTCTCTTTCTATTAACTATACTTCCGTTGTGCCAGCTTCCTAGATGTTTGTGGCTTCACCTCATCATCCGTTCTCGATGGAGGTGGACCCGGTCGAAGTAAATCAACATAGCAAACCGTTCGGTCCTTCATCCGCTCCTTCAACGGACGTCGATGCGGCGATAATCTTCTCATCTTATCGCGAAACGACAAAGACCTCGAATATTCAGCTACTACCTTGACCTCCTCTTCCACATCAGTCGACTTGTCAGCACTCAAATCAACCCCATCATCTGCCTCCCTATCCACGCGCCTTGTTGCGTCCTTTGCCAGCACATCCGCCCGCATCTTCTCATTTTCTGCATAGCGTTGTCGCTCCTCTTCCACCCTCCACCTCCATGCTTGTCTGGACTGCGAAAATGGAGTCATCTCGTAGTCATCACCATATTGCTTCGCAGCACTCCTCTCACATTCCGGCGATGGATTAAAGGGAACATGGGGATCTCCTAAACTTCTAATCTCCTTCTCCCATCCTAGGCCAACAAAGTTGTCTCTCTCTTCTCCCATAATATGTATGCGTCTCTACATTCATATTGTGTATGAGTCTAAATTATGTCCTCATATATATTCAGCTGAAGATAAGTTCCTCGACCACAAATAATAATTGTTGGAGTCCACGATGTAGAGTTCACCCATAGATAGGAAAAAGACAAAATTGATGGAATAAAAACAAAGCAAGTCGCCCTTTGTATTTTCGTTGACTCAATCTTCAATCACGCCAATCTTAAAAAACCATTATCATTTATTTTTTCTTGAGATCATCATGCCTTTCAATTATATATTTTTCTATTATATCATAATTTGTCCATTATTTTAACATTTCTCGCTTCCCAAACTGAATCAGACCTTTTCAAATTCAGTGCCCCTTTATTTTTTGGCCTTAATATTCCACGGTTATAGGTCAAAAATTATTACTATTTTTAGTAAAAACCTCCAATATTTTTGGCATATTCGAATCTTATGCCCAAAAAATCTCATATTACTAAAAATATTTTACTATTTTTACATCTTGTCCGTTCACCGCTCTCCAAATCTCCGCTCTTCGCTCACCGCTCACATAGCAGTGTCGTCCGAGTTTCGAGCAGGTAGTGGGTGCAATGTTGTTCCTTTACATTGCGACTTATCAACTTTTGTACAATATCCTTCCTATTGGGGCTCACACAAGTCTCTTCTGTCCACCATTTCAGAACAAGCTCCTTCACCTCGTTGGGAATACCGGGCCTCTTCTTGCGCCTTGCAAGTGCAAAAGGTGTCCCAGCCAAGTGCACAGTACGTCGGTGGTTTATGGCTACCCTCAAATTGGACGGGTGAACCTTCAAAACCCTTGATAAAGCCTTCGTACTTGTCACAGTAGTACATACAGCCGCATCCAGAAGAACAACCTTCCTAACGAGCATATCTGCCGAATGAGCACTCTTCACAACCTCCAACTCGTGCTGGTAATTCTTGAGGAATTCAAACTGAACCTTTGCATCTTGCCCACGAGGATAATATTGTGGAAGAAACAAAGAAACACACTCGTCCTCTAGAAAAAACTCCATGATCTTCAAGCGAGAGGAGGCGTCGGGACAACCTTGCATCTGAATCATGAAAAAATTCACGATCTCAGATACCACACGCAATAGTTCACGAAGGCACATCTCCTTGCCCCCCCTGATTCTTCCTCGACAGTGGAAAGCAACCTCGCCTCCCTTTCTCTCTCTCTGCAACTCCCGGCGTTTGCATTGTCTCTCTGCCTCCGCATCTCTCAAACCCTCCCTCATTGCATCATAATCCTCAGCCCTTGCACACGGCCCCTTCCTCTTCACCCCTGCACGTCGCTGTTGTGAGCCCAATATGGTGCCCACATGTGTTCTTAATCGCAAGGATTAACAAAACTCGGACTTTTAGTTGTGTTCAAATATTCAAAAACATAAAAACAAGTTGTGTTCTTAGTTATTAGTTGAATTAAGTTGAAGCTAGGGTGTTAGTACTTAAATGCTACTAGGAATTATTAGAGTTATTTAGAGGTGGGTTAATGGGGTTCCTAGGCTTAAAGGCTTAAGCTTAGTAAACGGGGTTTTGTTAACCTATATAGATAGTCACTGGATTTTGGCACATCCGCCTGTGGATGCGAGTTGTGTGTAAGAGACTGGATTAAGGTCTGGACCGACCCGGGTTCGAATCCGGTTGGTTCCATTGACTGGTGCTATCCCAAGATGAGCTAGTGGTAAAAGCAGGAATAGTCTGTAGGCGGATACGGTGAAGAAGTTACTACATATGTGTAAGTAGAACCTTCTCAATTACTTTTCATTTTTTAGAAGCATTTTATTTATATTCACCTAACCGCTCACGGTTTATGAAGGTTCGCGGGTTAATTAGAAAGGAGGTTAGTGAATCAAATTATATTTAAGTTAAGTAATTCGTATGAAGAAGTCAAGATACTTGCGAAGGACATTAGGATGGCAACGAACGGTGGATGATGCTAAGCGGATGAAGCCGGACGGATGAAGACCATTTGATCAAGTGGATGGAAGACCAAGACCGTTGGATCTAGGGATTTTAGGGATGACGGCTAGAGTATGACGGCCGGCAATTCCAACCGTTAGATGTATGGTTAGATCTACGGCCGGTAAGGTTTGGTGATGGAAGGAGGTAGTCCGATGAAGACCGTCGGATCAAGTGGATGAAAGACCAAGGCCGTTGGATCTAGGAATTTTAGGGATGACGGCTAGAGTATGACGGCCGGCAATTCCAACCATTAGATGTATGGTTAGATCTACGGCCGGTAAGGCTTGGTGATGGAAGGGGATAGTCCCCCGAAGGGAAGGGAGGAGGCTCATTCTCACTCTCTCACTCTTGCAATTAGGACTACTTCTCTCTCTCTCCCTCACTAGGTAGATGAAGGCACAAAGCTCTTAGAAGGAAATAATAGGAATGTTAGCAAAGGGTTCATAAATCCTATGAAGGTTGAATGACGGGGTTGGAGTAGGCTTAGTGATAAGTGTGGTAATATGCTATGTGTATTGTGATCAAGTAATGAACCTCAGTGAGAGGCATTATATCATTAGATCTCTAGGTTGATATTATTTAGCCTACAACCTTGAACTTGAAGTTTTCTTTGATTTGTGTGAGTGTGATACTCTAGTGTTTGTAAACACTTGAGTTTGAGTTAATAAAGGAGGAGGTGTTAGGTACATTGATTCACCAATTAGAATGGATATAAGTTACAACTGATTACTAAGGCCAGTGAAGTTCATGTGAGTCATGGGCTCCCACCCGGACTACAGACGCATAAGGGTGGGGGTTTATGGCTGACAGCTGTGCATGTCTTGCATTCCCCATTGGCGACGTGTCTGAATCGAAACCCACAAAACTAAAACCCTCAGCAATGATGCACTCCCTTCGAACTTCAACACTGAACCTTAAACGACGCATAGCAGGATGCACAAGAATTGAGGTACCCTAGCGCCAAGGTGCGAGACGAAGGAACGAAGATGCTGTCAGTAGAAGCGACAAAGAAACCATCCACAATACAAAAGCGACCAAATCTGCCGCCTGGATACACGGAGTACTGATCATCGGACTTTTTATACTAACTGTACATGGTGGTACTCAAGGGCGGGGGGGGGGCGACCGTAGCATATTATCACCCCATTATCTCATGTGCAATCCGGTTGTTTTCTTTGTGGATCACATGACTATCAAGTACTTGGTCAACAAAGCGGAGCTAAGTGGAAGACTAGCTAGGTGGGTTTTGTTGCTGGAGGAGTTTGACTACACGGTTGAGTACAAGCCCGGTCGTATGCATTTACAAGCGAACCACTTGTCTAGGTTGTCAGAGGACGTAGGCATTAGTCCAGTTGATGATAGGTTAGTTGATGACGATCTTTTTGTTGTTACCGCACAACCCGAGTGGTATGCCGGTATAGTAGAGTTTTTGACAACTCAGTAGTTGCCAGTGGAGTGGACCAAGGAGGATAGAAAGAAGGTTAAAGTCAATAGTAGGCACTTTGCAGTGATAGGCCATAGGTTGTTTAGGAGGGGAGCTGATGGATTGTTGAGGAGATGTGTGTCAGAGGCAGAGGTGCCCTTCATCTTAGCGGCATGTCATGATAGTGCATGTGGGGAGCATTTCTTTGGGCAACTTACAGGTCAAAAGATTCTTAAAGCATGTTACTTTTGGCCTACTGTGAGGCCAAACCCCCCACCCTTAAGCGTCCGTAGTCCGAGTAGTGGGTTTGGGCTCACATTCCTCCGCGGTATTGGATTTGGACTTGGATGAGTCCATAGTGCAAGGTTCACCCTTCAAGTGGTCTTGGATTTAACTTTGGTCTTTGCTTCCTTTGTCTTGCCATCGCGAGAGTGCTCCACATTCTCCATTAATTTGTGCACGTGGTTTATTTTTAAAGAGAGGATGCAAGTGTTAAAAAACACTATTCTCTATAGTCAATCTCAAATACATTTACTTGTGAAAGCCACACATAACACTAACTAGCATAATGTAACTAACTACTTGTCTATGAGCTAATTAAGTAGGCCATCTACTAAGCTCCTTCATGAACCCATCTCTTTACTTTCTAATTACATAAACCTAGCTCCTTCATAAACCCAACTCCTTCATGAACCCAGCTCCTTAGCTTCTAACTAAACAAACCCAGCTCCTTCATAAACCCAGCTCCTTCATGAACCCAGCTCCTTAGCTTCTAACTAAACAAGCCCAGGTCCTTCATAAACCCAGCTTCTTAGCTTCTAACTAAACAAACCCAGCTCCTTCATAAACCCAGCTCCTTCATGAACCCAGCTCCTTAGCTTCTAACTAAACAAGCCCATGTCCTTCATAAACCCAGCTCCTTCATGAACCCACAACTTTGTAGTTGTAATCCCCAACTACCTCACTAATTATTCAAGCCCTTAACTAATCTTCCTACCTAATTTTCCTAATTCTACTAACAACCCCTTTCTAATCACACAATTCTTCTCTAATCCTAAAATCCTAAAATCCTAGAGAGGAGAGGGGAAGAGAGAATTTCCTAACTTCACTAAGACTAACTAATCCACACAAGTATATTTTTGCACTCATCACAACATCAAGTGCTCAACTCTTAAACATGAAACTTGCAACCACGTGTATTCAAAACATGAACTTTAAGTACCACAAATTGGAATCATGAATTAACTTTAAAATCCTCCACGTCAACACTAATTCTACCAAGAGGTCAAGCCCTCTTCAAGGCTAACAAGCCTTGGCTCTCAAATTAAAAACTAAGCACACACATGTGCTCCAATATGGCTTCCCACACCCACACTTATAACTCGTGGGGTGCCTTGGAGCACAAAGGAAAGAGAGGATGAGTGAGGGAAGAATGAGGGATTATATAGTAAGCTTGAGGGGGTGAGCACCCTCAAGGCTCACGATAAGCCCTTGAGATTTCCTCCTACTTAGTAGGCGCCAATCCTATCTTCTAAGCCTTCCTCCCTCAAATGATCAACAAGGATCCTAATTCGAACATTTAACTAGCCTTGGCTTTCTACCTACCACACTTTACCAAACTTGGGATGCTTCAACCCAAACTTAGCCTCCTTCGCTTTCCGCCGCCATAACTTTCTCCCCTTACTTTCCCAAATCGTTGCTCACCACTTAATTCAAACCACGATGCTTAACTCGTGATTTGATTGGTGCTTTGAGAATTTGCTTATCCTCCACCTTGCATTCTTCCTTGGACCTTCCCCATTAAGTGGCCATGATGAGGTGGTCCACTTGTGCGCTCCATGTGATCCTCCATTCATCCCAATTCGAATGCACTTGCCTCTTGAGTCACTTTGGTTGTCTCCATCCATTTGTACTAGCCTACTCACTAACTACTCAATCCAAGTTCTCCTTACCTATCCTCATTCACTCAAATCCTTCCGAAGGTAAAAACACAATAACAACTCACATCCTAGCCTCTTACCACATGGTACTTCTAAGACTAACATTTCACTCTTTTTATATTTTTGTGAAGTAACATGCTACTTCAAAGTGCATCAACTAACGTTTCAAGGGTCTAAGACTAAATGTGGGCACCCTTTTGGGCTCACATAATTGGCGACCATCGGGGGATGAATCCAAACATCTCTTGCTCCAAGGGTAAGTTGCCTAGTCAAGCTCGGTACTCCTTACATCTACTTCCCGATGTACGGGTAGGAAAGAGCTCACCATTCAACGTTTCCAATTGAATTGAATTATTAGGAAAGACCTCATAGACAAGGTAAGGTCCTAACCATATTGCATCAAATTTCGCCGGAAATTCAAGCTTTCGTGCGTCTTGAATCATGACCATCATTCCCGGTGTTAGGGCCCTTCTCTTATGTCGTTTGTCGAAAGTAATCTTTCTCCTTCTTTGGATTGCCTCAATATGTTGAGCCGCCATTCTCCTCCCTTCGTCAAGTGCTTCCAAATCGGTTAGTCGATTTCGTAAGGATTGACTTTCGGTAAGTCTCGTACTCACGGCCACCCTAAGTGACTCGACTTCATATTCGATTGGTAGTGTCGCTTCAAGACCATAGACTAAGGAAAATGGTGTAGCACGCGTAGTTACCTTATAGGTTGTACGGTATGCCCAAAGTGCCGCCGTTAGTTTCGTATCCCAATCCCGCTTCGAGTCTATAACCGTCTTGCGTAGTATACTCACCAAAATTCCGTTAACCCTTTCCGTTTGTCCATTGGTTTGTGGGTGGTAGGGAGTAGTCTTCCGGTGATCAATTTTAAATTTCTCTGTCATCTCTCGAATCAAGTCATTCAAAAAGTGAGTACCCCTATCGCTTACTAGGATCTTCGGCACCCCGAACCGCGAAATTATGTTTTCGTACATAAATGTTGCCGCGTGTTCCGCCGTGTCGGTCTTCACCGCTTTGGCTTCCGCCCACTTGGTGAGGTACTCGGTTGCCACCACAATATATTTCATTCCTTTTGAAGATTGGGGATGGACCTCACCCACATAGTCGATGCCCCATTTTTCGAAAGGAATTAAGGGTAATGATACATGTAAAGGCATCTCCATTCTAAGGTCGTTTCGGGCATACCGTTGGCAAGCGTCGCATTTCCTTACATAGTCATGGGCGTCCTTAAATAGTGTAGGCCAAAAGTAGCCCGCTCTAAGTATTTTTTGCCCGGTGAGTTGACCCGAGAAGTGACCGCCGCAAGCGCTATCGTGGCAAGCGATTAAAATCGCTTCAACCTCCGTTTTTGACACGCATCGTCGTAAAATACCATCGGACCCCCTTCTAAACAACCTATGGCCCACTACAACAAATTGCCTACTATTTACCCTCACCTTCCTTCTCTCTTCTTTTGTCCACTCTTTGGGCAACTTGTGGGTTGTTAGAAATTCCACTATGCCCGCATACCACTCCGGTGTAGAAGTGACCACAAAGAGGCTATCATCTACTAACATATCATTTACCGGATTTTTTCCTATCTCCTCCGACAACCTAGACAAGTGGTCCGCTTGTAAATGCATACGACCCGGTTTATATTCCACCGTGTAGTCGAATTCTTCTAATAACAAAACCCACCTAGCTAACCTACCACTTAACTCCGCCTTGTTAACTAGATACTTGATAGCCATGTGGTCAACAAAAAATACAACCGGGTTGCACATGAGGTAATGCCTAAACTTTTTAACGGAAAACACCATGGCTAGGCACTCCCTCTCCGTTGTAGAGTAGTTTCTTTCGGCGGGGGTCAATTGCTTACTCGCATAAGCTATAGGTTGATCCTTCTCTTTTTCTCCCGTTGCTTGACAAAGCGCACTCCCTATTGCCACATTACTAGCATCACAATAGACGTGAAAAGGTTTACCCCAATTGGGTGGTATCAACACCGGATAGGTGCTCAACCTATCCCGCAATTCCTCAAAGGCTTTTTGACAAGCATCCGTCCACTCGAATTTGACATCCTTTTTGAGCAAATGGGTAATGGGCACCGCTATCTTTGAAAAATTAGGAATAAGTTCCCGGTACCATCCCACATGTCCTAACAACTTAGAGATCCCCTTGGAATTGGTTGGAGTTGCCAAGTCGCTTATGGCCGCAATCTTATCCGGATCGGGTTCTCTACCTTTCTCACTAACAACATAACCCAACAACACTCCCTTATTCACTCCCAAAAATGTCTTATCCGGGTTCAATGCTAACCTCATCTTCCTACACCTAACCAATGCCTCCCTAACACAATGTAGGTGATCGTCCACATTACTTTGTGTGCTAAAATCGTCCACAAAGACGGTCATGGATTTGAACAACAAGTCGGTGAAGATATACATTACTAATCGTTGGAAAGTAGCCGGGGCATTACATAACCCAAATGGCATCACTACCCACACAAAAGTACCCCAAGGTGTAGTAAAAGCCGTTTTATGGATATCTTGGAGGGCTATGGAAATTTGATTATAACCCGCATACCCATCCATAAAGGTATATCGCGAATGACCTCCAACCTCCTCAAGCAACAAGGTGATAAAAGGTAAGGGGAAGTGATCCTTTTGTGTGCACGAATTCAATTTCCTATAGTCGACACAAACCCTTAATTTCCCATTTTTTTTCTTTACTAAGACCATAGGAGAAACCCAATCCGTGATTTCCACCGGCTTGATAAACCCGGCCTTCAATAACCTTTCCAATTCCGCTTTCACCAACAATTGCAATTGAGGATTCATCCTCCTCTCCTTTTGTCTAATTGGCCTCGCCCCCGGAATTAAAGGAATCCGGTGCTCTACCATTTCCCTAGGAATTCCCTTAAGCTCATCGTAGGACCATGCAAAAGTATCACTAAACTCATCCACCAAATTGCTATACTCCCTAACCTCTTTCTCCCCCAATTTGGAACCCATCTTCATTTGTCGGGTTTTTCCATTCTTTAATTTCACATCCACGTACCGCCAATCCGCTTCCGACACATGTGCTTGTTCCTCTTTGTTCCGATACCAATCGGAAGGCACATTGGGGTAATCTTTCACATCTTGACCTACAACTATCCCCGTAGACGTGGTCTTGAAATGTAAAGGCTCCTCCAATTTCGATGACTCAATAATCACATCCTCCTCTTGAGTCCCATCTACATGAATTAAACTAACCTCACCCTCTTCCACGTCATCTACCCAAGGTGTTAACCCACCGCTAACCCACTCTTCCTCGGTGAGCACCTCACATGGCTCCAACAATGAGCCCTCTCCTAAACTAACACTAGGAAATTCACTCCCTAAGCCTACTTGGTGAAATGTAACCATTACATCAACCTCGGACTCGGGGTACTCCCTTAGCCATTGGGCATAATCCCCATTATCCCCATAATTGTAAAAATTAGGACCTAGACTTCCCGAGCCCGAATCTATAACAACCCTTTGACCTTCGGGATGGACGACTCCCACCAATGCCTTGCCAATCTCATTCTCGTTTAAGTCATCAATTTCCTTCTCCAATGGCAAATACATCTCCTTCTTCATCCATCCTTCTAATGAACCAATGGACACTATGACCTTATTACCCTCCGGACCATAAGTGATGGATGGTTTAGGTCCACCCCAATTGACCATAGCATTCGCCATCCGCAACCAAGGCCTACCTAGCAAAATGGGGAAGGTGTCCTTGTTGGAGTGCATTTTAATGACATGGAAGGTGACCAAGTACTCCTCGCCTCCCGTAGTCATTCTACAATCCTTGATCATCCCCAAAGGCGTAGTCGAACTTTGATTTGCCATATTTATGACCAAAGGTGAAGGCCCCGTGAGTCCAAGTCCCAATTTTTTCATAGTATCCTCCGGTAGTATATTTAGACTACTCCCTCCGTCGACTAGCACATTAGGAACCACCTTATCTACTATAACAACTTCTATTTCTATAGCTTTCACGTCTCTTCCACCTTGTGATTGGATCCTAGCGGCTATTTTAGCTTTCACCTTCCTCATCCTCTTGTGTACCGGCATTCCCTCCTTTAATGTTTTCCTTGCCGTGGGTGAAATTTCCAATAGTTGGCCGAAAGTAATATCCGCCTTGAGTGTACTAAGGTCCGCCCACAAGTCGTACCCGGTAGATCTTTCCACCTTAGAATTACCCACTACGTCGAATTCGTCTACGGGAACCCCCGGTCCTTCCCATTCACCCACATCGCTATTATCCAAGTCATGTACCGCATTAGTCCTCTCCCTATCTTGTAAAATTATATTTCCCCTCTCCACATCCTTAGTAGCTCTTCTAGCTACCCTATCCAACTCGGAGAGATTAATCTCTTCATCCGAAGAGTAATTTCCTTGCTCTCCTATTCCTACCTCCAACGGGGCATCCCCTCTCCTAGCCCTAGTAGTTACCGCTAGTGCAGGTGCTTCTTCAACCACACCCTTACCCTTCACTAACTCATATGTAATAGCATTGGTGTGAGGAGGCCATTGACTTTGCTCCTCTCCAATTCTCGTTGGGAGAGGAAGCATGTCATCACATGTGGCCTCCAACACTCCATCCATGAACCTAACATCTTGGGAGTTAGATGGTCCCGGATCCGTTGGAGGCGCTTGTCTCCCGTTACTACCATTAGGTGGAACTCCTTGTCTATTTTGTATTGGAATGTAACCGGTTGTAGTTTGCAAGCCCGCCGGTGGATGAAAAGTTTGCCTAGCATTACTATGGTCATAGTATAAGTTAGGTGGCCTAAGTTCATTGGCCGGTACTCCTTGTGGCCTAGCACCTCGCATATTATCCCTTGCTTGTTGTTGTGGATTAGCCACCGGGTAAGGGACATTAATTATTTTGTCCGGTTGGCGACACGTATCCGAGGGATGACTTCCTCCACAATTGCTACAATTAAACTCTTGACCTTCGGACCAACATTGTCCTTGAGCGTGCCACCTTCCACAAAAGGGATGAAATTCCTTCTTCTCTAAATTTTGGCCACCTTGCCCTCTAGGTTGTGGTCCTCTATTGCTTCCATTTCCATAGTGAGGTGGCGCTTGACCTCGTTGATTTTGTTGAGGTGGGTTACCGTTTCCTCTTTGGTCACGGTTTTGTCCACTTCTACAAAATTGACGCGTGTGGCCCGGTTGGCCACATTGGACACACCATAATCCGGAAGAATGCCTACCCGACTCAACCGGGGGTGGAGGCCCCGGTTGTTGACTCCGGATCATTAATGACATTTGATCCGTGAGGCTTTGCATTTGTTTTATCATAGCCTCTTGGAATCCTAGTTGGCTAGCACCTAGTCTTCTCTCAACCTCCTCCAAGTGTGGATCCGTTCTAGGGGCCGGTAGTGCCAAAAGAGGTGCCGGTTCCCTAACCGCTAAAGGTCGGGGACCGGTGTCCACAATGGCATATGGAATTTGGTTCTCATACTTAGCGGGTTCTACCGCTACCACCCTAGGGCGTATGGGGATGAATTGTGGGATCAATTCATCCTCCCTTCTCCATAGCCTTTCGTGATCTTTATCCAAGTTTTCAATATCTCTAGCCGCACGCTTGGCATCCGCCAAGGTCAAGGGATTCCTTTCTAGAACACCCCTAATAGTTCCGGACTTAAAAAACCCTTGAATGAAAAATTGCTTTAGCGTGTCGTCGTTGAGCATGGTACCCACAAATCTAGTGCACACTAAATCAAACCTCCTAATGTAAGCCGAAATTTCTTCCTCCCTTCCTTGCTTCAATGACGACAATGCCCTTAATGCGGTACTTTGACCCACTTCCGGCCTAAATTCGTTAAGAAACTCCCTTTGTAATTGTTCCCATCCCCTAAAATGTCCCTCGGCATGATCCCGATACCATTCATAGGCTTCCCCCTCTAGAGTGGTAGGAAACCACACTAACCAATAACCCGGGTCGGTTATGAGGGAGCTAGCCAACCGTTCGATATACCGTTCCATGTGCCGAGAGGGGTCCTCATCCTTGGTCCCATAAAATTTAGGGAGATGAGATGGCATATCCATCGCCGCTAAATTTTGTGGAACCACAATTGGTAGGCCTCTTGGCCTAACCAATGGGTCTATTGGAGGTATAGGAGGTATGGGCGGAATTGGGGGTATGGGTGGTGGATCCATCCCCCGTTCCTCGGCCATGGTGACCGGTGAACTATTCAACAATCCCCTATCAACTTCTACCGGGAATTCTTCTCTAAGTGTGTAATTTTCCGAAGAAGTTTCACCACTCAATTTGGAGGGAGTGATCTCCTCTTCAAGTTGAGCTCCAAGTTCTAAGGTGTCTAGAATTGACCTAGTCCTAGGTTCGACGTTCAAACAACTCTCTATTCTAACATTATCTTGTTCTAATCTATCACTGATTTTAGAGGACCGCCTCTTTCGAGTAGATTTCTCTAGTCCTACTATCAAACTTGGTTTTTGTGAGCGAGTCCTACTTTGCATTCCATAAGAATCGATCGACCCTCACTTGACCACACATAATCCTAGCAATTCCCCTCTTAATATTTTCACTTGTCTTGGTGTGGTTATAATTTTTTTAGGAGGTGAGGAAAAGAACCTGCAAGCCCACTTAGGTGAAAGAATCCCAATAGGGGATAGGCATGTTCATGTTAATTTTTTGGTTAAGTCGGAGCATCACCTCCGCACCTTCCCGCAAATCAACACTCACCACAATACCGATTGTGAGGGGGTGACCTTCCGAGTAGATTATGTTAAAAGTCGAGGCTTCACCCTTCAACTTCTCACACCATCCACAATTCGGGAATTACCCTCTACAACGGATAACAACAATCACGAGTACAAAATGCATTCCTTAATTAGTTAATGAGTTCACTTTGAAGAAATAAACATACCTTGAGCAATCGCATCCCCCTGTGAGTTAGCACTCCCCTCAATCGTGACTCAATGTAACAACACCATAAACTTTGTGAAATATTAATTTAATCTAGAGCATGAAATGACAACTCCCAAAACTTCGAGACTCACCCCGAGGTGAGTGTCAAAGTTCAATGTCCTAAGGTGAATTTATCCTCTAATGTTTTAATGAGCTACTCGGTTATAGGTTCCTTTTAAGTTCTTAGCAAATCCCCAAAAAGGTTGAGGACGTACCTTCGCCGCGCTCCTTCTTCAAAAATGAATTTGCGTAATTGACAATGCAATTCATTCCAAGGAATAGTTGAAATACAATGAATTCAAATGTAACCCAAAGAGAGAATACTTACCAAGTTTCGGGTGCTCCTTCCCTTCTCTCAAGTTTGTGTCTCCAATTTTTCCTAGTTGCCTCCAAGTCTCCTAGTCGCCTCCAAGTCTTGTAACTACCTTCCGCTTCGCTCCCGGCGGACGCACCAATTATGTGAGGCCAAACCCCCCACCCTTAAGCGTCCGTAGTCCGAGTAGTGGGTTTGGGCTCACATTCCTCCGCGGTATTGGATTTGGACTTGGATGAGTCCATAGTGCAAGGTTCACCCTTCAAGTGGTCTTGGATTTAACTTTGGTCTTTGCTTCCTTTGTCTTGCCATCGCGAGAGTGCTCCACATTCTCCATTAATTTGTGCACGTGGTTTATTTTTAAAGAGAGGATGCAAGTGTTAAAAAACACTATTCTCTATAGTCAATCTCAAATACATTTACTTGTGAAAGCCACACATAACACTAACTAGCATAATGTAACTAACTACTTGTCTATGAGCTAATTAAGTAGGCCATCTACTAAGCTCCTTCATGAACCCATCTCTTTACTTTCTAATTACATAAACCTAGCTCCTTCATAAACCCAACTCCTTCATGAACCCAGCTCCTTAGCTTCTAACTAAACAAACCCAGCTCCTTCATAAACCCAGCTCCTTCATGAACCCAGCTCCTTAGCTTCTAACTAAACAAGCCCAGGTCCTTCATAAACCCAGCTTCTTAGCTTCTAACTAAACAAACCCAGCTCCTTCATAAACCCAGCTCCTTCATGAACCCAGCTCCTTAGCTTCTAACTAAACAAGCCCATGTCCTTCATAAACCCAGCTCCTTCATGAACCCACAACTTTGTAGTTGTAATCCCCAACTACCTCACTAATTATTCAAGCCCTTAACTAATCTTCCTACCTAATTTTCCTAATTCTACTAACAACCCCTTTCTAATCACACAATTCTTCTCTAATCCTAAAATCCTAAAATCCTAGAGAGGAGAGGGGAAGAGAGAATTTCCTAACTTCACTAAGACTAACTAATCCACACAAGTATATTTTTGCACTCATCACAACATCAAGTGCTCAACTCTTAAACATGAAACTTGCAACCACGTGTATTCAAAACATGAACTTTAAGTACCACAAATTGGAATCATGAATTAACTTTAAAATCCTCCACGTCAACACTAATTCTACCAAGAGGTCAAGCCCTCTTCAAGGCTAACAAGCCTTGGCTCTCAAATTAAAAACTAAGCACACACATGTGCTCCAATATGGCTTCCCACACCCACACTTATAACTCGTGGGGTGCCTTGGAGCACAAAGGAAAGAGAGGATGAGTGAGGGAAGAATGAGGGATTATATAGTAAGCTTGAGGGGGTGAGCACCCTCAAGGCTCACGATAAGCCCTTGAGATTTCCTCCTACTTAGTAGGCGCCAATCCTATCTTCTAAGCCTTCCTCCCTCAAATGATCAACAAGGATCCTAATTCGAACATTTAACTAGCCTTGGCTTTCTACCTACCACACTTTACCAAACTTGGGATGCTTCAACCCAAACTTAGCCTCCTTCGCTTTCCGCCGCCATAACTTTCTCCCCTTACTTTCCCAAATCGTTGCTCACCACTTAATTCAAACCACGATGCTTAACTCGTGATTTGATTGGTGCTTTGAGAATTTGCTTATCCTCCACCTTGCATTCTTCCTTGGACCTTCCCCATTAAGTGGCCATGATGAGGTGGTCCACTTGTGCGCTCCATGTGATCCTCCATTCATCCCAATTCGAATGCACTTGCCTCTTGAGTCACTTTGGTTGTCTCCATCCATTTGTACTAGCCTACTCACTAACTACTCAATCCAAGTTCTCCTTACCTATCCTCATTCACTCAAATCCTTCCGAAGGTAAAAACACAATAACAACTCACATCCTAGCCTCTTACCACATGGTACTTCTAAGACTAACATTTCACTCTTTTTATATTTTTGTGAAGTAACATGCTACTTCAAAGTGCATCAACTAACGTTTCAAGGGTCTAAGACTAAATGTGGGCACCCTTTTGGGCTCACACCTACCTTGTTTAAGGATGCTCATGATTATGTTAAGCGTTGTGACGCTTGTCAGAGGTATGCGAGGAATGACCTCCGCATGGAGATGCCTCTCCATATATCCTTACCTCTTGTTCCCTTTGAGAAGTGGGGAATTGATTATGTTGGCGAGGTTCATCCCCATTCCTCAAAAGGAATGGCTTACATTGTGGTTGCCACCGAATACCTCACCAAGTGGGCGGAGGCTAAGGCGGTCAAGACCGACACGGCGGCACATGCCGCTACATTCATGTACGAAAACATCATTTTCAGGTTTGGATGCCCAAAGATTTTAGTTAGCGATAGGGGTACTCACTTCTTGAATTCTTTAATTCGAGAAATGACAGACAAGTTTCAGATAGACCATAGGAAAACCACTCTTTATCATCCGCAGACTAATGGTCAGACGGAGCGGGTCAACGGCACATTGGTGAGTATTCTTCGCAAAACAATCATGGATTCTAAAAAGGATTGGGACGTGAAGTTGACGGCGGCATTGTGGGCTTATCGAACAATGTCACCAAAAATCCTCCACCCTTCGATTTCGTCATAGCCCGAGTGGAAAAGTTTATAATGACATGTAGAGACTTCTCTCTTTGTAACCCAATATATAATTCCAATCTACCCTTGGAATATACACAACTTGATTAACACCACACTATGTAGTTTTTCATTCCTTAATGTCGGGCAAGGTTATATCCTTAGCCTTTTCTAATGTCCATCCGGCCGCTTTGGCCACGCATGCCTTCAAAGATATTCCTCTTGTGAATCGAGTCCTTGCCGTCGACTCCACACTACTACATGAGTTCTCGCTTATTGATTCCGTGCTATCACATGTCATCGTGGTTGATTCCGTATTGGTACATGACACTTCGCTTGTGAATTCCATGAGCACATAGGCTTTAAATACAAGTATTAAAAAATACTTATATACTTATCCTTGCCCTTCCTTCTCTAAGTTCTTCTTGATGTAAATCTCTATCAATGTCTTCCTACTAAACTTCAGAATAATATAACTCCCACCCAACTTATGTTCTTCAAGTGAAATTTGGTACACTTGTTAAGTACCTTATCAAAAATCTCCACACCAAATTTTGGCACAAACAGAGTTCGTATGCAAAAGTTATGCATGAAATTCTAACTCTAACTACTTAGTATGAATGCTGTGATAAAGCATCCGGTCATTAAAACTCTAATAACTTCCAACTCCTACGTCCAATCAATCTAAAATTTTGACACAAGATAGATATATAAGTTCAAAAGGTAGTGTCAAATTTTGGTATCCATATCTATAACCCTCTAAGAGATACATATTTTCAAACCTTGCTGCTTTGTTCCTAGACACCCTCCCCTTCAACTTTTAATAACTCTTTCATCCCAATGACTGAAGCTCTCAAATTTTTACCAGAACTCCCATACTTTATAATAAACAATCCCTCAAATTTTCATACCCATTGAACACTCTGATCATCCATAATTGACAAATCTCTCACTATAAAGTTCTGCTCAAGTTCATAACTAATAAAACACTACAAGTAATGCACCTAGTACAATCTAGTCACTTTAAATGCCTCAAGTTTAAACAAGTTTGAACTCTCTCACTTCAATATGAATCTCAATGCAACAAGTTGAAGTTTACAATCAAACTCCAAATTCCTTAAACCCAATCTACTTCTAACAAGAGGTCAATCCCTCTTCAAGGCTAAATAGCCTTGGCTCTTCTCCTAAGAACTAAGCACACACATGTGCTCCTATCTTGCTTCCCACACACCCATACTTATAACCCGTGGGGTGCTTAAGGAGCACGAAGGAAAGAGAGGATGAGTGAGGGAAGAATGAGGGATTATATATTGAGTTGAGAGGGAGAGAGGGCATGAGGTAAGGATAGGGTGAGAGGATTAGAGCCTCCAATCACAACCCCTTAACCTTCTCCTTCTAAGTAGGGACTCACCCCATTCACAAAGCTCTCGATAAGCCTTCGAAATCTCCTCCTACTTTGTAGGCTCTCATCTAATCTCCTAAGCCTTCCTCCCTCAAATGATCAACAAAGATCCTAATTCAAACATTTAACTAACCTTGGTTTTCTACCTACCACACTTTACCAAGGTATGTCCTCATACTACTTAAGTCCACTCCACACAAGCCTAATGCTTCAAACTTAGCTTTCTTCAAGCTTCACTCTTTTTATATTTTTGTGAATAATCACAAATCAACAAAATACTACTTGTAATGTTTTACAAGTGTTAACAACACATGTGGGCATCAATTTGGGCTCACAAACAACCTTCAAGGTGACAACTCAGGCCACTCCATTTTCGTTGGTGTATGGGTTGGAAGCCACACTTCCCATTGAGTTTGAGGTGGAGTCACTTAGAGTTGTCATTGGCTCACGCCTTACGGATAGTCAGTCCTTGAAGAATCGACTGACAGACCTAGACGACTTGGATAAGAGGAGAAGGACGGCGGCTCAGCATGTTGAAGCCATCCAACGCCGAAGGAAGATCACCTTCGACAAACGACACAAGAAGTGGGCGCTAAGGCTGGGAATGATGGTAATGATTCAAGATGCACGGAAGTTCGAATTCCCGGGTAAGTTTGATGCTGTTTGGTTGGAGCCTTACCTTGTGCGGGAGGCATTTCCGAACAACTCACTACAATTGGAGACATTGAACGGGGAGAGCTTCCCAACGCGGACTTCAGGCAGTCGATGCAAGGAGTACAGGGCATAAGGGCCACTTGCCTCGAACAAGAGATACTGGATCCATCCCCCAATGGTCGCCAGTTATGTGAGCCAAATATGATACTCACATGTGGTGTTAACCCTTAAGATCCGTAAAACTTGACTTTGACAATTGTTCAAGTATTCGAAATCATAAAAAGAGTGAAGTTTTGGTGTTTTAATTTAAGATTTAGTTTGAAGTGATGAGCGGTTGTTGTGTTGGGTTTGGAGTTAGAGGAAGTTAGTGAGTAGTAATTATCTTTGGTCAAGTAGTTAGTATGAAGAAAGACAACGAATGACAACGGGCGAACGGAGACGAACGGAGGATGACATCAAGCGGAGGAGATTAGGGCGGATGAAGGCCGTTGGATCTAGGTTGGCGAACGAAGACCGTTAGATCTAGGGGCTGGAGGTAGGTGGCTAGGGTTGTGACGGCCGCGGATGCCAACTGTTGGATCTTGGAGTTTGATCAAGGGTTAGGATGATGGAGGCCGTGGATGCCAACCATTAGATGTAGGTATGGGTTGATCTACGGTGGTGAATGCTTGGTGGTTGGAGGGGGTAGTCCCATGGAGGAGAGCACGGAGGCTCATTCTCTCCTCTCTCATTCATGTTTCACATTAGGACCTCTTCTACTAGGATCTCTCTCACTAGTTCAAGGCGCTTATGAAGTTACTTGTTACTTTTTTTTTTCTTGTGGTGAGGACAATCCATCTCTCTTTCTTCTCTTTTTAGGTAAGTAGATGCAAGGAGTGTGTAGAAGTATAGCAAGAGGAAGGTTAGATAAAAGGGTTTATGAACCCTATGAATGTTGAATGACATGGTTTTTTGAACCCTATTAAGGAGTTGTGTGGATTGTCTAATGGCATTAACCTTTGAAGATCTTGAGTTCATGAGCATACAAGTTGTTGCTTCATCTTTCACTTCATCAGTTTCTACATTGGTCTTTGCATTAGTTCTTACATTACATCCTACATTAGTTGTCATCTTAATCTTCTGCAGTATGTCATGCAGCAGTCCTCTGTAGTAGTTTTTGTACCGACTCTGTAGTGGTGTTTTATGTGAATACTATGCATAAGTGCATCATACAAGTTTTCTACAGTACTACATCACATGGGTATTCTGCATCATTGTATTACATGAGCATGCTGCAGCAGTGCATTACACGAGGTTCCCTAAGCTAAGGTGTTAGCTAGGACATGTGAGTCATGGACCTCCACCTGGACCACAGACGCAAAGAGGTGAGGGTTTATGGCTGACAGGGCCCTAGCCCCTATCCACCTCCCTTGAAAGTTCGTAAGGGGAGGTTTAGTGTCAGCCATAAACCCCCACCCTTATGCGTCTGTAGTACGGGTGGAAGTCTATGGCTCACATGTCTTCTACAACTGGGTGTGTTAACTTCTTCAAGTGAGAAAAACCCGGACTTTACTGTCGTGACAACCAACCAGTCACTTCGGATAAGTAGTGAAGTGTGGTCGTAGTCGTGTCGGACAAGATGTTCCCGATGGCAGTGAAGTTTGGATGCTCAACATACTTTACTTCGTGAAGTCATGCCCTACTTCGTGAAGTCATGTCCTACTTCACTACGTCTTGCATATATTTCTTACTTCATGCCGTGACATCCACTTTACTAAATGGAGTAATGTTTACATTAACCAATGGTTTCTAGTTCAGGGCTCAAAACAGGGGATTAATGCAGAATAAAATGCAAGAGATTGATGCATAGACTAAGGCTGAACCTAATGGAAGAAGAGGTGAAGTAACAACTCACACAACTACTAATTCATAATGTCAAAGCAAATGTAACTTAAGTAATAACATAACTCTCCAATAGGGTTCAAAAACCCTTTTGTTCAACACTCATAGGGTTCATAAACCCTCTTTGTCCTACCTTCCTCTTCCTATCCTCCTACAACTCTTTGCTCTAACTACCTAGAGAGGAAGGAGAAAGAGAAATCACAAGTAACAAGTGAAGTGATCCTTCTAAGAGAGATCCTAATGCAAGAGATTCTAATGTATGTGTGTCCCTAATGTGTGAGAGGTCCTAGTGTGAGAGAGAGAGGGAGAGGAGAGGAGAGGAGAGGAGAGGAGAGAGGAGGAGAATGAGCCTCCGTGCTCTCCTCCAAGGGACTACCCCTTCCAACCCCAAGGCATTCTCCACCGTAGATCAAGCCATACCTACATCTAATGGTTGGCACCCACGGCCGTCACCACCCTAACTCTTGATCAAACCCCAAGATCCACCGGTTGGCATTCACGGCCGCCACTCGAGATCCAACGGCCTTCATCCGCCCTAAACTCCTCCGCTTGATGTCATCCTCCGTTCGTCTCCGTTCGCCCGTTGTCATTCGTTGTCTTCTTCATGCTAACTACTTGACCAAAGATAATTACTACTCACTAACTTCTTCTAACTCCAATCCCAACACAACAACCGCTCATCACTTCAAACTAAATCTTAAATCAAAACACCGAAACTTCACTCTTTTTATGATTTTAGAATACTTGAACAATTGTCAAAGACAAGTTTTACGGAACTTAAGGGTTAACCCACATGTGAGCATCATATTTGGCTCACATTTAGCGTCCATCCTTTTTTTCTGTTTATGGGTGAAATTGGGGGGGGAGGTGAAACTAAGGGAAACACAAACTATAGTATGGTACTTATGAATCTTGTTAAAGATATGTTAGACCCAAAATTTGCATAAGAGACGGACTCCGATTTAATTTATAGGATTTAACAGATATCAAAATTTGAAACGCTTGTCCCCATCACTGGATGAAAGCATGTGTAGAATGTCAGAGTAAGGCAACCGGATTAGATATGGCATCTTTGTTGTATGTCTCATAGTTGGGTTCGATGTCCATATAGTTGACTCTCCTGTAATGAGAATTGTAAGTGTTTTGTACAAACTACAACTTGTTTCCAACCAAGCCTTGATCAACTTTGTTGTGACTGCAAAACTTAGCAAATTAATACTTAGCAAATCGATATGTTATGTGCAGGTGGATATATGCTATTAGACCAACAAGTCCATGTTATTAAACTAGTTGGATTAACCAACTGATTAAGAATCCATAAGACTCATAAGGAATGATCAAGTCGAACGGGTACAAAACAAACATGGGTCTACACTGATATGAATGGTTGCGAATTGAACATGTGCGTAATGTTTCGTTGCGAAGGAAGTGTGGAGATGGATGGGGGATGTGTATGGGATCTCCATTGGTGAGAGCTTGTGGTTTTGTGGCTCCATATTGTGCTAGTTTTTTAGCTATATGGTCATGTTGGATGCACATGTGGGATCTCATTTTGATGAAACAACAATGGGTGGTTATGTACTACAACAATATGGCGTAGAATTGCAGCGAGGAGGTGGCTTGAATGATGTCGGTGAGCCGATGTAGGATTGCGATACTTTGGGTGGAGATAGGGGGGAACGTGGCTATCCATGATTGTGTGTGAATAAGTGGGATTGGAGGATAGAATTGTTTGTGTGCATGGCCGTGAATTCATCTCATAAGTTGTTTTGGTGGTCAGGGAATCATGCCCTTATGTTTGTGTTTTGGATAGTTGAGCGTATCCGTATCTAACCATGTTGGAAGCCACACATACCATTATGGAGCCATCAATGAATTGGCTTAGTGAGGCGATGGGTTTTGGTGGGCAAATCCAAGTGAAGGGGGTCAACAACTTTCCAACTTCTACAAATTGTGGGTTTAATGTCAATTGGTGAGAATAGGTTGAGGATGTGATGTGGTGTCTAGAGGGGAGGGGGGAGGGAGCGTTGGGAACGATGAACCAAGTCCAAAAACAAGGTAAATGAACAAAAGATATACCTTGTCAAACTAGAGGCGCAAGTGGCCACATTTCATAGTTCTATAACTTGAAACAATAGTAATGATTTAAATTGAAGTTACTAATAAGGTGGGTCATGATGATTTCAAATATATATATTTGCAAACTACATGATTTACATGCATAGAAGTAGATTCTAAAGTTTGTAGAATCTACTTCCATAACTGTTTGGAAGTGAGGGTGAAGTAGACCTTAAGAAAATGTATTTTGCTTCAAAATTTGTGGTCCATTAATATACAATAATCTTCCCCTATACTAAAAATTTACACACGAATCATAACAAATTTTGAAATGAAGTAGGTTTAGCTCAAATCCACCACCCACTTTAGGATTTACTTCATATGTATCTCCATAATTTTATTATGTACAAATTTTGTAATATTCTGGTTCAAACCCATTGGAGGGCTCCATGGTCTCGAAATGACATTTTGTATAGAATTGAACCCAGGGATGTGCAAATGGACGTGACGCGGCCTTTTTGCGTCACGTCGCGTCACAAATGACGTGATGCCGTCACGTCACGTCACGTCAGGGCGTGACGCGCACTGACGTGGTAAAAAAAAGTTATTGTACCAATTTTTTGTAACTTTTTTTTTACTTTTTTGGACGACTGCTCTGGTCGACTGCTACGAGCAGTCGACTTCAGAAAACAAAAATTAAAAAAATCTATTAAAAAATCTGAACCGTTAGATCTTCTTGGATTGAAGATCTAACGGTCCATGATTTTTTTAGAATTTTTTGATTTTATTTGTTTTTAGGTTTTCCTTGAAGTCGACTGCTTTTAGCAGTCGACCAGCTAGTCGACTGCTAATAGCAGTCGACTGGTCTTGGTCGACTGCAAAAGTAATTTTTTTGCAGTCGACCTAGCAGTCGACTGCAAAAAAACATTAAATTAAAAAATTCCAAAAAAAATTCTGGACCGTCAGATCTTCTTTTCAAGTCGACTGCTAGGTCGACTGCTAGGTCGACTGCTATCTGCAGTCGACTTAGCAGTCGACCAGGGGGTTGACCAGGGGGTTGACCGCGTCAGTTTACCCCTGGGGTAACTGCCGGATTTACCCCCCCGCGGACGTGACGTTTTCAGGTCTGCCGTCACGTCGCTGTCACAGGACGTGACGCAACGTGACGTGTAATCCCTGATTGAACCTACTTCCCTTACTATATATGAAAATTGTATCACAAGGGGAGGCCACACACGTTTGAAAATGTTGGTTTGAAAACGGAGTTTGGTAAGCCAAGGTAATAGAACGTTGGCCTTGACATGCACCTAACTTCGAGGAGATGGATTTCAAGGTTGGTCCCTCTTTTATTGGGTAGAATCGTGTGTTTTCAACTTCGATCCAAGATGGTAGTTTTGCAAGGCTTAAAACCTCGACTTTTCATCGGAGTTGAAAACAACAAAAGAGGGACTGACCTTGAAACCCAACTCCTCGAAGTTAGGTGCATGTCAAGGCCAACATTCTTTTACCTTGGCTTACCAAACTTCCAACGACGCTAGGATGTGAGCATGTGAGCGTGAGCCTAAGAGCAGTGAGCAGGGATTGTGTGAGCCCACAACCTCAAAATTTTCAAAATGATGTAATTTCTAGATTTTTTTGGTTAACGAATCAAAGATCGACGTTTTTAAATTAAAAAATACTATATTTATTTAAAATATTTATTACCACATGACCCATGACCGTGGATTCTAGATTAAATAAACCTCGCAAGGTGATGCTATTGCATGTTTTAAAATTTATATCATGTTCAGGGAGGCCATCCCAAAGTGGGTTGACCAAATCATAGTACAAATAATTTAAAGGCAATTTTGAGGATGAGAGGGAGCAAACGTTGTGAAAATACCATAGGATGTGGAATATCGTATACATAATAAAATAGTATTATATTATAGCAAGGGATACACATTGGACTATAAATACAATATTTGGCTATTGGAATTTAGGTATTTGAATATAATATATCGGTATGATATATCTACTTGATAGCAGTCTAATATCTATCAACTATCTTGTTCACTCACACGTCTTGATGATTCCGGCAGCAACAAACACTTGCTTAACTTCATCCCAACTAAGGGTAGGAGCGTGGATGAACGTGTCTTTCTTGTAATCCAATTTGCATAAGTAACAGAAGATGTAATAGAAGTGTTTGCAGTTTATGTACATGCCATGCTTTCCAATGGATGTGCCGTTCATGCTTTCATAATGGGGACAAGCACAACATGGAAAATTACAAAGTGTGATGTTATAAACTTTCTCGTTAGAAGCAATCTTGGACGAAAGCATGATAATAACACCAAATCCAGGGTAAGGAAGGAGGTTCACCCTGGTAATAATTCTAGTTACATTCCTTGCACTCTCCCACTAATTGCGGTGATTTTTGGTGGGTGCCTTACAACTTCGACGAACTTGTATGCCATTCCAAAAAGAAGGGATTCTTTTGGCATGTGTTGGTCAAGGATGAGTCCACAAAATATGTTGAAATACCCTAAATAAGGAGAGAAGTCGTCGAGAAAAAATGGGCACACTGGATTGTAGGCATAACTTAATTTCTTCAAGCTCAATGACTTCAGTACGGGTAAGGTTGATACCAGAAAGAACATGCCAAATTTCAAGGATTTTGGGTCGTGTAAGAACACAAGAACGCTTAGGTCCCATGACACAATTTGATTTAGACAAAATCAAAACTCCTCAATTTCAATTGTTGTGCCCTTATACTCACGCTTCTGCCCTTTGTAAGTAGGGACAATAATGGGTTTTGCATGCCTAACAACCAACAACTTGCATTTGGCTTATGTATGTTTTTGAATGACGTGACATCGTTTCTTTGATTTGTGTAAGATTCTTGCTATATGTCATTCTGATGTATCACAATTTGTTTCTACCACAATTATAATACCTTCAGAATCACTAGATAATAACTCTATTAGAGGTTCTAGGAATTCACGTTTAATACCTTGGAAATTGATGAAAATAGTATTATTGGAACGGACACTTGATGGAGACTTCACTTGTGTTGGACGTAACAATTTGGATATTTAATATTAGATGTATGAGAAACGGGAGTTAGTATTTTGGTCGAAGTTACGAAGAGCTCTAAAAAATACTATAAATTCTATACCATCATGCATGAAGAAGCCAATAGAAGCCTTCTGTGAGCCAAATATGATGCTCACATGTGGTGTTAACCTTTAAGTTCCGTAAAATTGGTCTTTGAAAATTATTCAAGTACTCAAAGTCATAAAAAGAGTGAAGCTTTGTTGTTTTGATTTAAGATTTAGTTTGAAATGATGAGTGGTTGTTGTATTGGGATTGGAGTTAGAAGAAGTTAGTGAGTAGTAATTGTCTTTGGTCAAGTAGTTAGTATGAAGGAAGACAATGAATGACAACGGGCGAACGGAGGATGACATCAAGCGGAGGAGTTTAGGACAGATGAAGGCCGTTGGATCTTAAGTGGCGGCCGTGAATGCCAACCGGTGGATCTTGGGGGTTGATCAAGAGTTAGGGTGGTGACGGCCGTGGGTACCAACCATTAGATGTAGGTATGGCTTGATCTACGGTGGAGAATGCCTTGGGGTTGGAAGGGGTAGTCCCTTGGAGGAGAGCACGGAGGCTCATTCTCCTCTCCTCTCCTCTCCTCTCCTCTCCTCTCCTCTCCTCTCCTCTCCTCTCCTCTCCTCTCCTCTCCTCTCCTCTCCTCTCCTCTCCTCTCCTCTCCTCTCCTCTCCTCTCCTCTCCTCTCCTCTCCTCTCCTCTCCTCTCCTCTCCTCTCCTCTCCTCTCTCTCTCTCTCACACTAGGACCTCTCACACATTAGGGACACACATACATTAGAATCTCTTGTATTAGGATCTCTCTTAGAAGGATCACTTCACTTGTTACTTGTGATTTATCTTTCTCCTTCCTCTCTAGGTAGTTAGAGCAAAGAGTTGTAGGAGGATAGGAAGAAGAAGGTAGGACAAAGAGGATTTATGAACCCTATGAGTGTTGAACAAAAGGGTTTTTGAACCTTATTGGAGAGTTATGTTATTACTTAAGTTACATTTGCTTTGACATTATGAGTTAGTAGTTGTGTGAGTTGTTACTTCACCTCTTCTTCCATTAGGTTCAACCTTAGTCTATGCATCAATCTCTTGCATTCTATTCTGCATCAATCCCCTGTTTTGAGCCCTGAACTGGAAACCACTGGTTGATGTAAACATTACTCCATTCAGGAAAGTGGATATCACGGCATGAAGTACGAAATATATGCAAGACATAGTAAAATAGGACATGATTTCACGAAGTAGGGCATGATTTCACGAAGTAGGGCATGACTTCATGAAGTAGGGCATGATTTCACGAAGCAAAGTATGGCTTCATGAAGTAGGGCATGACTTCTCGAAGTAAAGTACGCTGAGCATCCAAACTTCATTGCCACCGGGAACATCTTGTCCGACACGACTACGACCACACTTCACTGCTTGTCCGAGGTGACTGGTCGGTTGTCACGACAGTAAAGTCCGGGTTTTTTCTCACTTGAAGAAGTTAGTACACCCAGTTGTAGAAAACATGTGAGCCATAGACTTCCACCCGGACTACAGACGCATAAGGGTGGGGGTTTATGGCTGACAACTTCATGATCGTTGTATCTTGATTGGAAGATAAATTCTTTGAGAATACCATAGTCATCTAACACTTCTTCTTTTATGATAATAAAATGAGGAAATAATCCAAAATGAATATGAAAGACATGGGCATGCACATATACAAAGTCTCTGGCATTCAATGGTAAAACGAATGGGACCTCATGATCTATTACAACAATAGTAACCATAGGGAAAAGTTTAAAAGAGATAATAAAAAATTGCGGACAAACCACAAGAACATAAAGACACGAAAAGAAGCAAATGATAGTATTGGTGAATGAAATTATTATAAATATAAAGAATGAGAAATTAGAGGAATTGTGTGAGCCATTCAAACCACTCACGGTTTGAATTAAATCTTACTGTCTATAAAAATAAGGTAGTAGTTAGTAGGAATAGTCAATATATAGGTTGCTATTAGATTTTGAGACATTTGCCTGTGAATGCGAGCTGTCTAAGAGACTGGTATTAGATCTGGACCAACCCGGGTTCGAATCCGGATGGTTACATTAACTGGTGCTATCCCAAATTAAGCTAGTGTTAAAGCAAGAATAATCCATAGGTGGATACCGAGAAGAAGTTACTATGCGCGTGTGCGTAGAACCTTCTCAATTATATTATCTTTTAAAAACATTTTATTATCTACCCTTGGGAATTAACCAAACCGCTTGCAGTTGGATTAAGGTTTGTAGTCTAAGTAAAAAAGAAATTATTGGTTAGAAATTAGATTTAGGTCAATTAGTTAGTATGAAGAAACTTTTGCATTAGGCTCGCCTTAGTTTCTGCAATAGCCTTCTGTATCAGACTCTGCATTAATATTCTGCATCAGTCCTCTACATTAGTATTTTACATTAGTCTCCTACATTAATTTCCTGTATTAGACCCTGTATTAATCTTCTGCATTATGTTCTGCAGTAATTCTCTGCATTAGGCTCTGTGTTAGTATTCTCCATTAAACTCTATATTATGTTCTGCATTATATTTTGTATTAATTCTTTGCATTAGGCTCTGCATTGGTGTTATTCAGTAAACTCTGCATCATATCCTGCATTAATTCTCTGTATTAGGCTCTGTTTTAGTGTTCTGCATTGAACTCTGCATTCATCCTCTACATAAGACTTTATATTGGTGTCCTATATGAACATTTTGCATTCTAAGAATTAGAAGATCATTGCTTGGAAGACACTAGAGTAATACATCCATCCGGTCAATCTTGTGGGATTGTTACTCGCTTAGAGTAGCAATTGTCACCACAGGTTGAACAAAATGAAAAAAAAATATATGATATTAAATATTATATAATATTTGATATAGAATGAAATATTATAATATCATTTAAAAATAAAAGTTATGCAACGTGAAGAGATATTAACAAAATATAATGATTATAACCAACACAATACACAACCTTTCATTTGCAAGTAGTGGGCCAAACGAAGGGTGTGACATAATTCGTATATTATGAAAGTTATAAATTTATGCAAGATTTACAATTGACACTGATAATTATTATAAGTAGCATTATTTTAATACATAGTATTATAAATGACAATATTACAACTGACACCATTACAAATGGCAATATTACAAATGACATTATTAGAAGGGGTACTATTAGAACTGGCAACTAACAATATTATAACTGGTACTATTATAATTGGTAATATTATAACTAGTATTATTAAAATTGACACTATTACAACTGACAATATTAAAACTGATACTATTACAACTTGCACTGTTGTAACTTGCACTACTACAATTGGCAATATTAGAACTGGCACTAATAATTTATGATGCACACTGATCCAATATATGCATGTATACATGCAAATAACTTAAGAATATTAAATAAACTAAGTATAGCCGTTAATGGCTATATTTTTACAGCTATTAGTCATGCAATGAGGTGGCCTAGTGATGAAGACTATCATGTAATATAAAAGATCACAAACGGAAATGAAACAGTATAGAGAAATGCATGTTATTAAAAGCGGACAATGTGGTGGAGAGGGAAGCTGAATGTGTTTAGATGCAAGAGAATGTCATTTGTCCATTGTTAGCAGTGATCACTCTAGTGGAGGGTAGGAAAAAAATAGAAAAAGAAATAGCTTTCGTTTTTCAAATAAGAGACAATTGTCAAAGGCTAGAATTAATAAATGTGTTCCTCGAATGATAGGACTGGATCTATTAGGCACAACAAGAAATTAGACATACAAAGATATTATAGCATGTGAAGCCATAAAGGAAGATATCTTCGAACATGAAGCCACTACATGTGAAGCTCAACCATATAATCTCTCAGGATGCAATGGCGAGGATGAAGATGATGAAAAAAACATCGACAAAGAAAAAATGACACAATATGAAGAGGATGAATAATCATATGAGCCGGAGGTAGAGGCACGAAGTACAAACGAAATGATAAGAGAATAACCTTGAAATGAAAATAAATTTAAAGGTATATGATATATGTTGTATTGTGCACACCAAAAATATAATTCCAACGATATATAGCACGGGAAAAATGATTATGTTTTGTATGTTTTAGCGCCAAAAAACAATCGTAGCATCTTAGAATCTTACCCGAAATCTTTAAAAGTTGAAGATTTTTGGAGAAAATCTAACCTTATTAATTTTAGTAGAGTTTGGCGATTTATGTAAAATCCAAATTAAGTCCAAAAATTTTGAAAATAATTGGGGTGACTATATATGATATAATGAATAGACACTATATTTTTCGGAATTGAATATGAAAATTTGAAAAATTTATAACGATTAAGATGAACTTCATTTTTTCTCTCTCTCTTCCAAAAGGGTAGCCGTTAATGGCCACCCTTTTCTCATGTTAGTTTGTTTGATATATGTGGTTTTTTCCACACATAAACACTCACTTTCACACAAAAATTTGTCTTCCAAAAAGGTCGCCGTTAACCATATTAATTTCAGTAGAGTTTAGCAATTTATGTAAAATCCAACATAAGTCCAAAATTTTTGAAAATAATTAGAGTGACTATATATGATATAATGAATAGACTCCATTGTTTTTGAAATTAAATATAAAAATATAAAAATTTATAACGATTGAAGTGAACTTCATTTTTTTTCTCTCTCTTCCAAAAGGGTAGCCGTTAACGGTCACCCTTTTCTCATGTTAGTTTGTTTGATATATGTGGTTTCTTTCACACATAAACACTCACTTTCACACAAAAATTTGTCTTCCAAAAAGGTCGCTATCAACCATATTAATTTCAACAGAGTTTAGCAATTTATGTAAAATCCAAATTAAGTCCAAAAATTCTGAAAATAATTGGAGTAACTATAAATAATATAATAAATAGACAAAAAAAATTTGGAATTAAATACAAAATTTGAAAAATTTATAACGATTGACGTGAACTTCATTTTTTTTTCTCTCTTCCAAAAATGTAGCCGTTAACGGCCACCCTTTTCTCATGTTAGTTTGTTTGACATATGTGGCTTCTTTCACATATAGACACTCACTTTCACACAAAAATTTGTCTTCCAAAAAGGTCGCCGTTAACCATATTAATTTCAATAGCGTTTGGTGATATATGTAAAATCAAAATTAAGTCCAACAATTTTGAAAATAATTGGAGTAACTATAAATGATATAATGAATAGACCACATTCTTTTTCGGAATTAAATATAAAATTTTTGAATTAAAATATTAAATATGAACAATTTTTTTTCCTTCCGAAAGGGTGGCTGTTAACGACCACCCTTTGTATGATACCTTCTATTACAAATATGACCCATTTTGTTTTCTTCCAAAATGATGGCCATTAACGGCCACCCTTTGTATGATATTTTCCATCACAAATATGAACAATTTTTTCCCTTCCAAAAAGGTGGCCGTTAACGGCTACCCTTTGTATGATACCTTCTATCACAAATATAAATCATTTTTTTCCATTCCAAAAGGGTCGCCGTTAACAGCTACCCTTTTTATGATACCTTCCATCACATATATGAACCATTTTTTTCCTTCCAAAAGGGTGGCCGTTAGCAGCCAACCTTTGTATGATTCCTTCCATCACATATATGAACCATGTTTATTCCTTCCAAAAGGGTAGCCGTTAACGGCGATCCTTTTTTTTATTTCAGTTTCTTTTCATAAGTGGCTTCTTGCACATATTAATACTCTCTTTTATAAAAAATATTGTCTTCTAAAAGGGTGGTCGTTAACAGCTACCCTTTTTTATTTTTTTTATTTTACATATGTGGTTTCTTCCACACAAAAACACTCACTTCGACAAAATAATTTGTCTTTTAAAATGGTCGCCGTTAACGGCCACCTTTTTTTCATGTTATCTTTTTTTACATATGTGATTTCCTCCACATATAAACACTCACTTCCACAAAATAATTTATCTTCTAAAAAGGTGGCCGTTAACGGCTACCCTTTTTTCATTTCACTTTGTTTTACATATGTGGTTTCTTCCACACATAAATACTCACTTCTACAAAATAAATTGTCTTTTAAAAGAGTCACCGTTAACGGCTACCTTTTTTTCATATCACCTTTGTTTTACATATGTGATTTCTTCCAAATATAAACACTCACTTCCACAAAATAATTTATCTTCTTAAAGGGTGGCCGTTAACGGGCATCCTTTTTTTTATTTTACTTTATTTTACATATGTGGTTTCTTCCACACATAAACACTCACTTCTACAAAATAATTTTTCTTTTAAAAGGGTCCCCGTTAACGGCCACTTTTTTTTCATGTCATTCTTTTTTACATATGTGATTTCTTCCACATATAAACACTCACTTTTACAAAAACAAATTGTCTTTCATAAGGGTGGTTGTTAACCATTTTAATTTCAGTAGAATTTGGCGATTTATGTTAAATTGAAATTACATCCAAAAATTCTAAAAAGAAATAGGAGTTACTATAAAAGATATATTGTCTAGACACAATTTTGTTTAGAAATAAGTATGAAATTTTGAAAACTTTATAGCGATCAAGGTGCACTTCATTTTTTTTCTCTCTTTGAAAAGGGTAGCCATTATCGGCCACCCTTTTTTAATTCCAATTTTTGTGTTTTGGTTTAGGGCAGCCGTTAACGACCTCCCTTTCTAAGGTTTCAGTCTCCATTTAACAACATGATTTTTTTGAAATAAAATCACACAAATGAATCAATTTTTTTTCCTTTCAAGATAATGGTTATTAATGGCCATTTTTTTTCATTTCAGTTTGTTTTACATATGTCATTTTATTCTACATATAATTACTCATTGTCATAAAAAAATTTCCTTGCATACGGGTGGCTGTAAATGGCCACCTTTTTTTCATTTCACTTTGTTTTGCATATGTGGTTTTTTCCACATGTATACAGTCACTTATTCGATTTTTCTTCTTCTTAAGGGTGGCCATTAACGGCTACCCTTTTTTCATTTTATTTTATTTTGCATATGTGGTTTCTTCCACATTTACACACTCATTTTCATACAAAAGAATTCCTTTGATAAGAGTGGCCGTTAAGGTTTTGTTTTTTCATTTCTATTTTTTTTTACATGTATAGTTTCTATTACATGTAAATATTGTTATTCATCATTTTTGTTGTCCTTATTTATATTTCAGTTTGCTTTGGACATGTACTATCTTTCACATCCGAACACTTACATTCATCATTTTTTTCTCCTTCTATAAGGGTGGCCGTTAATGGCCATTGTTTTTAGATTTCATTCTGCTTTGTATATGTGATTTCTTACACATGTATACACTTCAATTTTTTTTCTTCCATAAGGGTGGTTCTTAATGGCCACCCTATTTTGCATTTCATTTTACTTTACATATATGATTTCTTTCATATGTAAACACTCATATCAATTTGTTTTCCTCTTTTTATATGGGTGGCATTTTTTGTGCTTCAGATATGGAAATTCTACCTCTTTCTGAAGATCAATTGGAGTTGCAATTGCATGCATTTTTTAAGAAAGAAATTGTCAATACCTCTTTCTATCTTGAATGGTCGAGGTATCAACCAAGGGCAAAATCAAAATTCAATATTCCACTATGTCGAATGGTTCCATTGCCAATTGTTAGGCCTTTCTTGAAAAATGATGTTCTGAACCTCGCTGACCATTTTGTTGCTTGTGGTTATATAGAAGGTAATGGATTTTTTTACATGGCCTTGGAGAACAATGAGGGCAATACAGTAGATGTTACTGATATAATAATTGAATCATGGAGTGACAACTGGGTGCGGACAAATGCTTCATTTGAGAAAATATTACAAAGTGATGAGGAGCTCAAAGTTTTCTTTGGCAAAATGTTCATGGTCTAGGATGACAACCACCGTTTGCAAGCATGATTGCCCATTATTAATCAAGATCACACACATGATTCTACTTAACATTATGGTATTGAAAATATTATTTTGGACATCAAGGGAGATATTGCAACTATGTTGGCAACGTTGCATGAAGTCAATTGGTAATTCCTTCATTTTTGTCTTTTTGTTTGTTCTTTTTATTTGGCTTCTTGGTTTCTAAGTTTAGTTTCCTATTGGATTTTCAATTTCCATATCTTATCATTGTTTGTTTTATTTTGTCATGACGAACCAAAAATCTCATGTTTCCACAAATCTTGTTCATAGGTTTTTCCTCATTCAAAGCATTGCTAGGCAACCACTTTCATATTTTGAAAAACTTGTCTCCAAAGAAGATCTTCCTGCTATTGATGCCAAACAAAAATTCAACCATAGAACTTGGTTCACTTTGGTTGTTGAGGCTCTTAATGGATTTCTATACCAAGTTATTTTCTCTAAAATATCAATTTCCCTTGCATGTTTTTCACACTTCTTATATATGTTTCCTTCGTTCTTGTGGTTCATTTGGATTTCTACTATCATATTTTTTATCGCATCTCATTTTTTATTATATGCGATTTTTTATATTCTTATATGTTTTTTTCTTGGTGTAGCAAGAGTTGGGAATGTTGTTGTTGTTGCTCAAAGGAAATTTTATGAGAAGTACCCGGATCATGCACATTGGACTTTAAGTGCAGTTGATGAATGGGTTTCCAAAGTTGTTGATAGGGTGAGATTGACTTCCCGTTCGAACTTGAAGAAACAACTTCCCATTGCAGATCCTAAACATACTCCTCTATTCTTAGAGCATGTGAAGTCTCATTATGAAACTCACGATGAGAGTCCTGAGATGACTCAAGAAAAACTTTGGATGTTGGCAACTTTAGCTATGGACACTTCTATGAAGATTAAGTGGCTTGAGAGGTGAAACAGCTCACCTTCTCTTCATGAGGCTCTCACATTTCTGAAACCAAAATTCAATGATATAGAGTTTCTTAAGTGGCTTCATAAAGTTACTTGGTAAGCTTAGGTGATTGTTTTTCTTCTTTCATACTTTTTGGTTCATTCATTTTTTTTCTTTGCTTATTATTTCTTTCATTTTTTTCAATCATGGAAAATTACTGATCTTTATTTTGTATATGACAGTTGGCTATTGAGATTGAGAAGCCTTTGATGCTACTATGATTGATCTGGATGTGTCCATCAACTATCTTCCAGATGGTATGGACCCTTTGCCCATTATTTTTTATTATGAGACAATGCGCATATCGTTGTGGGATACTACATTTTTCGTGAATTTGTTGTAGATAAGGGAGTTCACAAAAACCATAACATTGACAAGCAACTCAACTTCAAACCAACCATACGAAGGATATTGTATAGGTATTTCAAATATGTCCTATTCCTTGCTAAAGCCATTTCCAAATCTCCCATTTTTTTTGCTAACAATTTTGACATAGAAAGTGAAGAGTGCATGTTCACAGATGGAATCATGAAATCTTGGGATCTTATGTATTTTAAAAAATGCGGGTGGTATTTGGAGTGTCCTCTTAAAACACCTCCCACTTTTGATATTGCCCTTCGAGATTTCATTCAACCCGCCCTCAAGGGTGCAAAGGTATTTCAAAGGCATTCAAACTCATCGCTTAATCAATGTAAGGCATTATTCATATTTTAGTGCTTGCAATGCTTGCAGACTTTGCCTCTAACCCAATTTATATCCAACCTTTTTGTTTACAACTCGATTTATGTCTACAACCCACTTTTGTTGTTCTTTGTGTTTTGGACTTTGTAAATGTCACCCTTATGATGTATTCAAATTTTACATTGATGTGTATTGTAGTGAGACATCTTAACATGCTACACTTATTTTCAACATGAGTTTGCTTAGTACACATTATATCCAATTACATTATTATTATCTCAACATTTGAACGTATATTAGTTCATTTTTTGGTACAAAATTGGCATAGCAACATTTTCTTTTGTTGTTCATTTGGACTATAGACCCTTACATGTAATTCCACGGTCATAGGCCCCCAACGGATTTACAAACCATAATCGGGAAAATAATTGAAGGCTCACATGCTCATAGGCTCACATACTAGCATCCCCGACCAAACTTCATTCCGAAAACAACGTTTTGAACATGTGTGGCCTCCCCTACAATGGAAGGGCAAACCGCTTTTCTTGTTCACTTTACTATGTTTTGGCCCACCATCAGTGGACACAAATTAGGGTCATGGCCATTGGTGCTTTCTTGCACGTAGTGAGGGAGTGGTTTGTAAATTCTATCTGGTATTAAAGTGAGGATTTGAATAAAAAAACGTAGTAGGCATTTCTATAACATGAAACTTAATATTTATTTTTTATTCAACTTCAAGATTAGTATCCAATTTAAGATCTATTTTTTTACAAATTATAAGGATTTCTAAAAATGAAATAAACATTACAGTTCAAGTTCATAGGAACATTCCATTCATTCTTTTCTTTAATATGAATAAAATTTCCCTGAAGCTTGTACATAGAAGGCCCGTACAAGGTTACTAAAACTAGAAGGAAGAAGCAATTTTTCATGTTTGTGGTGTTGCTTATTGCAAGGATTGATTATTTTCAATACTATGGGCAACACCCCGAGCCAAACACGGGGAGGTCACTGGCGAAAATCGTAGAAACAACGTGCGATAAAAAATAGGGTCTAATATATTCATTGCAGGTAAATTTTGCAAAAAACGTACATATAATATAGGAGGTTTTATAATAGTGAAACATGTTTACATGTAAAATATCATCACATATAATGACCTCTTTTATCTAGTTAGTACATGTAAAATAGCATGGAAACAATTACTAGGGGTAGCGGGTCTAGGGTAGGGTATGTGTTAGTGGATGAAAAGAGGTAATTTTCTATTGAAAATGCTTGGATGGATGACTTCATAGGCTAGCTTGCTTGAACATTACTGAACCAACGGTTCCAATGTGGAGTTAATGGTCTCTACCCACGTGCCGGGAAGGAAAAAATATGCAGTATAAGTAAAATAGGGTATTTTTAAATGGTTCTCCAAAAAATTATAATTACTAGTAGGGTGTATCAAAATACAAGCATTTACCTTTATTTTGAAAAATACCATACCTTATAATCTTTTCTGCAAGGTAAATAGCCCCCTGATAAATAGGTCCTGAGCGCACGTGTATGCATGAATTAAAGAGGGAGTGACCTCCCCGTGGAGCCAAAATTATTTCAATATTGGCATTCAAGTTCATTATGAGAGACATGGTTCATCATTCGGTCAATGAACTTTGATCACCTCTAGAATAGGCAAATGAACTCCAAATTCAAAAACCCAAATTCTCACATATATATGTGTTTAAATATATGCAATTTTTGATATTTTAGTGAATTTTCTCCTCCATCCTTTCATCTAAATCTAGAAAAAAATTGATTTTCACTAGTTCCCCAACTTGAGACTTCAACTTTACATTCATAACTGAATCTTCTCAAATTTTGTTGAAACAAAAGATTTCTTCCCATATCTTCCCATATCTTCACAATAATGTTGGTTTTCACATAGAAGTAGAAAATCATAAAATATGTTAGGGCGCAAGCACAGTCAAGTACACGACTTTATTACCCTGCATAGGTTTAAGAGAAAGTGATTCAAAACTACATACTAACTTTGAATTTTGTGAAGGATAAAATCATAAACATTTGAAAAACATATTGATCTAAAAAGCCAAGCAATTTATGTTGACAATGTTTTTTTCAAGAAAAGTCTACATATTTTAGAAGACAATGCAAGTAGTATGCAAGTAGATATATTGAACATGTAATTGTTTAAATTTGTTTAAAACATGATAGAATTACATTAAATTGATGTATTTCTACAAAAAAAATTTATGATGCCCTCAAGTTTATAATGAATTCAAGGAGTATGAAATAAAGTCCAAACTCCAAAATATTTAAGGTCATGAAATCTACATTCAAAACTAGATTCAGGCATTACCTTTTGAGCATTATATTTTAATGATAAGATTTGAAGATCTCATCTTGATATTCTATATTCGAGTACTTAACTCAACAATAGAGGGCGTCATGAAGAAAAATCAAATTTAAACAACACTTTGCTACTAATTTAAGGCATTTGACCCAAAAAATTATGGTTTTAGTATACCGGAACATTTTTTTGGTATATTGGATTGTGCAAAGCCTTTGTAAAGAGCATAAATGAAAGTCAGGCATGGTGTAGGATTAAACATTGAAATGTGTACATATTGATAATACGAAGTGTAGGTAGTGATGAAGTGTAGTGGACATGGGTCTTTCACATGAAAACCAAACACAGTACATATTGCAAGGTGTTTCACACTCTGAAGGGTAAGATTTCAAGACTAAGATCCATATCATGTAGTGAAAGTCAGTGATCACTTGTAGTGACCTTGGGACTCAACTATCCTAATTGGGGAAAATTCATCTGTCTGCCCTGGCCCCTCATTTTCAAATTAAAATTTGAACAGAAAGCTAAGGGCCAATAAGTGTGTGACTTGGGTATAAGGCACACTGCCCTCCGACAAAGACCTCACATTTGCCTTGAATGTCCATAAAGCCTATGAAATGAGCCATAGCCAGATGAAGCCATAGCCAGATGAAGATGTGAGAATAGCAAGGGTGTGACATTTCGGCATCTCAGATGTCTGATAATCAGATTTCATTCACTCACTGACATATCAACCATTTTTTTGAAGACATCTTCAAATTTGACAAGGGCCTAGACCTCAGATATTTGGTGGAAGAAAAAAAGTAGCAGGGGTTCAGGAAATCAGTACTGCAATCCAGTGGATTTAATGTCATATGCATTTGTCAACTTTGTGACATTCTTAGTTGCCACCGAGAGAAAGTGTCATATTTATGACATTAGTGTGCTCAATAAGTTGACATTAACGCAGTCAAAATGCAGCATTGCATTTTCACTTGAGCTGCGAAGGATGGAGATTTGAGAGGTATGGTGTCCCCCTAACAACCATACCACTACAAGTGTCAGGTGTCTGATAATCTAATGCTATTGACTAGTTTGCATAAGGAGACATATGTTTCAAGAGAGCCTCAAAATTATACTGGGACCCAGACTGACATATGGCAGAAGTAAAGAAGTGGCAGAAACTTCAGAACTCGGAAAGCGGCATTGCGATTTCAGTTGAGATGGACAGGAGGAAGTTTGGGCACATGTGGTCTCTCTCTAATGAGCAAAGCACTATCGTATCCAGACATACGATTGATCTGGTAGGGGAGGAATTAATCGAGGCAGGCAGAGACAAAGAGTGAATTCTGATGTGCTAATGACGGAGCAGATTGAACCTGGGCAGCCACAGAGGTCACTCAATTTCGAACAGCTAAATCTTTGGAGGAGTTGATGAGCAGGGCTAAACTCACATTGCTGGCCAGTAGGAGTACTTGTGGGGACTCCACCAAATGACCAGCTGCTGTTTGGATTTGCCATTTCCTTCTCCAAAGTCTCCTGTCATGTTTCAGTGCACTCAAATAGTTGCTTCACTGGCCTAGCAAAAACTCCGGTTCAGGGACCTTCATGCGGCGCTCTCCTCCGTGTGCAAGCAGCTACTTCACTCCCGAGTCCCAACCCCTTGGCCTCAGAGGCTACCATAGCTCTCTAGCAGCTTGGGCAGAAAATAGTTAATTTCAAAGGTGCCTAAATTTCTGGGAAATTAATTTCGTTGAGTGTCTAAAATCACAAGAATGCAAGTGATAATTACTGGAATCCAACAAAGTAGCATCAAATCAAAGAAAAATCTATCGCCAAGCAAAACCCTGACATACAAGTAAACATAAACTTTAGGGCCCGGGTACGCAGCTCCCGTATTATATGGCCCTAATTATAACCACTTATAATGCATTTTAGTCCAATCTCAAGTGATATAATTTGTTTTCATGTAGGAAACTCTTGTAGCCCTTCTAACAAGAAATCCAAAAATGTAATTATATATAGGAAATGAATATTCCTTGAAGCATAAAATTGCATGAAAAACCTAATTATATGAGTTTTTATAATATAGGTATCATAGGTCAAACTACCCAACTTTTTGGGCTTTTAAATAAAAATTAATTTTCTAATAATAAAACATTTCCAATGACTTTTAATTTTAATTGGAGGCAACTACTTCGTGAGGATCTTTTAAAATTATGCATAGGCATAGGTTTAAAAAAATAGGTGTTTCAATTCTTTATATACGTTGTGGAGGTTTTAATAAATTAATTAACATGCAACCCAACTTTTTCTATGTCTCATTTTATTTGATTTGGTCTTCACCCAACTTTTTGGTCTTTTTAATTTTGTATAATTTGATATAATTTTTACAAAAACCGTCCTCTAAGCTGTTTTTAATCCGATGCCCCCTGCGTATAATACGGGAGTTGCGTACCCGTGCTTTAGGGTAAGGAGAGTTGGTTAAGGGAAGTGTTTAGGTTAATCGTAGCTGCTATAGATGAGGTTAGGAAAACCATTCATGAATTATAAAAATAACTTGGATAAATGTCTAATTTATTTTTTTAATCTACCCAATTTTAGCATATTATATTTTGGGCTACCTAACTTACTTTCGCACTTTAATTAATCATTAGGAAAAAAAGGTGCCCAAACTGCTAGAGAGCTACGGTATTGTGTTCACAAGAAATTCCATTCCATGTTTGGAGTGAGGGGCGTTGGATTTAAGTTCAACAGGAGTGGCCGTCGGCAAGAGCTCAGTTCTCCAAAGCCACATGAATATGGCAGTTGGCTGCTAATATTGGGGACCTTTATTAAAAAAATTGCAAATCCTGGCTCAGGGCCAAGGATAGCTAAAAACCCAACAAGCCAATCACCGAGCAGCAATCCTTCGCTATTTCGCCACCTAATACAATTGCGCATATGTAGGTAGGGGTGGCTGGCTTGGTTAACAACCACTAAAACTAGGGTACTTAGGGCCGCTTTACACTACGGTGGAGAAGTGCACTTGTCGGTCAAGAATTTTAGCCCAAGACATGGTTATTTGAGGCGAGGGATGGTATGCTGGAGAAGATGAAAAGACAATAAAAAAATTCCTTAAGAAGTCTTGACCGGCCGTAGTGCAACCACCTATCATAGAGGAGAAGTGTATTGGACAACTTCACCAAGAGGAGAAGTCCACCGGACAACTTCACAAAATGGTCATAGCCAGCCATAGTAGAAACCTTAGCCCCTAAATGACCATCATATTGAAATTTCAAAAAATTGTATTGATCAAAAAATAAAATGTATATGGCAATGTTTTAGAACTTCTTTCTTGACAATAACTTATTGAAAATGTTCCACCTCTATAATACGTCCAAATTAAGGTAAATAAGTAGGTAACATTATTTTCTTATTGATTTAAAAGAAATGACATATTGGTACAGTCTAACCTCGTTAATACAACACTTGTTTATACCACACCCTCCATATTACGACACATTTTTGCGAGACCAAACTTTTTAGTTCAAAACTCCCTCTTTTATACGACTACAACACTCGATAATGCGACCTTTAGAATCTCTGTTTTGTCATATTAAAGAGGTAGTTAATGCTAGAATTCCTTTCATCTATATTATGTACATCTAAAATACATCCATTTTCACTTGGGAACTACTTGGGAACTTCACTTATTGTTAGGAACTTAATGGTAATTAGGGTTACTAATGTAGAATGGACATGGTTAGAGTTAGAGTGGCCTTTGGCCTAGTATGTTGCCTTGTACACGGGTGACATAGTATCACCAATACCTTGATGTTAAACGTCATGCATCATTGATGTCTAGTTTCTTATTAGAGAACTCTTTATATTTTGGTGTTAATGAAATTATTAGTTTCCAAAAGTTAGTTGGGAATTTAGATAAGATGACAGTTGCTAACTTGGGTAGGCAACACCAAAATCTTTGGACTCCTATTTCAAGAGTTCTTGAGAATATTTGTACTTGTTTGGAGTTTAAGTTATTATATCATACCATCTATATTGCTTAAACTCGTTGTATATATTTTTAAGCCCATATTACTTATGTTTTTGTATTCCCTCATTAATACGACAACTTTATGCCATTTTTCATATTAATGAGAAGATGACACCTCGATAATACAACTTTTTGTGTGTCCCAAACGTGTCATACTAAAGAGGGAGAATAGTAGTGCAAACATTTCTCTAAGGAAAAATTATTTTATTGAAGTTGGAGTTCTCCAAAGGCCAAGTTTCTTGTCCGAGGCTTTGAGGTTGCCCAAGAAACTTGACCTCCGGAGAACTCCCCTTCAAAAAAGGTGTCGCCACGTTGGCAACCATGTCATTTTTTCATCCATGTACAAAGTTCTCCACTAAAGGACTCTTGGCCATAGTGTGAACCACCAACGGACAAGAGTGTCACTCTCGGCCAATCAAATTTTAGAATTCCCCTACAATTCATGACCGGTGGACTTCTCCACTGTAGTGTAAAGCGGCCCTTAGAGTTGCCACCTAGGATGGCCACGTAGGTTCGGGCCAAGAAACCAAACGCAAGTGTGAATGTTGGGTAAGTATGTCAAGGTTTTACACTAAACTGCATAAGATAGAGTTAGGTGAGAAGGGCCTTTTTGACGAATATGTCAATGAGTAGGGGAATTTGGGGGTTGCATTCCATTTGAACCAATGACATTTACATATGTTTGGGTTAGTGCCATGCCTAATGTGACAAAATTGAGTGGAAGAAAGGTCTTGATTGTAACAACTTCACAAGTTCAAATTGGAACTTATTTGCTCTAAGCCTCACATATTCATCACTTTTGTCAATGTCAAGGAAAACTTTACTTGAAGTTGATTTTTAAATTGTGGAAACGATTCTTAATGGGTTTTCGCACTCCTTCCTTGCTCCATTAACTAGTTCGCCGCTAGTCACGTCCAAGCCTTGCAAAACACCTCCCAAGCTAGTTCTTTATCCCTAGAAAGCTCCTTTGACGTATAATCCCCTAAAACTTTTGTTTAAGGGTTGAAAATAATATGCCCTGGACACTACCTACCAGCTCACGTTTTTGGCCCTATCAACCAACTTCCGGAGGTCGTTTCCACAATATAAGCTTGGATCTAGCATCTCTAACCTCCTACCAACCTATAGTAGAGTTTTCGGGTCATTACGACCACTTTCATATTTCCGACCAGATCACATTTTTGGTCAGATCCTCCAACTTCCGGAGGTGGTTTTCACAAACTAAGTCTGGATCTGACCTCCCTAACCTTCAACCAACCTATGGTGCCTTTTCAAGTCATTCTAACTACTTGCTTTGGACGTCCTCCCATGAGTGTCACGTCCGCGCATACCCACCCATTCTACTTTCTAATGCATTCCTTGGTACTACATCACAAGTTGTCCGATGCACATTTTCAGTAATACATTCAACACCTTCGTCTTGTCAACACTAAGGACTATGTTAGCTTACAAGAAGAGCAATGATAGGAAGACACCAACAATGAATCTACTCTTCAAATCCCTCTTTCAACATTTTACTACTTGTTTTCCAAGACGCTACCCATCCAAATCTAAAACTCGCAAGCATACACACCTTCTCTAAGAGTCTAAGCTATCTTCACATATGTGTACTAAGGAGAGCCAAAATGCTCTAGGACAATCCTTATGTACATCAAAACAACTACCTACTAGGTGGGTCAAGTTGGTAGGTTGCCCCTGTCAAAACACTGCAACCAGCTGTCCTAACGCGTTTTTGCCCTCTGTCCAGTTCATGACCAGCTGGCACACTGAGGTCATAAAAAACGGTCAACTAGTAAAAGACTCACAATGCCATTTTAATAACTTTGGACCTACAAGTCATTTTCTGACCAACCAAGTTACCAACACCAGATAATTACTACTACTAAATAGATTGTTCAGTAGTAAAACAATACAAGCCAACTAGTGGACATTCTAACCACTAATTGCATTAGGGACAAATTTGATGTCAACTAGTAAACTGGCATTTTTTGGCCTTTTGACAATTTGTGACCAACTAGTCAGTTTTTGACGGGTTTATGTGAGCCCAAAAGGGTGCCCACATTTAGTCTTAGACCCTTGAAACGTTAGTTGATGCACTTTGAAGTAGCATGTTACTTCACAAAAATATAAAAAGAGTGAAATGTTAGTCTTAGAAGTACCATGTTGTAAGAGGCTAGGATGTGAGTTGTTATTGTGTTTTTACCTTCGGAAGGATTTGAGTGAATGAGGATAGGTAAGGAGAACTTGGATTGAGTAGTTAGTGAGTAGGCTAGTACAAATGGATGGAGACAACCAAAGTGACTCAAGAGGCAAGTGCATTCGAATTGGGATGAATGGAGGATCACATGGAGCGCACAAGTGGACCACCTCATCATGGCCACTTAATGGGGAAGGTCCAAGGAAGAATGCAAGGTGGAGGATAAGCAAATTCTCAAAGCACCAATCAAATCACGAGTTAAGCATCGTGGTTTGAATTAAGTGGTGAGCAACGATTTGGGAAAGTAAGGGGAGAAAGTTATGGCGGCGGAAAGCGAAGGAGGCTAAGTTTGGGTTGAAGCATCCCAAGTTTGGTAAAGTGTGGTAGGTAGAAAGCCAAGGCTAGTTAAATGTTCGAATTAGGATCCTTGTTGATCATTTGAGGGAGGAAGGCTTAGAAGATAGGATTGGCGCCTACTAAGTAGGAGGAAATCTCAAGGGCTTATCGTGAGCCTTGAGGGTGCTCACCCCCTCAAGCTTACTATATAATCCCTCATTCTTCCCTCACTCATCCTCTCTTTCCTTTGTGCTCCAAGGCACCCCACGAGTTATAAGTGTGGGTGTGGGAAGCCATATTGGAGCACATGTGTGTGCCTAGTTTTTAGTTTGAGAGCCAAGGCTTGTTAGCCTTGAAGAGGGCTTGACCTCTTGGTAGAATTAGTGTTGACGTGGAGGATTTTAAAGTTAATTCATGATTCCAATTTGTGGTACTTAAAGTTCATGTTTTGAATACACGTGGTTGCAAGTTCCATGTTTAAGAGTTGAGCACTTGAGGTTGTGATGAGTGCAAAAATATACTTGTGTGGATTAGTTAGTCTTAGTGAAGTTAGGAAATTCTCTCTCCCCCTCTCCTCTCTAGGATTTTAGGATTTTAGGATTAGAGAAGAATTGTGTGATTAGAAAGGGGTTGTTAGTAGAATTAGGAAAATTAGGTAGGAAGATTAGTTAAGGGCTTGAATAATCAGTGAGGTAGTTGGGGATTACAACTACAAAGTTGTGGGTTCATGAAGGAGCTGGGTTTATGAAGGAGCTGGGTTCATGAAGGAGCTGGGTTTATGAAGGAGCTGGGTTTGTTTAGTTAGAAAGTAAAAGAGCTGGGTTTATGAAGGACCTGGGTTTGTTTAGTTAGAAGCTAAGGAGCTGGGTTCATGAAGGAGCTGGGTTTATGAAGGAGCTGGGTTTATTTAGTTAGAAGCTAAGGAGTTGGGTTCATGAAGGAGTTGGGTTTATGAAGGAGTTAAATCCAAGACCACTTGAAGGGTGAACCTTGCACTATGGACTCATCCAAGTCCAAATCCAATACCGCGGAGGAATGTGAGCCCAAACCCACTACTCGGACTACGGACGCTTAAGGGTGGGGGGTTTGGCCTCACAGTTTACCATGGAAATTTATGTTCCTAAAACATAGTGCTAAATTCTACCTTAATAACGTTATAGTATAATGGTTGATGCATGTGCTATATTTTCAAGGCTTCAATACATGTCAATGGGGTGTCAATGCAAAATTGCCCTTTAAAGAAGGTATGTTTATTTGGAGCCCTTTACAAATATGCATGGTTTATTGCAAGAGTGACACAGTTAATAGAACAAGGTAAGAAAATGTCCTTTACAATTTCACAATGAGAGGAAAGTATCGCATGCAAGCATACCTCTCATTCATCTCATGCTCTCCTTACTTTGCTTTTTTTTTGGGTTCATACAAACAATACGGGATCATAACTTTTATCCCTCTCGGACCAACATTGTGGCCTTATTCTAACCGTATTGTTTCTCATGCCTCTTTCATTACAATTCTATTGACTACGAGCACTCTAATGCTTCATCTTCAACAAAATGGAAGATGTGTATGGGATCTTCATTAGTGAGAGCTTGTGGTTTTGTGGCTTCATAATGTGCTAGTCTTTTAGCTACATGGTTATGTTGGATGCATATGTGGGATCTCATTTTGATGAAACAACAATGGGTGGTTATGTGCAGGAACATGTTGTAGAATTGGGGCTAGGAGGTGGCTCGAATGATGTTGGTGAGTTGATGTAGAATTCTGATACTTTGGGTGGAGATAGGGGGAAACATGGCTATCCATGAAATTGTGTGTAAATAAGTGGGGTTGGAGGATAGAATTGTATGTGTGCATTCCCATGAATTCATCTCGTAAGTTGTTTTGGTGGTTGGGGAATCATGCCCTTATGTTTGTGTTTTGATAGTTGAGTGTACCCGTATCCAACCACAACGGAAGCCACACATACCATTATGGAGCCATCAATGAATTGGCATAGTGAGGCGATGAATTTTGGTGTGCAAATCCAAGCGAAGGGGGTCAACAACTTTCCAACTTTTGGAAATTATGGGTTTAATGTCATTTGGTGAGAATAGGTTGGGGATGCGATGCGGTGCCTAGAGGGTGGGGAGACCGTTGGGAATGATGGACTAGGGCCAAAAACAAGACAAAGTGACACAAAAGTTATACCCTGCTAGTTTAGAGGCGTAAGTGGCCACATTTCATTGTTCTAGTACTCAAACAATAATAATGATTTATATTGAAGTTACTAATAAGGTGGGTCATGATGATTTCAAGAATATATTTGCAAACTACATGATTTACATCCATAGAAGTAGATTCTAAACTTTGTAGAATCTACTTCAATTAATTGTTGGTTGTTTTTGTTAAGTGAAGGTGAAGTAGACCTTAAGAAAATGTATTTTTCTTCAAAACTTGTGGCCCATTAATAGACAATATGATCTTGCCCAATACTTAAACTATACACACAAATCTTAACAAAATTTGAAATGAAGTAGGTTTAAGCTTAAATCCACCACCCAATTTAGGATCTACTTCATATGTATCTTCATAATATTAATATGTACAAATTTTGTAATATCCTGGTTCAAACCCATTGGAGGGCTCCATGGTCTTGAAACGACATTTTGTATAGAATTGAACCTACTTCCCTTAGTATATATGCAAATTGTATCACAAGAGGAGGCCACACATGTTCAAAAACGCCAATTTCAAAGCGGAGTTTGGTAACCCAAGGTAAAAGAACATTGGCCTTGACATGTGCTTAGCTTCAAGGAGATGGGTTTCAAGGTTGGTCCTTCTTTTATTGGGTAGAAACATGTGTTTTCGACTTTAATCCAATACGGTGGTTTTGCAAGGCTTAAAACCTCCATTTTGAATCAGAGTTGAAAATGGACAAATTTAACCAACAAAAGAGGGACCGGCCTTGAAACCCAACTCCTCGAAGCTAGGCACATGTCAAGGCCAACATTCTTTTACCAAACTCCATTCCGAAACCAGCATTTTTGGACATGTGTGGCCTCCCCTACAATGGAAAGGCAAACCACTTTTCTTGTTCACTTTACCATGCTTTGGGCCACCATGAGTGGACACAAATTAGGGTCATGGCCATTGGTGCTTTCTTGTGTATGGAGTGAGGGAATGGTGCAAATTTTGTGTGGTATTAAAGTGAGGATTTGAATAAAAAAACGTACTAGGCATTTCTATAACATGAAAATTAAATGTTAATTTTTTTTATTCAACATCAAGATTAATAATCAAGACCCTAGTTTAGTCTAGTATGATCCAATTGGGATGAATTAATGCTTTTACTACACACCCCCACCCTTGGTAAGATTGGTGGGGGCCAACTTAATGGGTAAGGCATCTAGCTCTAATTCACCATCACACACTGCCACATAGCAATATCCTTTATTCTTTCTGGTTTTAAGGGGGGGGGGTGGAATAAGAATGTGGCAATTCCATAATGTGGTCTCTACGGATATCAAGGGTTAAACTAGGAATGCATTCTAAGACGACTTTTGTTGACATAGTTGATTGTTGAGGGATAATGTTTGCAGCAAATGATGAGTACAAGTACTTAGCTACTTAGCCCTCACATTTATGTAAGTGGATGCAATGTAAATTTTGTAATTTTGGTTTTAGACTTGTTTGTAATTTTCTATCTATTTGTGTATAACTAATTTAAGATCTAGAATTTTTCAATTTAAATGGGTTTCATAAAAAATTATCATTACATAACAAGTTCATAGGAACATTGCATTCATTCTTTTCTTTTAAATTCCCCCCCCCCGGAAGCTTGTACATAGAAGGCCCATAGAAGGTCACTAAAACTAAAAGGAAGAAGCAAATTTTCATGCTCGGGGTGTTGCTTATTGCAAGGATTAGCCATCTTTAGGAGTGTGGGCAACACCGCAAGCCAAAATTATTTCAAAATTGGCATTCAAGTTCATTATGAGAGACATGGTTTCATCATTCGGTCAATGGACTTTGATCACCACTAGAATAGGTGAATGAACTCCAAATTTGAAAACCCAAATCCTCACATATATGTGTTTAATATACACAAATTTTAATATTCTATTGAAATTTCTCCTCCATTCTTTCATCTAAATCTAGGAAAAACATGATTTTCACTAGCTGCCCCAACTTGAGACTTCAACTTTACACCCATAACTGAATCTTCTTAAATTTTGTTGAAACAAAAGATTAATTTTCTTCTCATATCTTCACAATGCAGTTGGTTTTCACATATAAGTGGACAATCATAAAATATGTTAGGGCACAAGCACGGCCAAGTACACAACTCCATTACCTTGCATAGATTTAAGAGAAAGTGATTCAAAAATATAAACTAACTTTGAATCTTGTGAAGGAAAAAATCATAAACATTTGACGAACACATTGATTTGCAAAGCCAAACAATTTATGTTTCCAAGAAAAATCCACATAATTTAGAAGATGGTGCAAGTAGATATATTGAACACTTAATTTCTTAAATATCTTTAAAACATAATAAAATTAAATTAAATTGATGCATTTCTACAAAAAAAAAATGTTACCCCCAATTTTATAATGAATTCAAGGAGTATGAAAAGATCCAACTTCAAAATATTCAAGGTCATGAAATCCAAAACTAGATTTAGCCATTACCTTTTGAGCAGTACTATTAATGAAAAGTTTTGAAGATCTCATCTTGATATTTTATATTTGAGTACCTAACACAACAATAAAGGGTGGCATGAATTTTAATTTAATTTAAACAACACATTGCTGCTACTTTTAGGCGTTTGACCAAAACAAATTATGGTTTTAGTATACCGGAGCAATTTTTTTGTATATGTTCGTTAATTACTATCACTATATTCGTTAATTACTATCACTATATTCGTTAATTAGAGACTTTGGAAAGTCTAAAAATAAATGCAAATGGTTTAATATCTAGTTCAATTTCTTATTGTGATGACATGTATTTGTGCCAAATTGGTTAGTGTTGTCCATGCAAATCACTTTATTAAGTCACATAGAATATTTTTGTGTTTTTCTTGTTCTCTATTTGAAACCCTCATTCTTGAATAGTCTCGAAATCATGAAAAGTCTCCGATTAGATTTCCACTCGGGCTCCGCTGTTTTGGCCAGGTTGGTTGTATTTTGGGTTCTTTTTGCAATTGAATTTTCGATTTGTGCCCCAAAAAAATCTCCGATTACCGAATATAGTGATATATTGGAATGTGCTTACTCCCGTTAGTAATAGTGGGTTGAATTGCCCTCAACATTGAGGTTATATATAAGGTATAAGTTCATTGGAATGCACGCCGGAACAATAAAGGTTCCAATCATTTAAACATATACATGCAACACATTCAATACCAAATGAATAACCTCCCCCCCCCAACACCCATATTGAGCATCTCATAATAGGTTTCTTCTATAGAATGAGAACAAAAGTGAAAATCATTGAATAATAATAATAATAATAATAATAGCTCATGGTAGTTTTACTCGGCATACATTAAACACCCCCATACGAACTTTTGGGGGTGTCAGATCCGGGTGGGGGCAGCCCTCCTGGGGAATTTTTGAACCCGTCCGAAAACTGCTGCCCGCCCCGCCCAACTTCGAGAAAAACATTGCCCTTGCATTCTTGAAGGCCGCTTGACTACAAATCCCATATTGAGTGCACTTCACCTTCAAGTGTTCACAACAAATCTCAAACGATAGAGAGAGTAAAAACCATCAAAAATGGAAAAGGAAGCTCGGATATCAATCGGTTGTGGCGGATATCGGACTACTACGTGAAGTTAAATTACCAAGATAGTAAGTCATTTAGATTAGTAAGTTATGTGGGAGGCAAGTAAACATTAGTAGTATTATGAGAAAAATTAGTAAGCCACATAGCAAGCCACTTAGGATTAGTGGGCTTCAGGGTGAAAAACACTCGCCTAGGCCACATGGGTGAGGCAAACGGAGGTGGAAGTAATTAAGGGCCAAGAAATGACTTCTTGGTTAGCCTTAAAAATCCTCCCTTACCTAGATATTACATATGTAGATTTTAGGCTACAATCTACCACATTTTGAATGTAAAAGAAGATGAGAATTATATGTGCTCTCTTCAAGGATGCCGAAAGAGTTATCCTCATCTTCTTAGAGAAATTAAAGATATGATAATTTAAGAGGAGGGCACATGTTAGGTGCCTCCTCTCAATATATATAGAGTTAGGAATAGAAGTTAGAATACCTTACCTTATTCACTACGATAGGCTATACGAGAGCTAGGTCCTTTGTATCTTTACCATTTTGGAATACGAGAGCTTCAAGCTCAACCCTTCATCTTAGTTATTCAAGGTAGAGACAAAGTAATTAATAGCATAGATTTCATCAATTGATTATGTTGAGAGAGTTGATGAGTGCCATGCATAGCAACTCACATGAGGTGAGATGGATACATAAGTTAGAAAGAGGCAGCTTATGTAGCAAATTGATTACGAAAACTTGACATAGAAATTGAGAGGCAATTATGTAAGGAGTGGCTTATGGAATCAACCATATGATGAGGGAATTGTAAGGTAATGAAATGCAATTGTGTGAATAATGGAATGCAATTGTGTAAGTGTTGAGAGATCATAGAAGCTCACATGAGGTAAGAATAGTTGCACTACAAAGTTGATGAGTGGAGTTAGATACTATAGAGTCATTGAGGAGATTAATGAGGGACGGAAGAATTAGGAAGTGATTGCTATGAGTCTATGAGTCGTTAAGTTCTTGATATGAACCACAATTATAATTATATCCTTTGCATATGTATTCCATTCCGCTATCATTCTTATTATAATAAGTTTTGAACTTATGTTAACTACATTTCATAAGTATGATTGATGGCCTAAGGAGATTAAATATGACAAGTAATATATAATCTATGATATGATAAAATTAAGTATATGAATATCTTACCAAGATTATTATTATATTATGTATGCTCTAAAAATAGAATGTGGATGTTATAGTTGATGTTTTGATAGAATTAAGAGATTTGCTTTAAATAGGTTATGTGTCTATTTATAATTGGGGGTTGTGATACATTGATTGCACTATAATTGGAAGGAGGCTAATTATAGATGTACTAAACTACATTAATAGATTGTGCTAAAAATAGATTGTATCGCTTATAGTTACGATTCCAAGTACCGTCGATATGAGAAGAGGATTCTTAATAAGAGGGATTGGACATTAAGAGGAATTACTAAATTGAGAGAGAATGACTTAAGAATGCCTCCTCAAGAGTTGATAAGAAAGTGGAAGATTAGTAGAGGAATTACTATTAAATTGTTATCTATATATGTTTTCATGGAAAGAAGATCCGGTAATGATAACTAGCAAATAGGAGAAAGGCTACTTGGCAACTTGAAGGACTATTTGGTAATTTGAAGTGAAGTTACTTATTATATGAAGAAAGGTTACTTGTTACTTGAAGAAGGTCCCGCGCAACTTGGACACTCGTAGAAGATTACTTGGTTACATTGAAAACGGTTACTTGGCCGATTGAAGAAGGTTACTTGGACACTTGTAGAAAGTTACTTGGCTACCTAAAAAATATCATTTTTGACTACTTGTAGAAGGTTACTTGGGCACATTGAAAGCGGTTACTTGGCCGATTACTTGGCAACTTGACGAAGAGTTACTTGATTACTTAAAGAAAGGCTACTTGGTGACTTCAAGAGGGGCTATACGGCAATTTGAAGAGAAGTTACTTGATTACTTGAAGAGTGTTACTTGGTTACTTGAAGAGTGTTACTTGGCTGCTCAAAAAGGGTTACTTGGCTGCTCAAAAAGGGTTACTTGGCTGCTCAAAAAGGGTTACTTGGCTACTTGGGAAGTGTTACTTGATTACTTGAAGAGTGTTACTTAGCTACTCAAAGACGGTTACTACACTAATTAGTGATTTACTAAGATACTTAAGAAGAACTACGACACATGAAGAAGATACAACACTGTGACATACGAGGAGAAGTGAACAAGATCTAGATTTAGAAGTAACACTTGAGCTTAAAGGGACAACTACGGCACATGAAGAAGTTCGACACAAGAAGAAAGTTACAAACAAGCAAGTTGATAAAATAGAAGCAAGACTTGGATGAACAAAACTACTTGAAGAGATATCATCAAGAGAAGAAGTGGAGAGAAGAAGTGGACTTTTAAATAACTTAAAAGTCCATCATGATTAATATAAGGTAGAGGAGCTTTTAAAAGAAGAATGAAGACACCTGCCAACACAACAAGGAAGACGACCAAGATAGAGAACAACAAACGACAAGGAGATTAGGTAGTTTAGTCATCATAATCCGGACGACACTCTTAGTCACAACGATATGGTCAACCCTAGGAACAAGTGGAGGTAGTTGAGCTCTACATCAAGGTCCAAAATCCAATATATATGTTCATTTCCATCGAGTAAATAAGCAATTGACTGGGATTTCATTATCAAAGTGACACCGTCAATACATCATGTCATTGACTTGGAAGTCAAAAATATTACAAAACCCTCACTAGCACTGAGGTTATAATTTATGTGACTTACAATTTGAAATCCTCTTTGTCATTCTAAAATGACACTTAAATTAGTGTACTGATTTAGTATGCATAGTTTATAATATTTTAGATAATATCAACTACTTTCACATGTATTCATATGCATTCAAACTAATTAAGTGTGATTGAATGTAATTAAGTCTAATTAATCTTGATTGTTCCTATTTAATCCCAAATAAATGAGAAAACATGCTTACCAAATCAAGTAAATCCAATTAATTATAAAATGTACGTACTGTAGTTAATTATTTTTTGGATTTAATTCCAGTTAAATAATTCTAATAATTAGTTTCTGGATTTAATTCTAGAGAATTAATTCTAATAATTAGTTTCTAGAATTAATTCCAGTGAATTAATTCTAATAATTAGTTTCTGGAATTAATTCCAGTGAATTAATTCTAATAATTAGTTTCTGGAATTAATTCCAGTGAATTAATTCTAATAATTAGTTTCTGAATGAATTCCAGTGAATTAATTATAATAATTAGTTTCTGGAATTAATTCCAGTGAATTAATTCTAATAATTAGTTTCTGGAAATAATTCCAGTGAATTAATTCTAATAATTAGTTTCTAGAATTAATTCTAATAATTAATTTCTGGAATTAATTCCAGTGAATTAATTATAATGATTAATTAATTCCAGTTTTAATTAGTTATTTAATGCATATGAATACATGTGAAAATAGACAAAATAAAATAAAATATTATAAAATATACATACTAAATCAACACACTAATTTAAGTGTCATTTTAGAATGACAAAGACAATTCGAATTTATAAGTCACAAAAATTATAACCTTAGTGCTAGTGAGGGTTTTGTAATATTTTTGACTTCCAAGTCAATTACATGCTTTATTGATGGTTTCACTTTGATGATGAAATCCCAATCAAGTTCTTATTTACTTGATGAAAGTGAACATATATATTGGATTTTGGACCTTGAAGGTGAAGTGCACTCAATATGGGATTTGTAGTCAAGCGGCCTTCAAGAATGCAAGGGCAATGTTTTTTTCGAAGTTGGGCGGGGCGGACAACAATTTTCGGTCGGGTTCAAAGATTTCGCGGGAGGGCTACCCCCGCCCGGATCTGATACCCCCGAGAGTTCGTAGTGGGGTGTTTAATGTCTGCCATTTTACTCTCTACTTGGGCATGTTATGAGAATTAGACTAATATGTCAATGAGGAGAGATAGGGTTGCATCCCATTTGAACCATGACAAATACATATGAACTTTGGGTTAGTGTGCCTAATTTGACAAATTGGATGGAAGAGAGGTCTTGAGTACAACAACCTCAAAATTTCCAACTAGAATTTATTTTCTCAAAGCATTACATATTATGTCACTTTTGTCAATGCCAAGGGAAAAATTACTTGAGGTCAATTTTCAAATTAGGAAATTATCATATTTTGAGGCTTCAATGCATGTCAATGGGGTGTCCATGCAAACTTTCCCTTCCAATGAGGTATGCTTATTTGGAGCCCTTTACATAGTTGTTCACGGTTTATTGCAAAAGTGTCACAATGAAGCTACCAACAGAAAAAGTGCCCTTTACAATATGAGAGGAAATAAGTGCATGCAAGTGCACCTCCCATTCATCCATATTAACAATAATATATGTCTTCTATATGTTTGCGATGAATTCATTCCAAACATAATCACATTCAACTATATTGGGGGCTTTGAAGCTAAATCCAACAACAAATTATTGAAAAATTGTAACTCGAGACAATCTAAGACTCATATTTTATCAATCTTAAGATAAAAATGAATCAAATCCCCATTTCAACATTCGACATTGCTTTAAAGTTCTTTAGAAATGCAAGCTTTTTTCTAGGCCGAGTAGAACTAGTTTCCATAGTAGCTACAATAGTTTTAAAAAATGGATGAGATTTAATGGACTCACAAATTCAAGCATGAATGGGACGATCGTCACAATATGCTAGACAACTTAGTCTCAAATATTGTTTTTTCCTACTCTCATTCTTAGTCAAAGGACAATTTAACAAATCCATCAAACAATGTTGGCAATGTTGAGGTTAGATCGGATTTACTTGGTTAACATTGGTTGTCAAAATGGCATTTTATTTATTTAATTATTGTGCTAGTTTTGTGGCTTGGGAAACATCCAAGACTTGTGGGCCATTTAATAGAATTGAACTCTAAGTAGAAGTACATAAGCTCTCATACTTATGTGACCATGTTATATCATGTTTGAATAAGATGTTGATTTAATTCCAAATATTTGATGCCACAATGACAAAGTTTTGTATTTTTCATTTTTCATATTTTTCATATTTTATTTGTTTTTGGTGTAAAAGCAAGTGGGAAAATTTAATGATTCACATGACGTCCATTAATTTTTGGGCCCTTCATTTTGAAAAGCAAATGAGAACTTCAACCTTGAACATTAGTTGAGGCATTTACACATGTCTACAAAAATGTGATGTGTGCCAACATCTACATGGATAACGCCCCATTCCACTAAAATGTGTACATCTTCAAGAGCTTTCATTATATTTTTTTGTAACTCCTAGCCCAATATTTCAGGTGTCCATATGTCAATTGTTCATACACCACAAGATGGTGGAGGTTTTATACGAATGCTTCAAAATCATATTGAAAGAATTTACATAATTTTATTAAATTTTAAATCATGTAAGAATGAAGAAATTTATCCCTTAAAACTCTTTTGGAGGGACCCATGATCCTTGTGAGATGGTTTAAATGTTCAATCATGAATATAATGATTTTGTTTGGGAAAACCCCGGGAGAAACAATGCCCCCATTAGTTCATAGGGTGTGCTCAGATAGTTGAGTATTTACGGAGTAGACCTCGAGCATGGACAAGGCTTGATGTCTTCCTTTTCGTGTTGCCCCCCCTCCTCACCAATAAACTTATCAAAATCAAAAACTTAGTCAACTGTATTATAACACATACTGCACTTTTGATAGTTGATTCAACTCCGACATCAACATCCATGATCCCAAATTAGTCTAATAAGAGTCGTTTGGGATGAATTATTAAACCGCAAGCCTATGAGGGAAGTTTTTGCTTGACCCCGTTTACCAAGCTATTGGTAAGATTGGTGGCGGCCCAACTTATCTAGAGCCACATGTCATCTACTAGTCAAGTTGTCCTTTGAGAAGCCCTACCCCCAAAAGGTATTCTCTTTGCAAAAAGGGTCTCCAACAAAAGGATAGTATATCCAAAGACTATATATAGACACATAATTGATTGGGCAAGGGACTATGTTTGCAACAACTAATGTCAATTGAAAGTATTTAGCTACTTAACCCATGTTCCATTTGTATAAGTGGATGAAATGGTAACTTTTTAAACTTGGTGCTACACTTCTTTGCAAATGTTTTATTTATATATTCCAAAAATTCAAGAATTAATAACTTATAAAAATAAAGTACAGCTACAATTCAAGTTCATAGGTAAACCCTATGCATTTCAAATGCTACAATTCTCTTGTTGCATGAATGAAGAAAGACACTCAAAACTCATCCAAAAAGTGGATGTGCAACACATTCAAAAACAAATGGATGTACAACACATTTGAAAGTTACCAAACTCCAATCATTTTACTAATTGATTTTGGAATGAAATTATATTAATGACAATGATAATGATAATAATATTAATAATAATTAGTGCAAGCATTAGATAGCAATTTGTAGTGATTATATTCTCTAAGGGCATGTTGCAAGAATTAGACTGATTGGCGACATATTTCTTTGCAGTTTATTTATTTATTCTTTAATAATAATAAATCACAATTCACAATAAAACTCTAGTGTATAGTGAGGTTGTTCTCTAGTTGCATGTGTAAACTAACATTCAAAACCCATGCAAAAAGTCATGCCATGTGCAACACTTTCAAAATCAAATGGATGCATTAAAATCCCCCCTCCCTTCAAATTCACTAAACATTTCAAGATAAATTTCCTCAATAAAATGAAAGTAGAAATAGAAATAAAAACATAAATTACCAAATAATAATATGACAAATAATAAGTACATGTACTCCATATTTTTACTCTCCCTATAGGCATGATGTATGAATGGGCCTCCTATGTCAGTGAGGAGGGAAATGGGGTTGCATCCCATTTGAGCCAATGACATTTACATAAGTTTGAATTAGTGTCGCTATAGTCACAAGAGTGGCTGCAATGACAGACAATACAATCCACGGTCTTGAACAAAACAACTTCAAAAATTCAAACCGGAGCTTATGTCTTCTTTGCCCTACATATTTATTCACTTTTTCCAACGTTGAGAAAAACTGCTCGGTCAAATAGGGGGCATTTATACGATTGTTGATAGTTTTCCACATGTCTAAAACAATATCATGCGTGCCAACATGCACCTCTATAACACCCCATTTTACTAAAAGATTGACATCCTCAGTGGTTTTCATGAGATTTTCCATGAAAATTGTGTAACTTCTAGCACAATATTTCGAATGGCCATATGTCAGTTCTTCATGCACCACAAGATTGCGGAGATATCTCTCGGTCGTATCATATATACGAAGGAACGGAATCAATAAGCAACCTCTTTCAAATAATATATCTTCAAAACATGTGAACTCCTTGCCTTTTATCCGCACCCCACATGCCTCCAAATAAGTGGCTGAAGGTACTCTCTGATGATCATAATCATAATCATGGCCTCCATGTGAGTTTCCACACAAGATGCAGTAGGTCTTATCCAAAATGTGGGAGGCCACTTCCAACTTACCACCTTCTAGTTGTAACTTTTTTTCCGTCCTTTTCTTGAAAATGGTCCCACGTTCAGCCTTGCCAATCCCAGGCCTGTTAAAAAATGACCATCTCACACAGTTCCCAATATTCCATCCTTGCCATTGTTCATGCTCCCATGCTCCAATGAACTCCCAATCCGGCCTCAGAATGCGGACCACTCTCTCCAACAACACCATGGGGATCTGGTTTTCAACCAAATAGAAATCAGAGCACCATAAGTCATTCAAATGCACACGCATCACCTGGGTTCTCATCACTTTCTGCAACGACGGGCTCAAGCTCTCAATTCCTCCAGCGCACCTCTGCATGATTATAACCAGGAAAAGCGCATCCAAAGCCAGAAGGCACCTTATATCCGCAATGCTGTGCGATTTTGCATGAGGGCTTTGACCGTACACTGCTTCCCAATGGCTCTCCTCCTCTATGACTACATCGTCGCAAAACTCCTTCCATCTGTCTCCTGTCAGACTTAATGCTCTTGCTACTTGGATTTTAAAGCGTTCGGTGCCATCAGTTTGAAGAGTATCAGGGGCACGATTGTGTAGCCCAAATCGCCAAGTCCTGGGATCAAAGTGATCGCTGCCGGTCCTCATGTACTCAGGTACCTTCCAACACACCACTTCTAAGAAATCGTTGGCATCATCTCTCAAAAGCGCATCGTGGACTCGACAAATCCAACTCGCGGGTTCAGTTCCCGTATTCGTTGTAAGAGCAGTGGTAAGTGGAGGAATCATGGCTCCGAATTCAGACGTCGCCGTATTTGTTTCAAGCCCGAGTTCATCGACCGCAGTGTCAACTTGAGGGATCAAATTACTGGACTCTTCCTATATGCGTTTCAAGCTCGACCATTTCAAGCGCAGTGCTCATTTGAGGAATCAAACATTTTGCAGGTCCAGTGTCCATATTCTCTGAAATTTTTTCGTTTCACAAAATCGATCAAGAAAAGTATATTCACAAGGCATCACCAAACAAATAGTTCCTTGTGGTCTGAAAACTTTGCAAATCCTTACGCCTTGGGGATCTCCAATGTGGTACTCAGTGTGTTGTTGTGAACTAGTGAGGCTCCTGTTAGACACCATTACACAAATGTCAATAGAATTTTCAGCTTCATGGCATGAGGAATGTTCCGCCTACAGAAGAAAGGTGCCAGGCTTCCAGTTAACATTCTGCCTATGTTCACATAAATGTTGGTATACACATTAGAAAGTGGATTGCGGAAACTATGTAAAAGTTGAAGAAATCAGCCAGACTTTCAAAAATCGAGAGAAATTCAGTACTACACATTACGAAAATAAGAACACATTCGCAACGGAAATGTATGGATAACAATGCAACATTGTTACAGCGTTCGTTTCCAATGCTTTAGCGACACCATTTTTTTCCTGAATACAAGTCTTTAAATTTCTTGCAATCCAAGAATATGTGTTGGAATTGGATTGCAATGTCACTCTGTTCAACCACTAAAATGGGATTAGTAATCCTCCCACCGGCAGTTGCACTTATAATTGCATCGATTGAAAGCTTTTGTTTAAACCTATCAAAGTCCACAATCACATATTTGTTCATATTCCTGGATCCCAATATAAGTTGCCATCCACAAAAATACCATCAATATCTTTGTGACATACATGAGGATTGACTATTATCAGAAAATTGCCAAAAGTGACTCGGTCACTAGAACAGTTTACCCTCCCAAGTATGCAAATCGCAAGCACGGAGATCCTTGAAAGAGGAAGCAAAGAGGACCTCGTGTAAACAACTTGAGCCACACACATCTACAATGTCAAATGGGACTAGAAGTATTGAAGATTTCCGACAGACAAGACTGCAGCAAACAGATCTACAAATCATCCGCAACAAGGATGCAAAGGCAACCCAAACACCTCGAGAGACCTCACTAGAATATCAGGATTCACATCAAACGAAAAAAACAGGACCAATACAAAGCTTGGCACAACTATTCAAGCACAAGTGCAAGAAGAAGATAAGCCATACCGATCAAACAACCTAATGCCGGTCACTGAAAATCTTCGATCCCGTGTAAACCATAAGACAGCTTGAACTAAGCGAGGATTAATCAACGTGGCTCCAGGTAGGTGAAGTCGGAGGGGCTCTGCAAGAATGAGGACTCTGCATGGCGCCCTTCAGGATGTGACTCACCTTAAGTAGTGGGAAAGAGACTCGCTTCACATTGGAAAAAATGTCGATTGAAGAGCGGTAGATGCACTTGTGCACAAAAGTCAATGCGAGACTAAAATATATGACAGCAAGTGTGCCGCCAAGAAGCAAGGGAGAAACACATATTCTAGTGGTTACACGATTCTTAGGAAGTGCAACTTTAGCCTGCTTCTGAAATAGCAGCAAGTGCCGTTGAGGTATGCCCTCAACCTTAAGGAGGCGTGGACTAACTTTGTTCATCTCCTAGTAAGACCTGACCCAAGCACTGTAGATGAATTATACTGTAAATTTCCTTGGATTCTCCATACTTGAAGGAGATTGTTTCATTGTTTGAACGAGAGGGTCTCAAGGTAATTATATTTAATTACATCTTGAGTAGACTGAGGATGGAGAACCTTGTAAAATAATTTGAGACTATCTTAGGCAGACAGCCGGTTGCACACTTGCTAAAAGTTGGTCCGGCATTTTAAAACAATGTTTTAAGCATTTCCAACATTTTTTATCGAATTTTTCATCGAATTTTTATTCGATGATTTTTCATCGAATTCAAGTTCTTCAAGAAGCCCCAATAGGTAGTATGAGTTCACAATGCATGTTCGATCATTTATAAGACATGGGAGAAAAGCTATAATATAACTAGAGTAGGAATACACTACACGTTGTATTTAGTGTCAATTACTATTTGGAGTTACACAATGCTATATAGATTTTATCATTGATCTTGTTTTTTACCAAGTAAAGATAATGTTCTATAATGTCCAAACAACCAATTTGACCTTTGTTGGAGAAAAATGAGATATACAATAAATAGTTATAGCATTGTGTAATTCCAAATGGTAAGTGACACTAAATTCAATATTTAGGGTATTGTTCACAATCCATGTGGGATATGTAAACTTGAGAGATGAAGCCTCTGGTAAATACACATTTTGGTAACTCCAAAATTGTGGTACAATGTTAATGGTATTTAGTGTCACGTACATAATTAGCGGATGTGACACTTTGAGACATATCCACTAATTGCCAATATGATAGTATTCGTCAACATATGTAATTTTTTCAAGTGAAAATTTATTTACACTATGACATTAGCGTAGCCCATGGGGATATTTGGGATGATAATTTTATGTTTTAGTATGTAAGGGGAAGATATATTTGAGCATACTAATGTCATAGTGTAAATAAGATTGCTCGTGAACTAGGAAATAGGAAGAGATACGTTGATGGTGATCATGTAGTAGTATTACCTGATCCTAACAACGTTGATAAACGTCGACCATCTCCGACCCCAATAGGGGGTTATAGTCCCTTTTTATGTGTGTGTGTGGGGGGGGTTTATCTTTTTGGAAGGGCCACTTGTTGTCTATTCACATAGTACCACCCTATGGAACTATGTGAATAGAACTCAATTCACCACAGCTCCAATTCAAAGCTCTCACTCATGTGCATCAGGTGGCCACCCGCGTCACTGATGAGGCGCTGTGAACGGGCCTTGTGTGGTCGCGGGCATGGTGGATCCGGGCCGTTGATCCACCAAGGCCCATCCAAGGGCCTTAGTGGTCCTAGGTGGCGGGGGGCGGGGGGTGGTGCTTGCCACCAAGGTGGGTGGGGGCGGGGGTGGTGTTTGCCACCAAGGCGGGGTGGGGCCGTGGGCCTCATGTCTTTTTTCGGGGAGGCCAGCTTTAGGTTCTTGTCGGGGCTAGGTGGCTAAGCGGGCTCGGTGGCTAGGCGGACTAGGCAGCTAGGTAGGCTCATTTTCTAAGTGGCTAGGCCTACTTACTAAATAACTAATTGGTTAGGCTTACTTACTAGGTGGCTAGGCCCACTTACTAAATAACTAGTTGGTGATGCTTACTTACTACTAAATAACTAGTTGGTTAGGCTTACTTACTAGGTGGCTAGGCCCACTTACTAAATAACTAGTTGGTTAGGCTTACTTACTAGGTGGCTAGGCCCACTTACTAAATAACTAGTTGGTTAGGCTTACTTACTAGGTGGCTAGGCCCACTTACTAAATAACTACAGTAGTTGGTTAGGCTTACTTACTACTAAATAACTAGTTGGTTAGGCTTATTTGCTAAGTGGCAAAGGACGATAAGGCCGGGTCAATTCTTTTACGTACTCACACATGGAATTACAACTTGAAAGCAATGTGGGCACTTCCAACTTCGCCCAACATTGTAAGGCAACCGGGTCTTAAACGGATATTTTCTTTTTGCACCCACTTCTTGTACTAGGATACTAGGATGCCAAACATGCAATTAGTGCGAGATGATTAGCAAATCCAATTTGTGCATGTAATCACTTCCCTCATAACTTGAGGGGCTCATATGAATGTCCTATTTACTATCAAAATGAATATTCTCTAAGTTAAAACAAATATCATTTAGGCATCCCAAATTATGAGAATATGGCTTTTCTTATAAAATATGGCTTTTCTTATAAAATGAGACCTTACACAATTCGGAAGATTTTATAAAATGAGACCTTACACAATTCGGAAGATTTCAATTTAAAAAATATTTTAGTATAAACTTTGCAAAAGGAGTAAAATATGACTTTAGTTATTTTATCAAAATCCATGTACATAAACGTAGACAAGTGAAACAAATGTGGTGGATAGAAAGCTTACATCAATTGATATTGGAACATAAATAAGTTTTGAAAAGAAAATTCGTAATATTCCATTAAAAGAAGCTTAGATTATAAAGGATTTTTTAAATATTGAAAAAAAATTCAAATACAAGTTGAAATAGGCACAACAATGGCCCATATTAGTACTTGGAGGTCTTTTATGATGTCCACTACAACCCCATGCCATCAATTCCATGAAGGATTGTCAAATGCCATTCCAATGCAATTTATCTATTTTTTGACAATTTGAATTTTATTGGAAGCATACAAATGCCGATTTCCATTGATAAAGGACACATGCATGTTTAACATGATGTTTGACACTACCATAGAGCCAGCATGCCAAAAGTTTGGCTTCGTTTGAAGTCTTGTATGTTTTGAAGGCTTTCTAGACAATTTCAAACAATATTGAGTATTTGAAGACCCAATTTTGACATTTTATATCTTTCACACCCTAATTAAAATCCACTTCAAACTTTTTGGCACTATGTAGTACATCATGTACTACAACTTTCATTTGAATGCACTTGGATCTTGCCCACTCATGCTTATGCTATGATTTTTCAAATGGAAGTGAGTCAGAGTTGTACTCAGTTTTGTTTGTGACTGTATTTTTTTTCTTGATTTAATTTAATTTTAGTTGAAGAAACGTATAATTCTCTAAAAACTAAAATTTCTTGAGATGTACACTATAAATGATATTTAGTGTCATATGGTATTTAATGTCATTATGGTAACTTTTTGGATGACACTTCTTATGATTAAGTTTACAAATACTGTCATGGATGATGGATGAGTTCATCCATTGGCCAAAACCATACCTTCTCTTGTCAGCAACTTGTGATGGAATATTGTCATGGATGTAAAATCACTTGGTAAGTGATAGTAATTGGAACACTGTAAATCTGTAATCCCCCAAAAAATGTACAAGGAATGTTGGGTTAACATTTAGTGTTGGCGACACTATGCCGCGGTTTACAATTAGTATTGAGCAAGACAATTAGAATCGGTGACACTAAATATCATATTTAGTGTACTTCTCTATGAAAGGGCAACATACATTAACCTTTTAGCAGTTTAAACAATCTCTTCATTGGGTGTCCTTGTGGTAAGAAAGGGTTGAATAATATCTCCACTCATGCAACTACAACCATGCCACTATCACTGGCTTTTTAGGTCATTTAAGGCAAACTAGCATGGTATGTCCCACTCGTAAGTCCCTATACGTGTCTAAAAATGTCATGGTCCACCGATTATATCATTGAGGTCCTCTCTGGGCTCACCAAGTATAGGGTGTTGAAGGGCTCTTGAGAGAGGGGGTCTCTTGACATAATCATTGGGCAATGAGAATTTGGATATATATGAATTTTGAAGGTGGGACGTAACATACGGTCTTGCTGTAAAAGAGCAAAAAAACCAATGGTAGTGGGCTATTTGTGGCTCCATGAGTGGAGATGCTCGAAGGACCTTATGTGATGAATTATCACCTTGAGAACACCCCGGGGGCATTGAGATTTGAAACACTGTGATCTTCCTTCCCCTCGATTGTTGCAGCGCATCCGCTGCTTCCAAGGGCTTCCAATGAGATTGAAGGATGCTCTACTTAACCCTTAACTTCCTATAGCGTATTGTGGTTTCATTAGACCATCTAAAATGTAAGCTTTCTAGAGCTCAATTTTTATTGTACCCAGAAGAAAATTTGCTAATGATGGTTTTAAGATCACATCAATGTGGTAGCAATATTTGGTAAATTTCACAATTTGTTTATATCCGATTTAGTATCATTGGACTTCAAGATAGTTTGATAAATATTTGCAATAAAATTATAGTCCAAACTTTCAATGTTCTACAATGTCCAAAAATGAGATATTCATTAGATAGTTATAGCATTGTGTAATTCCAAATAGTAAGTGACACTAAATATGATATTTAGTGTAGTATGTATCTGCATAACATTATTAAGATCCATTACAGTGTTATGTGGGATTGACAGTATTATGAAGAATATTCCCCACATTCAGACTGAATGTGGGGAATATTCTTCATAATACTGTCAATCCCACATTGGCAAAAAATTATACTACTAATAAAAAGTATATAGCGTTGTGTAACTCCAAATAGCAAGTGACACTAAATACAATATTTAGTGTAGTACCTTTGAACATAAGTTACATAAGATTTCTCTCGCATGTCTGGAGAGAGTTACTGGTTTTGACATGTTATACCTACCTAGGGTGTACACATCTTTAGCTGTCAAGACACATGAATACTCTCAGTTCCATGCTCCATGGCGGACGTTAAACGCCCCCCACGAACTTTTAGGGGGAGGTGGATAAGGGCCGGGGCCCGCGATCCGGCACCTTTGGGCAGCCTTCACCCAAAAAATTTAAAATTTTCAGATCCTGACCGAAAATTGTTGCCCACTCCGTCCGACTGCGAAAAATAAAATTGCCCTTGCATTCTTGAAGGTGGTTTGTCCATATAACCCATATTGAGTGCACTTCATTTTCAAGGTCCAAAGTCCAACATATGTGTTCACTTTCATTGAGTAAATAAGCAACTGATTGGGACTTCCTTTTTGAAGCGAGAGTGTCAATATAGGATGTAATTAACTTGGAAGTCAAAAACATTACAAAATTCTCATTTGCACTGAGGTTATATTTTTTGTGACTTACCATTGAAAGGGTCTTTGTCATTCTAAAATGGAACTAAAATTAGTGTTTTATTTTTAGTATGTTCATTTTATAATAGGTTAGTTAATACCTCTTACTTTCAAGTGTGATTAAATGTAATTAATTATAAATAATCCTAATTAATCTTAATCAATCCCAATTAAATCAAAAAGTATGCTTACCAAATTAATTAATTCTATTTAATTATAAAATGCACTTATTAGAGTTAATCATGATTTCGTTCAAATACTGTAGCTCTCTTGCAGCTTGGGCAGAAAATAATTAATTTTAAAGGTGCCTAAATTTCTAGAAAATTAATTTCATTGAGTGTCCAAAAATAAATAAATAACATTCAAAGAGTGCCTAAAATCACAATAATGCAAGTGACATAGTCTCTCACAAAGACCACCTCGTATAACTCTCATACAAAGCAAAATCTTGACATACAAGTAGAAGACAAACGTCAGGGTAAAGAATGTTGGTTAAGGGAAGTGTTTAGGTTAATCGTAGCCACATAGTTGAAATTAGGAAAACCATTCATGAATTATAGGAATGACTTGGATGAATGTCTAACTTATTTTAAATTACTTTTTGAATCTACCCAACTTTAGAATATTATTTTGTGGGTTACCTAACTTACTTTCGCACTTTAATTAATTATTAGGCAGAAAGGTGCCCAAGCTGCTAGAAAACTACAGTATGAGGAATGGTGTGCTTAATTACACTTGTTTAGGCTTCATTACACTTAATTAGGCTAAATGCACTTACTTGCACTTAATCGGGGTTAATTAGTTCGAATGTGTATGAATACTTGTAGCAACCTAGGCCTTGCGCTCAATTACCTTCTAATACAGTTATTTAGACTTAATTACATTAAATCACACTTAATTAGTTTAAATGCATACGAATACTTTGTGAAAATAGAAGGTGTTAACTAAACTATTATAAAATAAACATACTAAAAATAAAATCTAATTTTAGTTCCATTTTAGAATGACAAAGACCCTTTCAATGGTAAGTCACAAAATTATAACCTCCATGCAAATGAGAGTTTTGTAATGTTTTTGACTTCCAAGTTAATTACATGCTATATTGACAATCTCACTTCAAAAAGGAAATCCCATTCAATTGCTTATTTACTCAATGAAAGTGAACATATATATATTAGATTTTGGACTTTGAAAACGAAGTGCACTCAATATGGGTTATATGGACAAGCGGCCTTCAAAAATGCAAGGGCAATTTTATTTTTCGAAGTCAGGTGGAGCGGGCAACAATTTTCGGTCAGGATCTGAAAATTTAAAGTTTTTTTTGGAGGCTGCCCGGAGGTGCCGGATCGCGGGCCCCGGCCCCTATCCACCTCCCCCTGAAAGTTCATTGGGGGGGGAGGTGTGGGGGGTGTTTAACGTCCGAATACTGAGTCAAACTATGCATGTTCACTCATGCTTTCACTATGTAGGTAACTTTTTAGTATCCAATATCAACACATCAGGGGAGGACGAACCGGCCCATACATTGGTACCTTACGGGATGATTGCAGTGGATGGCGCCGTCCATTTCTCATCCACTTCCCAACCCAAGTGGACTTAACCATGGTTAAGAGGTGGAGTAGGTGGAACACTCTAGCTTCCTTTAGCATGTGTTAGGAGAACTATTTTTGAGCATCACTTTTGGCTCCACTTCCCATGATACCGGCTCTTGATATTATAGCTTTCTTTGGCATGTGTTAGGAGAACTATTTTTTAGTATCACTTTATGGCTCCACTTCCCATGATGCCGGCTCTTATTATGGTAACTTATAAGTAGGAAGGAATGCCACATGGCAACTACAATTACTATATTTTGAAAAGAAATTAAATGGGCTAGGGTTTGGATGTTCAAAATGGGTGGTGTCCATGCCTTTACTTTAAAATATATTAATGTGCTCCTCTTTTATAGTGTGGGGATCCTAGATACTAAATCTTTAATATAATTTTAGAAGTACACATAACAATGAGAAGATATACATTGCAATTGCACATGAGATTGTCAATTGTAGCTCCATTCAAGCTTTTCACAAGGTATGCTTCACTAACTACAACTTTGAAATTCTATTTATTTCTTCATTTGTGTTAACATGTAGTTTGTGCTATGTGCTATCTTCATCAAAAATACTCTCTTTTAGAAGTGACAAGATATTTCTTATCAATAGTGTAGTCTTGGTTGTGATGCATATTGGAAATCTCTTTGTAATGGGTATTACACACCCTTCTCCTTCCAATTACGTTGAAATCAAACAAACAGAGATACATTCTATTTTGCAATTCACCATTGTGATGGGTATTGCTCTTGGGGCACACAATAAAACACAAAACTTCATTGCGATGGGTATTGCCTCATGCACACGATGTATCTTCATTTGTATATTCGCTGCGTGATGGGTATTGCCTTTTGCATTTCCTTTACTGTATGCAGGGGACAATATGCCAAGGAAGCCGAAACCTTCCATCACTGCACAACAACCCAAGCCAGGGTCAATATCTTTTCAAGATATTCAATGGGTACCAAAGACAAGGAAGGGGTTTGGGAAGGTGTTAACTATCATGGCAACATATCTTCCTTTCAATAGAGTTGAAGACTTCATAGTTGGCCAAACCTGTGCAGATGGCTCTGCTGTTGAATGGATTATTGCTAATAGGGCTCGTGGGGGACAAGTGGGAAGACCTCAAATCCATTCCTACATTGAGCATGTTCACTATGAATGTGCATTTGGACCGAAAGACCATACAGGAGATCCTCAACACCTTCACTCAAAGAAACGTGGATGCATTGCTAAGTTTTCCATTAAACAACTTCTTTTGTTCCCAGATGTAGTTGAGGTTGCCTACTACCATGTTGACCATACAAGGGAAGATGGATCACCTGCCCATGGATTGGAAGACAAACTTTCGGTAGGAAGGAAGTCGGCTCACCAACCCCGGATGTCAAAAGAATTGAAGGATTGGATAAAGACACAACTAGGTAAGGGGTTTACTGCTAAACAAGTTTATGAAGAGCATAGGCAGAATTGGATTCAAAGGAGGAAGATGAAATGCCCAGACATGCGTGATGACTTTGTTCAGCTTAAGGATATTGCTTATTATGAGAGTAGATTGAAGATGGGAGTATGGTGCCGCCACCGCAATGACTTTGATAGTGTGAAGATGTGGGCTTTGGAGCACCCGGATGACGTTTTCATATGGCATGAAAAAGATGATGTCACAAATTTACCTTTCATTCTAGGTATTCAAACACCATGGCAAAAAGAGAGGATGCTCAAGTATGGACACAATGGAGCCATTGCAATAGATGCAACATTTGGAACCAATGTATCGAAGTATCCATTGTTTTCATTGTTGGTGTTTGATGACTGGAGGAATGATATTCCTGTAGCTTGGGTTCTCACTAGCCGAATGACAGAAGAGGATTTAGTTTATGTGGTTAGAGCCACTACGAAGGCACCTCCATAGAGATAGGGAGAATTTTCTCCCTTCTTGCTTCATTGTTGATGATGCAGATTACCAAAGGAATGCAATCAAGCAAGCGTGGCTTGAAGATGAGGTGCCCATTTACTTGTGCTCTTTTCATGTTTTGAAGAATTGGAAAAATCACATTTGGACAAAGGTACCTAACTTGGGTACTTTGAGGGACCTTGTTTACATGTACCTTCCTATTGAGTACAAGGAGACAGAAGAGGATTTTTTGAAACGTGCTCGCACAATTAGGAAAGGTTTGTTCAAGTTTCTATACGTGGAGAAAATGGAACAGTTCATCGACGTACACTACGACCATCAAGGTGAGTTTTCACTGCCATTGCCTATCTCTTTTAATTTCAAGTCACCTTTCTTTGTTCGTTTGAAGATGTATTTTCTTCCATTCTATCATATTCCTCATGAAAGTAATATTCCATTTAAATATTTTTCTATAGTTCTTTCCTAATTCATGGCTTCTTATGATTTGTATTTTATAGAGATGTATCTTGTGGGCCACCGTCGGAATCCACACTCAAACCAAAATACACAAGCAAGTATTGAGTTTTACCATGCAGCTCTGAAACGGTGGATGAAAATTAACAACCACCAACTTCGAGGTCGCAGAATGGATTTCTTAGTGTGGCGTTTAACTACTCCTGTAGTTACACACTACATGTACAACCACATGAGAAAATTAGATGGCTTTGTTCTTAATAAGCGGGTGGAGAAGATTGTGGCTAATGGCATTACTAAAGCGAAGACCATTCCATTGGAGCACATCCGTCGCCATGAAGCACCTTTGGGAGGATGGCAGGTACAATCACAAAGTACTCCAGGACGTTGGTATGATGTTGTTGATCCCTACACCTCGTATGCCTCATGCTCTTGTGAGTGGTGTATTAGAGGAAACATGTGCAAGCACCAACTTGCCATCATTAAGGCATCCACTGATATTCCGTGGGGTGTTATGTTGGAATTTTTTGGTACGTATTATGGATCCCTTCTTGGTGGAATTGAGGCTATGTTTGAATTAAGTGTACCAATAGATCCATTTGAAGATGGTGATATTTATGACTTTGGAGATAACATAGGCAACAAAGATATTATGGATGATGCCACAAACATTTGTGGAGATGTTGATAGTGTTCCTACCCAACCTATAAGACAAACTCAACCATCCATAGAGGGATGTCTTTTGGCTATTGAAAAACTACAGGAGGATGCTAGAGAAGAAGCAAAGGGAGGTGGTCTTCTACTTCTACAACAATTGCAAGCAATGATGACAAAGACTCTTACCGATGTTAAACGAATTCGGGGTCAAATAGAGGCTGATAACTTACATCCTCAATCTGTTTTTGAAGTACTTGATGATGGTTTACGAAATTCTATTGTAAGGAAGAAGGATTTCCATGAGCAAGCAATGCTTGCGATGTCTTCTCAAAGAAAGAGAAATCAGAATGCTTTAGAGTAGGAATTTTCTTGTCCTATGACAAAATATGTTGTACAAGAAAAAACATAACTCTAATGTTTGTTATAATTTCTATATTCATAAGTATGATATATCTTTCAATGTAATTCATGATTGCCTAACTTGTACATGGAATGAATTGTAACAGTAAACATGCAAACTTGAAATGTGATAACCTTTAAATTCTTTACAACAAATGTATGATGACAATGTTTACTCTATAAAATCATACAAGTAGGTTTTTTTCAATGGTACAAAGGAAGGGAAATACCAACACAAGACAACCAGACATAAACCACGTTCATTGTAGCACCCATCGTATACAATAAAATTCCATCCAAAGCAAGGGGGGGGGACAATACCCATCAAGAACCAAAAAAAAATTAGAGTTGTATCTCTGTTAGTTTGCGATGGGTATTGTATATTTAATTCATTTTCTCAAAGTAGATGTAATACCCATCATTCATCAAAGCATTGCATCACCAACTTTGATTCGGCAATACCCATCACGAACCTAAAATAAATTGGAATTATATCTCTGTTTGGTTCGTGATGGGTATTTGCACATTTAACTTGTTTTCTCAAATGTCGATGCAATACCCATCACGCACCAATAAATGCCATCATAAACATAGATTGGGAAATATCCATCATGAATTGGAAATGATTTGGAATGTCTCTGTTTGGTTCGCGATGGGTATTGCATATTTAATTTATTTTCTCAAAGTACATGTAGTACCCATCATGCACCAAAAAATTTCATCACAAACCTTGATTGGGCAATACCCATCATGAACCGGAAATGAATTGGAATTGTATCTATGTTTGGTTCGTGATGGGTATTGCATGTTTAATTGATTTTGTCAAATAAAATGCAATACCCATCACGAACCAAAAAAATTGCATCATACATATTAGTGGGTAATATCCATCATACACCTACAATAGTTTGGAATTGTATCTCTATTTAGTTCCCGATGGGTTTTGCCTCATAAACTTCTTATTATAAGTATTGCAATAGTCATCACATCTCCCCAAGAAAATCTCTTCAACTTTGTTCTACATATTCATGTGCACCAACTAATGAAAATGATTTGTTCAAGAGTGAAAGAAGAACAACTACACATTGAAATATTCTTTCACATAATAAATGATTGTCGAAACAAAATTGTGCATTTACAAAATGTTATGTGATACAAGTCATATGTATACTACTTTGAAATCATAAAAAATGCAAAAATCATTTTGCAATCACTCTTCAAAATATTACTATGATAAATTAAACCACACATTGAATTCTATGGAGCTATCACTCTTAGTTGTCTTGAATTTTCTCTCATTTGTCTTTATCATCGTCCTCTCCTCCCTCTTCCTTGTCTTCATCATCATTCTCTCCTCCTTCATCTTCATCATCTTCCATATTGTCACCCTCAACTTCCTCTTCATCATCTTCTTCATCCATAAATTTTTCAATAATTTCTTCATCTTCACTCTTATTGAAATTTTTAGATTTGTAAGCTTCACAAGCCACCTCAATCCTCTCCATTCTAGTGGCATTCTCCATTTCATAAATCTTCTTGTGAAGATTTACGTATGTAGAAATTCATTTTTCCTTCCATAGTATGGTCCTATCAAAAAAATTAAGATATAAACATTAGAGATAAACAAAAAAGAACAAATTGAAGAAAAATAAAAAAGAACAAATTGAAATGTAAGCATTACAAAAAACACCAAATAAGAATGAAGATACTTACATAGTTGCGAAGAACTTTGCACGATGTCATTCCAAAATTGGAGCCACCATTTGTTTTTTTGCAATTTTATTTGTTTCCCAATCTTTAGAATTAAAAGAATTTCTCATAACCTTGTTGACTCTCTTGTTAGAAGTAGGACAATTAAGAACTAAAGTGGCCAAAACTTGAGAATTATGCAATTTTTCAAATTTTCCCACATCAATTGCACCCTTACCCAAAGAAACAATTTCCAAAGCTCTTCAAGCTTATGAGAATTTTTTATGAGAGTCAAGAGTGTAAGACATGAACCTAACCGTTCATCTTCTTTGTTTTTTGCCTCCATTTTTTCCCATGCAATATTTGTTCTTGTCTCCCATTGCTTTGATTTCTTCCAAAGTTTTTTCCTTGCCCGTTTGAATGAATTCGTCATCACCTTAAAATTCATGTCTTTTGTATTCACTACTCTTAGATTCTTATTTTCACCTTTCTTCATGACATCTCCAATTTTAGGCCCCGGTTTTACTTTAGGAATGAATATCATATGAGCTTTCCTCATATGATCATTCAAATGGAACCTATGCTTAAAAGGTTCATATAAACATTTTTTCCTTTTGCCTTCACAAGGCAATGGAAAGGTATTTCTTCATTGGGAAGATACTTCCATTCTTCCCCCTCAATGGTTTCTCTCATTGTTTCCTCTTCAAGTGGTTTCTCTTCACGATCACACGTCCTCTTCATAATGCCTAAACAATCCAAAACAATAATAAGAAAAACTAAGTTCTTAAATCTTAAATTACAATTTAAAATTTTCATAAACCTTCAATATTAAGAGTTCCTAAACCTTCATAAAGCTCTCAGTGGTTGATTTGACCCTTGTTGTTGAGCGACCATTAGTAATTGAAACCCTAAAATACTCCTCCTTGGATCCAAATTCAAAGAAACATGAATGGAGAGAGGTCAAATAGAAACCAGCACCTATGAATATTGAGCTTGCAACAAAGCAAACGTGTCCCTCAATGTTCACACAAAAACACCATCCGCTTCATAGTGCGCTCCTCGGTTGAGCAGTAGGATCTGTATGTCCCATTGCTCTAAGTATTTGAGCCATAGCCACTCGTAGAAATTGCCAATCGAATCTGCAATTGCATGTTCAATTCGTGACAGGCGGTCATTGCGGATCCATCCCACACGAAACCCGGACCTTGATTCACTGCGACTTTCGGCACAGACCTTTTCGCCCTGCCACAACCTCACAGATGGTATATAGTATCACTTGCTATTTGAAATTATGCAAGGCTATAACATCGTACTCTAGATTTCATTTTTATTGACAAAGATTTAATAGTTTGTATGGATAGTATACAACATAAATGACTTTACTTGGTAAAAACCTAAATTCTTAGCAAAAAGTTATAGCTCTGCGTAGGAAGTGATGCTAAATACCATATAATGGTGTACATATCTTTGGAAGGATAATATTACAAGCACATATCTCATGATAAAGGAATGAAGAGCGCAGTTTTGTGAAATCGGCTTACTTGCAGAGCTCAGTCTGGTTGAAAACTAGCATGGGGCAACTCACATTGCTGTGCCATATCCATTTCAGTTCCTCCCTTACCTGCTACATCCATCAATAAGAAAATTACCTCTCAAGCTCCAACCCAAGTAATTTACACAAAAATTCTCTTTGGTACTTGACGTTATGAGCCACAGTAGTTAGTATGGATACAGTTGTTGTGCACAGTTTAAGATTGTTTTAATTTGCATTAGGGTGATTTGTAACTTACATTTTGCTCACAACAAAATCATGCCTTAAGTTTTGCGTACCAAGGTAAAAGAAATTGGATCCTTAATTACATGTGCCTAAAATGTTGGGGCTCTGGTTCTCCTTGGTTTTGGATTGATTTACAAGTTCAAGCCATCGGACTTGAAAATTATTCTACAAGGGCAAGTCTAGGGTTGAACTTGGAAATCAACTCAAACAAGTGAGCAGGGGCCAACTGATTGTGACTGTAAAGCTCCAAGCCACAGACCAGTTCTGCAATTAACATCAAAGGTTGGCAGAGCATTTGAGAATGAAAACTGTGTGTAAGAAACAAGACTCACATGAGAGCAAAGCATCGCTATCAGATATTTAGAGCAGCAAGTAGATCACCAACACAGCAACATTCACTGAATTTAGAAAATTATAAACAAAGCTAAATAAGAAATCTACAAAACCAAGTAGTGGATTCCTCACAGAAACAATGACATGACTTAAATCAGAAAATGTGAATCTCATCCTTCATATGTTCACAATGCATGGTCACCAAGATATGCATAAACCCCAGATACTGTTCTTGCAAACAAGACCTTATTATTCAGTTGAGACCTGACGCAGAAAATGATCTTAAATCTCGTAGGATCATGGTCCTTATGGATACCATTGGTTAGTGTTGATGAACTCCATGCTCAAACCCAAATTACATGAATATCTTGTTATTTCACACTTCTTACAACCGGCAAGTTTGCGATTGGGGCAGTTAAGCTCATAGCAGTAACTACTAAAAGAACTTGAGAAACGTTTCACTGTACAGATTGACTACATTTTCTCTAGCAACCGACCTTGGGATGTAATGGTGTTGACTCCTTCCGGTCCTGCGGTACCCACCTTTATTTGATGCAACTACAACATGTCGAGGTAATTAGGGAAGCCAGTGCAAGGACTTTGATTATTATGAACTGGTGAACCTTCTGCATGTATGTGTATTTCAAGAGCTAGGGTAATTACAGAGTAATTTGCACGAAGTTGCACATGACCAGGCAAGCAAAAGGCCACCCAAAATACAATTACAAAAGTGGAGGCACATACCGCAAACTCCTATTATAATAACTTCAAAGGCCACTCACCTTACTTGCAACCTCAAAGAGCTTGATCTCAAGTTGTGTGTGATGCTCGACCTTAAGCCATGAGACAAGTTTTGGAATCAAAGGAGGAAGATGAAATGCTAAACCCTAAACCCTAAAGATGCCTCAAAGTTCCCAATTACTCTTTGAGCTCAAGCAGGAAACAAATTTTCGTAGATATTTCTTCCAAGTTTGCAAGAATGCTGCAAGAATCCCGAGGCGCAGGAGCGGGAGGTCGAGTCGGGAGCCGGGAGCAGGAGGTCGAGTCGGGAGCCAGGAGCGGGAGGTCGAGTCGGGAGTGGGAGCATGCGGGAGAGCAGGGAGGGCGAGGTGGAGTTAGAGTGGCCCCCCTAACTACGGTTAACCACTTCGAGTGGTTAACATGATTAGGATGAGGGGGGCTGGATGACTTTGGGATGGATGAGGGGGGCTGGATGACTTTGGGATGGATGACGGGGCCTGGTACCAACATATGGGTTGGTTCGCCCCAGCCAACACATCATTCATAACATTTCAAAAGTTCCTACCATCTTTGATCAACTTAAATTGCCTGTCTTTTACACATAACTAATCACTGCATTCACCAAAATGACAGTGATTGGATTTGTTTATGAAAAATATGAAATTGAAAAACAAACGAAAATAGGCCTTGTGAACATCATAGAATGAATGTTCATGTGTGTAGTTCATGAAGCCTGCAAATACAACAAAACCTTTGGAATTTTCAAAGTGCAAAACATAGAGCAAAAAATATTTTATATGAACCTCAAGTCCTCAAGAGAGTAGGTGAGTCCATGTAGTTGTACGTCTGTTCCAATAATATTTAACTCAACTATTCCAATATATTAAAGATGGCTAGATGGGCTCAAATGCAAGAGATCATCTCCAAGCTGAAAACTGGAAGTTTGACAAGCACAAAGCCCTCTGAGGGCTTTGGGGTTAAGAATGAATTTCAAGCCCTTTTTAATAATAACAACATGCTTTCAATGAAAAGCTCAGGCTAAATATCATAAACTATCTAATATTTAGATCGACCTCAGGACACATGAGAAAACAAAACAAATCCTAAGGTTGGCGAGCTGAACAGGACAGTAACTGGCTGCCGATAACTTGTGCTTTACACTGCCCAAGTCAAATGCCACACTTATTGGTGGAGATCTAACTGCTGAACCACTCAGAACACCGCGCATTAGCAAAGCTCCAAAGCAAAGGTAAAGCCACATGTTAATGGAAAATATTTGCACACTCCAGACGTAGTATCGGATCATTTATTTGGCTACATCAAAAGCCAGTTCACTCTCCCTGATACCCCCCACCTGGTTGAGCAGCAGGTCTTGCTGTCAATAAAGGTTGGAGTGCTTTCACCACAATGCTCATGTTTGGGCGAAAATCAGCTTCGTATTGCACACACAACGCTGCAACAGCTGCCATCTGTAAGACAATCCATTCAGAACAAACATTACTACCTCATAGCCATGCTTCCTTCTGTGTACAAAATCATAATGTTTAAAAACGAGACTAAGAGAGCAGATATAATGTTCACATTCATCATAATAGTAACTACCAACTAAGCTAATAATATCCTTCAATTTGACCAGGAACTAAAACGCACCTTTGCAACAGCCTTATCAGGATAGTCCGACCTCAATTTAGGATCTACACACTGTTTCACCTTGTCTTCACTGAGCCGTGGTGTGGCCTACATCCCCCTCAAAGCAGAGATTAGTAATGATAAAAAAAACAGGAGTCTTCACAATGCCTAACTGCTGTATACAGATGCCACACCACTTTGTTGATTTAGTGTGGCCCACACCAATTTTCAAGACCAATCTTTGTCTCCACTTGGATGGTGCCACACAACCCTTCATTTCATCTCATGGTCACACGCAAAGTGAACTTTCAATCCATCAGTGACATTTGCATCTGCCCACACTAACTCTTGCACTAAATCAGAATTAAGTATAGTTATAACAGAATCAAAGCCAAAAACTGCTGCCTTTCAGTTCACTCTCCCTGATAACCCCCACCTGGTTGAGGAGCAGGGTTTGGAGTCAAGATGCACAAACTGAGCAATGAGTTCCTTACCCAAGTAACAAGACTTTGTTGACCTCTAGGCGCTGTGGGGTCCACAGGTTTCCGACCGGTTAAAAGCTCCAAAAGAACAACTCCAAAGCTATAGACGTCACTTTTCTGCGTCAACTGGCCTGTCATTGCATACCTAAAACCACAAAGTGCTGCATCAAATACTCAGGCAAAGCTCACTTGTACAAACAAACCAATTGATTCAACTAATATCAGTTAAGACTTGTGGGTACTGCTTTCATTCATGAGGATCTGGTTCAAACGCCTCATCTACTAATTACACTTGCAAACAAATCCTTCTCTGATTGTCAGACAGCCATTAACCTTGACAAATTATTCTACCATGATCCAGATTTCCAGCAGTGTGAACCAAGAATTTAACCCTACACTCAAAGCTTGTTTGGAATCACATGTGTGTCTAAGCTTAGTATTTATCAACATTCTGATATCCAACTGATTTAAGGATCTATACTTGGAATCCAACAAACCAAAAACTTCAATATAGATTGGATTGTTCTCCAAATTTGTGCACAGTGCTTTCCGGATCTTGAACTGGTCAAAAGAAGGCCAGAATTCAAACAGCACACACAATCAAGCATCGTAAAAACTAAACTTACTCTTCTATTTGCAGACATTGAAGCTAAAACTTACTCAGGTGCATGGTATCCAAATGTGCCCAGGACACGTGTAGAGTGCAAACGAGCTGCCATATCCGGGGCCTGATTTGACAAGTTGAAGTCTGCAATCTTTGAAACATATCCATCAAAAAGTAGAACATTGCTGGACTTTATATCACGATGAATGATGGCCGGTTGAGCCTTCTCATGTAAATACTCCAGACCTCTTGCTGCCCCAACTGCTATTTTCACACGTTGCATCCAGTCAAGCACTGGTCCAGGTTGTGCACCTTTTACACCTTTCCTTCCTGCACTTAGAAATATATATTGTCAATGCCAATGTCCAGGAAACCTTTCAGCACCTAGATGATTCATAAACAGAGAGAAATAACATTCTGTGCCACTATTGGGAAATTTGAATGACCACTTTGGATGAGAAAATGGAATTGCCTAAATGAAAAACATAGACCCGGATCATCACTGAACATCATCACCAAACTTCAGCAATCAGGGATTGCAAGCTCTAAGTTCTAAAATGTGACTAACCATGTAAAATATCATGCAGGGACCCCATTGTCGCATACTCATAAGCCAACACTCGTTGCGGTCCATCCAAGCAATAACCAATGAGCTCAACAACATTATCATGCTTGAGTCTCGAGACTAGTGAAACCTGCAAGTCACATGGAGAAGAAAAAAACATTAACGAGCCATTATAACCACATATCTATAGCTGACCTGATTTAAACCATTCTTGTGCATGGTGAATTACATACCAATCATTAAAGACAAGCCCCCACTGACTCGCTCGCTAACAAGGCCCTGGATTATATCCAGAGATTTGATATCACAAAAGAGGGCACTGATCATATGTCAAGCATATGGCAACAAATCATGCCATACCTGTGACAGAAATTCTGAATCTGGTTGAGCACTAGCATCCAGCTTTTTGACAGCTGCAACTCTGTCCTGCAAAGTTGCATAGTACACCCTTCCATACGAGCCCTCGCCAATCAAAGCTTTTTGTCCAAAGTTGTCTGTGCATTCCTTTATCTCCTCAATTGACAACAATGGTACTGAAATAGGCTGCACCTTAGCAGCTGGACTAGCCCTCTGAGGTTGCTCCCCAGTTGGTCTCTGATAACCTTGTTGACCTGGAAAACACTTTTTTAACAACTCAAAGTACTCCAGATACTCCACTAAAACTAGCACTAGCTTTTAATCCTAGCATTCAATGACACCAATAATACAGGGAAAACATCCCACAAGTGATGTAGACAAACACCCTCCTGACTTCTACTTTCTAAAGATACTTTTCAGGAAGCCACAGTAACATCTTGTAGGTAGATGAGTTCAACAGGATCCAAATCATGTGGCCGTCTTTTTGTAGGGTTATTGCAAGAGAACTGTTTTGGAAAGGTTTAAAGCAGCAGCATAACCCATCCGACGCAGTTCTCTTGAAATGGACTAGTTCATACAAGAATACCCAACACAGTCTCAGCAAAAGCTTCAGGTCTCAATCTGCAATGCCTGCCTATAGCAGAAGCAACTAGACGACATACAACCATTGATGATCAAGGTGTATTGTTGCAGTCTTACCAGGGATACCATTATTTGGGAGCTTATTATTGTAGGGCTCCTCTTTCTCATTCTGTGCTCCACTCCAACAACAACCCATCTCTTCTTCTGATTCAGTCCGGCGTAATTTTCTCTGCTATATCAATCTCTTCCCATCTTTTGCAACCACAACAAAATAGTAATCAGAGATTATAACTAGTATCAACCAATCACTAAGAACATTCATGGTTAAATTATTAACTGTGTATATGGAACACCACATGCTTTAGCGTTTACTGGGAAAACTGCAGCAAGGAGGTGCTCTTCATCACCCATAGAAGCAAGCGTTCTCTTCGAACAAAACCCCACTGGACATCTACTTCACAGGTCGCAAATGGTATAGAACATTTGTGGGTCAAGGTAATATTCTGTATCAACCCTAACTACAGCAATTGCTGCACCTTTCTTCCTATCTGCAAAGCTATGATCAGGTGCCACCGTTAAAGATCATCAAGATGGCAAGTGCAAAATAAAATCACAGGTGGGGAGCATAAAACCCAAAATCTGGAAGACAGCAGCATAGAACCCACGACACCTTGAGAATAGAAGTCTACATTGCAAAGAGGTAAGAATTCAACCTTATAATAATATAAACTTTGACCACCTAGATCCTTGCTTAAGGTCCTGGTAGATGCTGGACAAGAATGAATTCGCCTTAGAGAAAACCGCAAGTTCTAACTCTTCCATTAAATATTTGCGAGGCCCTTCTGTCCAGCAGTCTGAAAAAGGTACAACCGCAGATACATATAGCTAGACCCCAATCAGTTTGCCACCTATGATGTCCCAAAAGACTGTATCAAAAGTTCTTTAGCGGAGTAGGTGAAGCTCAAAGCAAAATAAAACACTCTGCTAGAAATAGTAGCAGGTGATAAGATCCCCCTTTGTTCCATATTAAATCCGAAATTTCCAGGAATGGCAGGAAGAGCTACATGTACAGAAAGATTTCGCAGTACCTTCAGGACACAAGTATTAAACAGAGAAGGCTTAAAAATCCAGAAGATAAGATTCTACTGCAATTGTCACAGTTCAGACACAAAACCCATCAAATTTCAAAACCAGTGTGATAATCTCTGGACATGGCAAACTGGCACATCACGTTACAGAAATCAGACAGAGAGCCATTTACCCTAACCCTAAGACAAATATCAAAGGAACATTCCTACTAGAATCTGTGGAAATGTGACTGATAAGGGACTCCTAGAAATGAAAAGTGACACAACCCACATCTCTAAAATGCGGTCACTGATATGACAAACTTCACAGATGTTCAAAGAGTACAGAAAAATAAGCCATGAAACTCAAGACAAGGCGGAAAATATTAATTGTCAAAGACTGGAAGCTTTCACAGAAAAATGTGAAAGCCTTAAACCAAGTGCACGAAGACTTAAATTGCAAACAATAAATGTTGCAGACAATGTCACACTCACAAAAGCTCCAAAATAAGAATGGTGTGATGAAACATGAAAATTTAGGTTAGGATGATGTTGTTTTAAAAAATAAAAAAAGTCCGTAGATTTTCTTACTACCTCATGAGTTGCAAAGTGAGAAAAGCGCATTGTTGGGTGGGAGGGAGCGCAAACCATCAAGTTACGTCTTCGTCTTCCAAAGTGGAAACCAAAGACAGGGACTTGATAAAAAGGAATGTGAATTGCAAAACCCAATCCCTAACAGCTAGCACCACAAAACCGAATGTATGTTGGGTGAAATGCAAGCCAACCAAAAAAGAGCAGATAACATCTCTTCACTAAGTAGATAAAACCAAACCCCAACCCTGAAAGCTCTCGAACTGTTCCAAACTATTCCAAACTACTCACCTCCACATTCTCCAAAAGCCCAAATGCTCCTTTCTGAGTGCGCCACTTTCTAGGGTCTACACCCTTCGTACATAAGTACTCACTCTACCAAATGCAACCCTCACAGATTTCAGCCCATCGATCTGCTGTCCATTTCTTCTCTTGTTTCTCCACAACTTAACCCCAACCCCAAATCTAAACCCCACACAGAGAACTTTACACCGTTTTGCAGACTAAGCCTCAGAAACCTACACGTACATACACACACAGCCATTACAGACTGATCAAGCGACAGTGTGGGTTAACTTACAGCAAGATCACCCTAACCGCGTGACCATGTGCACGAACTCCAGAAAACTCGGACTGACCGAAAGTCAAAAGATTTGTGTAAGTGAAGTTACCTGAAGATTGAATCTGACAACTTGAGCAGTGCTGGAAACTCCGGGTTCTTCCCACCACATCCACGAGTTCGGTCACAGCGAGGAGAAGAAGGATGCTTTCCTGGTGCCGCAACTAGGTGAGAGAGAGAGAGAGACACCGAGAGCCAGAGTTGGGGTTTGGTTTGGCAGGCACCGCAACCAAAACTCGTCTTCCTCGAGGATTAGATTATTTATTACGAAGCGCGCGTCAGTGTAATACTCAGAGTAGAAAACTTTCTTCCTTTTCTTTCAGGATACAGGTCTACCGACACCAGTTACCAGTCTACCGTTGACCCAGTTTCCGCCACCGAGTCAGCAGCCAACTCAGGGGGCCGTGCCAGCCTGGACCCGTTGTTTTTAGGGGGTGGCGTTGCCAGCTGGCATCCCAGATTGTGGACTGTGGCATATTTCGTGTTGGATTCCTTGTTTTGGTGGATGAAAGTGGAGAGAGTTGTTGGGAATGCAGATGAATGTGGATGAATGCACTTGGGTTTTGAGGAAAAGACGAGATAAAGAAATCTCGGGGCGTTGGTGTTTTTACTGGGGTGGGGGCAACATAAATGGATTTCCAATGCATTGAGAAATGCGATTAGGGTCAACTTCCATGTAATGGGGTGGCAAACTACTTCTTTAATGCCTACAAACACTTCCCTCCATGGTGGACCACCCCCCCTCCCATTCATCGCCTCACAACCTCATGCAAAGATGACGTCGAGAAAAGCCCTATTCAAAGAGGTTCGGGCACAAAAAAAAGACCAAAGACTAATAGTGCATAGTTAGGGAACCAAGTACACCCTAACCTCCATAATGTCACACCATCCGTTTCATCAAAAAGTGTGATATAAACAAGGTGTGACATATTTGATAATGCCACATTTGGAAGATTTATGCATAATGTGATATTATCAAAGAAATAGGTAGAAAAACAAATAAAAATTACAATGTTCAAAAGAAAATAACAAAGATGAGAATTCAATGCTTTTAAATATAAAATCAAATTCAAAAGCTTGAATAACAAAGATAGCACATCATAATGTGTCATTGAGATCAGGTGAAGACCTCTCACTAGAGACAAAGAAGCTCCTAATGTCACATTGTTTTGTTGACATTGATGTTAAATGTGCAACACCAATTCTAATGAGCTTGTCATGGATTTTTTCCATTCCTAACAACTCCATAGTGTTGAAAATTTGAGAACCTTGACTAGCCATAAAATTTAAAACATCTTTAACAGATTTTTGTGCATCACTTAACTTCACTACCTTAGACTCAACATCATTGCTATCATCAATCAATGGGTCTACTCTCTACGGGATCATGTACCTCCTGGCCATCTTGCACTAATTGCACAAGCTCCTCAGTAGAATACTCCGCCTCAAAATCATCTTCACCTTCCATGTTTACGTACTCCAATGGAGAAAGCTTCTCTAGAGGCTTGCCTTGGACATCAAAGCCCAAATTCAATGCTGCAAGAACAGAGATCCAGGCGGAAAGGCGGGCGGAGATGCCGACGTCATCCATAGAATTTGTTGTCCATCCAGCCTTTTTCATCCATATTACTTGTTATTATCACACTTACACTATAGATTTTGGAAAAAAATAGTGACATTATCAAGGGTGACATGGATAATAACGAGGGAGTTTTACACTATAAAATTTGGTTTCGAAGTTTTGGGTGACAATATCAAGGTGTTCTATAAACAAGGGTGACATTATCGAGGTTGAGGTGTAACCAAATGAATAACCAATATACATACACGAATAGGAGCCAACATGAACCATTGACCTTCCCATGACACGAGGTTGAAAAGCAAGTACACACACAACACAAACCATAGCAAGCAAAAAAGGAATGGGGGGGGATCGTCTCAAAGCAAAATAACCTTTTTTTAACAAAGAATAGGTCGTGTGACTCCCGACTCTTATCAAAGTCTTGTAAGTACCATATTTCATTGGTTCGGGTACATTCAATGCTACCAATATTGATTATTGGGGCTCAAGCGACCCATTCATAGTCCACAACCAAGCATTGAAGTCAAGCTCGGGGATTGGCCAACTATCCCAAATGACCCACGTACATAGCAACGTCATGGCGGATGTGCCGAATCGGGAAGTTTTTGGGCATAGTCGGTCAAGATCCTAGTGATTCTAAATCCAACCGGTTACATGTTGATATCTTCCGGTTTTGCTTTATTCATTTGGGGTATATTCTATAGATTCCTCTTAAATGATCGGTAATTCTCCTGAGGTCTCCAACTTCAACCGGTTATTTCTCAAACTCCACCGGTTCATCTGTAACTAACCGCCGGTTCTTCCCGAGCAGTGCGCCGGATGTGGTCCAGTTTGCTAGAGTAAGGGAGGTGTTCATGCGAAAGAGCGAGCGTGGGACATTGAATCGGAACCTTTGTCCATTGGGCGAATTGAGTCTGATTAGGTCTAGCCATGCCACCTAGTTAAGCTAACTTAGAATCCGCTAACTTAGAATCTGCTAATATTATTTTATCATTTCAATTGTATGCTAATTTAGGACAACGTAAGAAATAGTGTGGTCCACCTCGTAGTGGACTGAAGAAGAGATGGGGAAAATGAAAGGTGGGCATTCAATACCAAAAATTTGGGCTACTCATTTGTAGAACTTAGTCAGCATCAGAGGTATGGATGAGTTGAAATTTCTTCACAAAAGCAAGGTCCCAAAAGTTAGCTAACGTGTATTTTGATGACTTTTATTTGAACCTTTATTTTAACTAGGTAGTGGGGCCATGAGATAGATTAGCTCTCAAACATGGCATTTGTGAAAATGTCACATGCACGCAAAAATGTCACGAATGCCGTTTTCTCAAATACAAGAAAGGCCGGATTGAATTGGTCTTTGGAGGTAGTTTTTGCCAACTACATCTGGATGTATTTACAAAATGCTAGTAGCATATGCAAGTGATAACAAGGGGATAAGTCTTTTTATATCATGAATGTTATGTTCTTCATTGTTACTTCAAACACTCTTAATAGCAATCAAAACATAACATTCATGGTAGAAGAGACTTCTTCTTTACTCTATGAATTTTTACCATAGGTCCCCATTTAAATTAGCTTCAAAATGCAATTTTTTCCAAAGTTGAAGTGCACTCCAAAAGACTAGAAACAAAGTCAACCTTGGAAAAAATACCATGTTCTCACATACATTAGCTACCTCATATGTTAGCTAAGTCTCTCAAATTAGGCAGTGCATGCACAATATAAGTAATTTGAGCCTTACTTACTCTAATCAGAGCCTTAACCATGATGTGCGACTGGACCCTTAGAAGGTCAATTCTCCCAAAATGAATCATTAGTAAAGGGCTATATTTGTCGCAAATGATGGACAACTTACAATACGTCCTTTGAAGTCATCTTGACATTAATTTTGCATACTAGATTAGAGTAATTTCTTATGAAGAGTGTGCATCGACACTTGTCATAGTTTTATGAATTTACTTGTTAGTTCGTCATTTTGTCTATCAAAACCATCCAAAATGCAAAACCCCAAATTTCCAACTAGCGCAATTTCCCTTTAATTTACTTCATTTGTTAGGACACTTTGGCAATAAAATCTTGGTTAAATTTCAACTTAAAATGTTCGGTTATCAATTATTTTTATTATTTTTTATGATTATTGATTTTCACACTTAATCTCAAATGTGATGTAAACCATCATTTAGAAATGTATCTTTTAAGTAATAATATCAAACTAAATCATGCTTTAAATATAAATGAATCAATCGATATTAACTCTAACCTTGATTATGAAAGTTTTTCTATATGGGCACTTTGATAGAGCACTAAATCTACACGCTCATAAATCCTATGATTCACACAGTTAGTGTGAGGGACAAGAATGCACATTGCCAAGAGTCAACAAGAGATTTTGTAACCAACATGTATCGCATTATATCCAAAATGCACAGGTAAGGTTGGATGCCCACTTCAACCATTTTTTTAGTGAGAAATCTTTTGACGTAAAGGAATTGTTTAAGGACTTCGAAGGGGAAAGGGGAAGTTGCATATAGGGCTTTGTGAAGGCATGGTGGAGGCCACGAGGTCGTAACTAAGCTCGCAAATTGCTCTTATTGCTTCTTGATTCACCACCAAATGCACATCCAAATCCCCCAAGCACCCTAACCTTCATCACATTTCACAATTCCCCGGCCATTTGATATTGAGGCAACACACTTACATTGAGAAGAAATGGAAGGAATACATGTTAATATTTTGCACCACCTTCTATGTTGTCATGAGACAACTTCCATGCTTGTGAATGGGCTCAACACCCATGAATTGCCCGATTGTGAGACAATAAGATTCAACTATCCTCAATGATGAATATTTGGTTGCATTGTCACAACTACCGTAGAGGGTTCTCTATTTCGGAGCTATTTTGACAAAAATAGTTATTTTTGCTCAAGTTTTGCTACGTGTCAATCCTACATTGGCTGAGACCTCTTAAATCCCACGTGGAAACTACATTTTGGCACTAGTGAAGATGAAATAGAGCGCCCTCTACATTAATGATTCATGTATATATGAATGAGTGCACATTCTCACATGGACACAAAGGATTCTCCCCCCCCCCAAAAAAAAGGATAAAAAATAAAAAAATAAAAAAATAAAAATTTGAAGTGATGTTCAAGATGGATGGCCAATACATGCTCAATGTTGGAAACGAGATTCAACATTGTCACTTTACTATATTGCTTAATTCAATGAGAATTTTCTCTTGATTCTTGGTAACTGCCATAGATTTGAAATGTTGATGAGTAGTCGCAAATCCATTTGCTAAATTTGCTCCTCAAAACCAACATTTCTCAATGCACAAGGAGACAACATATACACCTATCCACTTCAATGGTGGGAGTGAGAGTGGTAATTTTGAAGTATATACACGTAGTTCTATGAATGGGTCATGTGATATAAATTGTAGAACTACTCATAGATGTGGAGTGCATCTCGCGTTTTAAATTGTACTTGTTGGCATTTACATTGTGTTATTTGTTCAAAAAAAGGAAAAGAAAAATACATCTAGAGTGGTGTAATGAGCACATTGCTTCCCAAAGTATGTATATTTAAAATTTCCATGCTCTTCTAGTTTCTCCCCCCGAATAAATTGTTTTGCAATGTGCATGTATTGATGTTGCAAACAATACTCTCCTATGCACTATTATATTTGAACGAATCTATTGTCCATGTTTACTTGAACTTCGATTCAGTAGGACTCCATTTCGATGTAAACAATACATTCATTAGAAGGTTGCATTTTCAAACAACTATATGACAACTTCATGCTATTATTGTTTAACAAATTGTTTGGAAAACTTTTGCAACAATGGGGTTTTATGTAAAGTCCCTCAAAAGGGGACTAAACCATGGGTTTGATCCTTCTTTGAGAAAACGTTCTATTTAAGAGCTCGTTAGCTGGTCGCGTATCAGAGCCTATTTGAAAGATGGGTGAAATTTTTGAGACCTCCTCTTTCCACCTCTCAAACTTTGAAAGAATTCAAAATATGAAATAGGGTATGTGCATGGGGCCCACTATCCTAAATCCCGGACCAGCCTATGCAAGGCTAGCTTGCCCTACCCATCCTAGTAGGACAAGTTGGAAAAACGATTTTAAATAGCCCAACACCACTATTTGTGTATGGTAATTTCAACATTACGAAAACTTGGGCGACTTTGCGTTAATTCTCATAAACTCAACATTTGGGACCAAACCCATAGATTCATCTGCTTTACTTTACAAATACCTCTAATTTCTCTCTAACTTTTGACCTCATCATGATCTTGAACAATGGATGGGTGGAAGACATGTCACATGTCACATGACCAAATCAACTACAACTGAGTACTTTAACCCTTAAAGGTCAAGGGGGGGGGGTGAGAGGGCCTCTCCCATCAGCCTATGTTTACCCCATTTCAGACCTCCATGTAATTCTTTTAGTGCGATCGGCATATATATTTAGATATGGAATTTTGAGATACACATTTTGGGGGAAAAAAATTCAATTCCGACATGTTTTGACGCTATCTTATGGTCAAATAGTTTAGGGTCAACGCAGTCCTGAGAGGGCCTCTCCGTCGTTTAAGGGTTAACACCTTGGAATTAGTCTAGTGGGATCCCAATACGACTAAATCAATCACAAGTTGGAGGAGAAAGTTTTCAATACTACAGTGAGCGTCATTCACTTCATCTGGTGACTTTCAACTACACATCACTTTCAATGCTTTGAACTTCAGTGCGGGCTGCGCAAATCTCAAAACACGGTTTCCTTGCAAACAACGTGATAACCTACTAAGCGAATCTGAAATAGAAACATGGGCTAGTGTTAAATCTGAGTGTTGGAAAGGAGTCTGCAGAAAGACACGAGCATTTGATGTGGGCGTCTTCAAGATTCTCATCGAATACAAATAGTCACCTAATTAAGTTGCGAATGCCAATGTTGAGCAATGAGGAGGAAAGGCCAGTGCGAAGCCTTCAACTTAAGCCACAGAAGTGCCAAACCGTTCTCTTGCAAGTTTCCCTAGTCTAGCTAGACTATCACAAAATTTGTGTTGTCATGGTCAACTGAGCTGGGTGATGATCGAGGTCACTTGTCTCTTGAATCTTCAACTCTTTCCGTAGTTTAACTTATGTCATTACTAGGTCTAAGGGGTTGTTTACGCCATGGACCATGAAGTCGTCCCAAGGCCCTGTAAAATCTGTGATTGGCTGTTGAACTCGTCCCGGGATCCCTTCGGTTTACACCAAGGAACAAATGTCGGAGTGACCGTGGAGTTCGAGGCCCCCAAAAGACATGTTTTTAAGACCTACGTTACCCACTGACATGGTCCGACGGGTTTTGCAATGGGAGAGGCAAAAAAGGTGCTATGGTAGAAAAAGGCAAGAGCCCATGGCAAAGAATGATGTTATAATAAAATTTTAATGAATTTATTTTGGGGAAGAGAAGATGAAGACAAAAGAAGACAAGAGAATGGTCAAAACTTCTTTTTTTCAAAACTGCCCTTTTGAGACATATGTTAAAAAAATCAGCACATTCACTTTTTGGTGCATGGTCATTATTCCTCTTGGTCCACATTCGATGTACACCTAGTGAGGGGCCCAAAGGCTTTGTAAATTGATTTTATTTAAGAAATCGGACCATGGAAATTGGACCATGAAGTCGGACCATGGGAAAAGGCCATCTTCCATGGTCCGACTTCATGGTCCACGGTGTAAACCGGTCCTAAGCGTGATCTATGACAGTTCCAATCTCATTGTAATTTAGGTTGAACGAACAGACACTTCATTCACGTCGATCCCCTACGGGGATCGAAGTTTCTTCTCTCTCTCTCTCTCTGTAATTTAGGTACCTATAACGTTGCACAAATTCTTTGAAGAGCAAGGGTGTGGGGTGCAAAAGGGACTTGCGATTCGAGAATGTCGAGACTCCATGTCCTTCATGGATCGTGCCGGGCATTTTCTGCGAAGGTGGTCACTCGTTGCCATTATAGTCAATCCGCTGCATTCTAGGGTTTTGGTACGTTACTTCTTCAATGTATAGGGGTTTCTTCATGACATTTTGTATTGACCCCTAAATGCCAAAAAGTTGGTTGCACGCGTTTTCAAAGATATGTTTCCCGAGGCAAACTATTTTCTTTTCTTATTGTCTTTTCTTCTTGCACCTTGACATAGTGAAACTTATGCACCATCTAGAGCAAACCGAGCGAAATTTTATATCAATGACTTTGAGGCATGGACTTTGAAGTGGTTAGAACCCTTAATGTTTTCTTTGTTACATTATTAACTATTTTGGGAAAGTAACAATGACAGTGACATGAATATCTTTGGTTTTTCCCACCATATTACGCAACTCATAATTTTAGCCAATCATACCAAAGTTCAGGTGGTTTTGATACATCTTGGAGTTTTTATTATTTTAAGAAGGAAAATGCTTGTGAAATGAATTGGTGGAGACTGAGGATAAAGATCCATAATCCAACCACACAGATATGACTTCGAATTAACTCTCTAAAACTATCTCTTGTATGCCAACACGAAAGAAAGTCTCTATTTCATACTTTATAGCACATCTTTGATCCAAGCTAAAACCCAAGGCTTTTAGGGGTTAAGGCGATGTTGTTCAATCTCTAAGCTGGGCAATAGGGAGCAAAAGGCTCACATTCCATCAATATAAGAAGGTTTGGATTCGATCATTCCCAAGCTCTTGGCTGGGGGGGGCACTGAACATACATGAATTATTGAGAAATTCTAGTATGTTTGTTACTTCAGATTCCATATACATAGATGTATGAAAGAATGCATTATATCATTCTAATGGGACCGTTGATTTTTGTAAAGGGTTGTGGGGATTTATTTCTAGATCACATCTATACAAATACTACATCACATTTATGACTGCTAAATATAGTAGCTTAAAGCACAAATGACAAACTATGATTGGTATTCAACCTTAGAGATCGAGAAGTTCTTGTTTGTCTAGGTAGCCACCTCTACCCGTCCATACCCAGTGGACATGTTTACCTTATAATCTTATGAATTGAGACACGTGGATAGATGAAATTTTGTGTGAACAATCCTAACTTCACATACATGTCATCCATACAGTCAAAGCCATCATTGGAGGTACATATTTTCTTTTATTAACATGTTGAATTTGGATGACGTCATTTAGACGATTTTGAGGAGATTTGGGCTGGGACCTCTAGGGATTAAACATTTGGCAAACCTCTTCATGAAATTTGACATGAGGCATTGAGATATGTCAAATCCAAATGACATCACAAGGGAGATAGAAGTTGAGAAATACTTATTTTTTATTTTTTATTTTTTAAAGTCAAGAAATTGAAACGGACGACACCCAATGGAAGGAGTTTAAATTCTAGTGTCCTCAAAGTAAGATATCTATTGGCGTTTCATGAGAGTCTGTAATGTTTCCCACTCACTTTCCAAAGGCTTGACAAATTGTTGAAGTGACAGCTTGGTTTGAGCTTTGGGAGAGCTTTGTAGGCATTCAAAAGTTGCCGTAAGTTATTATTATTATTTTGCTTCAAATAGGTCAGATTTAAACCATTCATTGTACTTAAGCACAATGGAGACTACACGGTTCAGTTCAAATAGTGTGGCCCACACTAATTCTAGCCATTCACATTTTGGAATGAATGTGGACCAGACTCATTCTAAAATGGTCACCAACAATTTTGATAGCATCAATTGTATACTGCATGAGATATCGTGGTGTGTGAAATTAGGGTGGATTGTGAATACGATCAAAGTCTATAATCTTCTTTAGATGTGTAATATTTTGCCTTTGAATTCCATGAGGCGTTTGGATCCGAAATGGATCGTCTTGAAAGCCCTATTTAAGAATTTAAAATTTAAGGAAAGAAATGACATAGCCACAACATACATGCAAATTTAGAACAATATGAAATTTGGTGATTGTTGTTTTACAAAAAAAGATAAATTTACCAACAAATGTAGAAATTTATCAAAGTCGAATTGTGAAAAGCAAAGAAGGTTCTATTTTTAAGTTTATTTGTCATAATGATGGTTTATATGAAAAAAAATACTTATTACTAGTTTATCTATAGCATTGGCATGAAGGTTATAGCATCTACATATAACAAACTACAACGATATGTTGTTATTTTCATTTAATTTATTTGAGAAACCGACATTTAAACCATTGAGTTTGTACATTGGTTTATATGAGCATCTCCAATATTCGGAGCGCGCACATAATCGCTTACTACAAGAAAGGGTGGGTGTTTTAACAAGCCGTTAGTACAGGCCTCATAAAATTAGGCATTCGCATAAATTAAAAATATTAGCTGAATTAAGGCGCACCGTGTCCCCGGGGCGCCTAAAATAGGCATTTTTCAAGAAATGGCTAGAAAGTATTCGGAATTGGACAACTAGAGTGTGTTTCGTATGGCGTTCTGTGTGGCGTGTTTTATTGTATTGACATTGAGAAGGCTATGATTAGTGCGGACGACCGTCAGGAGCACGAAATGCGCGTCGGACTACGCAAACTCGTCGTCAAGACGCGCCCTGGGCGTTTTCATAATGTTCTTTTTTCTTAATTTATGCGCACTGCTCTAATTGTTTTATGCATTTTATGCGTTTATTTATAGAACGCCTAATTTATGAGGCATGCATGCATTAGTATACAACATTCAACATCCAATCCAAAATACAATGGCCCATGTAGGATTATGTAGCATGTGAGAGTACTTAGGAGAAAATGAGTAGCCACTACATCTCCTCATAGGACATGTTGATGGATCCATGAACTACTATATGGATGTTTTTGACCATCACATTTGAACTTAATTGTTTTACTTGTGATTTATATGGCTGGTTACAAATTTTAGGAGTGAGGTGGTTATAACACCTCTCCATGTTTATTTTTAACATTCAAATAACACAATTACATATTCAAAAAAATTGGATTGAAATGATACATTGTAGCATAAAGTAATACACTCTAGTATAAACCGAGACATTTAATTATATATAGATAGTTTGGTCAACCTAGAAAGTGGATAGAGTTTTATATAAAAAAATTATTATCGCGCAATTATGTTTGGATGTGAGGTTGATCTAAGCTCTATTATGGAGATAAAAAGCTTCCACTTGGGAGGTCTCCAGTTTGAATTCAAAACTTAACAAGGCAAGTATGTCATAGTTGAAGTTCTGGGACCCCAGGGGGTGAACTCTTCATTGGAAACCTAAATGACGTGCATGGGTCACTATGATATTAAACCCCATGTATACGATAAGTTTATAGAGAAAAACAAATGTATACGTACTAACGGCATGCTAGAAAACATACTCGTGTATTTATACTAGGCTTTCAATTTAATGTGATAAATGCCTCCACTGCATATACATATTATAAAATCACGAATGAATAGGCCTCTATCACACAAAGAATTCACTTTCATTTTCCAATCAGAAAGTTGTTGAACGTTTTTTTCATCCATAGCATGTAACTCAACAATTGTATCAAACTAACAAAGGCTAGAGCACAATAACTTAGCCACAATCCGGAGAGCAAAACTCAAGGAAGCCCAAAAGCACTCCAAGAGCCTCTAGTTTGTGAAAACCTAGAACCCCAAATGCAAACCCTAAAAAGAACATACATGGTAGTCATTAAGGACTGACCTTATGACAACAATGGATGAAAACGTGAATTGGATGTAACTAACAAATCTAGTGTCAATTTTACCTCTAAACCTTAGGGCCCCCATTATACATCTACCTTTACTTCAACAAAATTAATAGCCTTTTTAAATGTGTACACTATAGAAAAAAATACCTCTCACTTATATATACTATGTAGGCTAATGCCTCACACGTAGTTCATATGTGGTATGAAGAGTCCAACCCCCAGGTTGTGGGACCCAGTAAATGCCGATGACATCATTTTTCTTTTACAACCAAAACATATATATAAATCATCATGATGTCACATTCACTAGTTATTATGACATTTGAGATTACAAACAACATGTCTATTTTTTTCTTCCTTGATGTCCACAAGAGAGAGATAAATTAAGTCAATTTAGTGTGTTTTCCTAAACGGTCATGTCCAAAAAGGCACATGTTTTTTGCCTTGTTAATTCTTATTGATATCCATAATCTTTTGTAGTTACTCAAGGACAAAGAGACTATGCAATTTGACTCGCTATAACTTTTGCATCTTTATTATGATTCTAGCACCTCAAATGTCAATTTGCGTGACTCTACATTGCTAAACAAAAGATAATATTCCACATTCCATGGAACTATCAAAGTGTGCGAGGAGTTAGAAGTGAACACAAGAGGGCCACATGCCTTAGAACTTCATTGTATAATGACTTTGGTTTCAAACATGTATTGTTGGTGGGAAAACCTAGGCTTGATTTGAGCAAATTCCAAAAACATAGAAGGTGACATAGATGCAATGTTATTGACATGGAAACGAAGAGAGAGAGAGAAAGAAAGAGACTCTTTCATTTTATTTAGTGTGGGTTTAAATTATGTGCCATCAAATTAGGGTGACCCACTTCAATTGAAGATTTATTGGGGGAAAATAAACTCGCCCAATAAAGTAATTGTTGTATGCATGCGTCATTGCATGGGCTTCCGCTTTCCCATCAGCCCTTGTAGATAGTCAACACTTTCAAAGGAATGATATCTTTAAAATTCTCAAGATGCTTGTCATGCTTTGGTGCCGATGCTACTTGACACAAATAGTGTGTTTTACATCTTTATTTGCGGTGAAGTGTGTGCTTGCAGGTTAAAGCCCAGGTTAACCCTTAAACGACGGAGCGGCCCTCTTAGGGCCTCGTTGACCCTAAACTATTTGACCATAAGATAGTGTCAAAACATGTCGGAATTGCAAAAAAATTCCCCAAAATGTGTATCTCAAAATTCCATATCTAAATATATATATGCCGATCGCACTAAAAGAATTACATGGAGGTCTGAAATGGGGTAAACATAGACTGATGGGAGAGGCCCTCTCACCCCCCCCCTTGACTTTTAAGGGTTAAACTATGAAATAAAATGTGTTGTACACTACAGTAATTTCTCTATTTTGTAGGTAGTGTTCTACTATAATGTATATTGCATTGAATCTTGAGACAACCAAATTAGTGACAAAAGAGAAAAAAATAAAGAAGCCCATACCAAATAGAAGAAAGAATCTAGTCATTTAATGTTCCCAAAAGGCTCAATCCAAACTCCTTTGTCGTCCACTTAACTTTATGATCATGCGTACATAATTTCAAGGATAAGGACTCCAGGAGAAAAAATCGGTGCACAAGGACTCCAATTGTGTGTGGGTGGTAAGTAAGTTATATGATAAGGCTTGCAGTTGATGTAATAGACAGTAAAAAGACAGACAGGTGCTGAGACTGAGATTGGACTGTGTGCAGCTCAGTAAGGTCGAGGAGTGTTATTCGGATACTTGTCGCTCTGCATCCACTTCTCGTAGGATATGAAACACGCAATTACAATAAGTTACTGCAAGATGACCAGCAAATCCAGATCGTGTCTGTAGCCATTTGTCTCATAATTGTCAAAGCTCGTATGAATATCTTATATCATTATCAAAGTGAAGATTCTTGTGCTCATTAAGTGGTCACATAGGTTCTCCAAATCATGTCGACTATTGATCCTAATTTGAGAGAGAGAGAGAGAGAGAGAGAGATGCTTCACCTACCTCTTAAATGGACATTTAAATTTGAGTGGTGTATTTTTATGCGTGGATCTAAGAACAAATACCAATAAGACATGTCTAAAAGAGATTGGACTACATGTTCAAAATCTACTAACCATTTTAGACTTAATAGTGAGCATAACTGAAGAACCTATATGATCATTTAATGAGATTTTTTTTCTCACTTTGATATTGAATAAAACATTCACATAAGCTCAAATAACTTGAGAAAATAGCGACATGCATGATTTGGAAACTTTGCTAATCATTTTGCACTAATTGTGTGTTTTGTAGCCAACAAGAAGTAGGGCATATCGAAAAAGTGCATGACTAAGGGCTAGATTATCGATGAGCTCATAGATAATAGTCTTGAAATTACGGATGATATTGTGTCTATACAGATGAAACATTATGACGAATGGTCATAACCCTTATGCTCTTGGATGAGCGATCAATTATGGCCCACTTACCATCTGAGATCTTGAAGGTGTTGCCATAACATTACTCAACTGATAATCTACGTTCAATTGCCTTGGCTTCAAATTTAGTCTGAAGCACTGGGATTCCGGCATCCGGAGGTTTTATTCTCGAATTCACTACAGGTCCATGAACACATCTCATCACCTGACTAATGTTACGGGTGTGCAGAGTAAATAAAGAAAATAAAGAATAAAAATACTGCAGGTGTGAAAAGGGAGGTGGTGATTGCGGGACACGAGTGGATGACGAGCGAGACACTCCGCAGCCACCCAACCCACAATCATCCCCCCACAATCCTTTGGCATTCTAATCTCCAGAAGTGCTTTGAAGAATCTCTCTTCCCATTCCCACCAGAATTCGTGAGCTCGATTGCTGCAGTCTCCGAATTGGCAGCCATGGCCGCCGCGCACCAGGCCATCCTCGCAGCTGCGCCCGCGACCTCTCTCTCCTCAATCTCGAGAGCCTCCGCAGGCCACAACAATCCCACCTCCGCTCGCACCAGCTTGCCCCTCCTCGGCTCCTCCTTCACTGCCTCCGTCGCCGGCCTCCGCCTCGACAGCAATGCCGCCCTCGCTCTCACAAAGGTGGGCCTCTTTCTCCACCTCTTAATTTTGTGTTTCCGGTTTCTGTACTTTGCGCATTACCTGTAGATTGCGTACTAGGGGCGAGAATCCGTGGTGTGTTGTGGATTGAATCATCACAAGGAGAAATGCCACCCGGTTCTCCGCTGTGAAATCTCATTTCAGGACTAAATTTGTGGATAATTGCTCGTCCTGTGAAAATGCGTCCATAATCAGCCGATGTTAATTTTTGAAGTCATGCATTTATTTGTTCGAGTGCAATTTCTCCTTCAAATATTCGTACGCTGTGGCATAGATTTCTCCTGCGCATCACTTATTGGCGTTTTGAGGAGGAAATGTGGAACTTTTACCTTTAAGGAACCAGTCCAATCCTCAGATAACATTCTTAAGCTTTGTGATCTCGTTCTCTTTCTGTATAGACTCAATGAACAAATCTCAAAGAATCCGGGTGCTCATTTCTACGAATGAATGCAGGGTATGGTCAAGTGATATGCTCTGACAAGCTCTTAGTAGTCCTCACCCCAGTATGAGCCCATCTTAGACGTGAAGCCTTCACACATTCTCAGATTTAAGTTTAAAATTGCACAATGGTCTCTTACAAGGCTCTTTGCTTGTATATAAGTGGCTTCGATTCCCGGTCCTACGGAACACTCTTATGAAGCTTAATATTGTCAGAGACTCCCTTGGTGGCGGATGTTGACAGTTTTCGTAAACTCTTGAAGTTATGAAGTGATTGGTGATTTCGGATTTTGGGTTGGTTGGGAGCTCTTGGTGGCGAATGTGGACGTATGGTGAAGTGCGGGGAATGGCAGTTAGTAGGTGGTGGGAGTTCATTGTGTTCAGTCGGGGCGAATGTGGAATTGGTCACGCAGAGCACTCTTATGAAGCTTAACTATGTTACAGACTCCCTTGGTTGCGGATGTTTTCATGAACTTTTGAACTTCTGAACTGATTGGTGATTTCGGGTTTTGTACTGGTTGGGAGGGTTTGGTTGCGAATTGTTTTCTTTCTTTTTTGAATCAATGAACAAATCTCCAAGAATCTGAGTTCCTCACTCTACGAATGAATGCAGAGCTTATTTAAGTGGCAAGCTCCTATTTGACTGAAGTGATCGAATTGATATATTACAAGCCTATCTCAAGACGTATAGCCTTCACACATTTTCAGGTTAAAGCTAAAAATTGCACAAAAGGCTCCTACATGACCGTAGTTTGATGAAAATGGCTTTGATTCCCGGTCCCACGGAAGACTTTCATGAAGCTTAACATTGCTACAGACTCCCTTGGTGGCGTATATTGACATTTTTCGTACACTTTGGGAAATCTGAAGTGAATGATGATTTCGGATTTCGAGTTGGTTGGGAGCGCTTGGTAGCGAATCTGGGTATTTTGTGTGGTGAAAGTGTGGGAATTGGTAGTGGGTTGTGGGAATTCATTGTGTTGGGTTCTGGAGAATATGGGTATTCGTTTGTGGCGAACTCATTGTGGTTGTTGGTTGTGGCGATAGGCTTTGGGCGTGGACGTAGCCATTAGGAAGGAAGGACGCAGCAATGTGCGTCGCGTGGTGGTCTCTGCGTCTGCGTCTGCCGTGGAGCCCCAGAAGATTCTGATGATGGGCGGGACTCGCTTCATCGGTCTCTTCTTAGCTCGCGAGCTCGTGAAGGCAGGGCACGAGGTACCAACATTTCTCACCGAGAATTCGCTCCTGGACATGGTCGTAGTTTTCTGTGACGCAATCTGACACTCAAAAGTTGTGGCAATTTGTAGGTGACATTGTTCACCCGGGGCAAGGCACCAGTCACCCAGCAGCTGCCAGGGGAATCCGACCAAGAATTTGCCGACTATTCATCGAAGGTGAGCTGTTTGCTATCGACGAACTACCATACGGGTCAGATTTGACACAAATGAACCACTGTTTTTGTTGTTAAAAGTGCCACATGTCATGATGTGATCGGGTGTCACCTCTTCAAAGATTACGTGGAGATTGAATCTAGGCAGAGACGTGCTCCATCAACTTTTGCGCTGAAATCCAATTGCATCAACAATGCCTGGCCATGAATGGCACGAGTTGCTGAAGCTTTACTTCCGTGATGTGTGTCATTCACGCAGGTTAAACACATTCAGGGCGACCGGCAAGACTACGAGGGACTAAAGGAGAAGCTCCAGGGCACAGGCTTCCAAGTCGTCTATGACATCAATGGTATTTATTTTCTTGCCGCCGCAATCTCCCTTGTGTGTCTCGAATGACAAATCAATTCTGAATACACTTGCAATATTCTTCACCCAGGTTGTCACAGACTTCCATTCACAGCCTGATATGTGCACATGAATCCACACGACTCTGAGCGTGCATTCCCTACTTTAATTAGGTTGTGGCCACGTTTTCCATGACATTAGTGTGATTTGTATTCACAGTGACCACTTTTATGCGTGCTTTCTTATACACTTATGTGTAACTTCGGAAGTTCTAGATTGGCAAACTTCTTCTTGTGAGTAAAATATGTCAATTTAGGCCTTCACATAACTGAACGCCTTTGATGATTGTGCAGGAAGAGAGGGAAAGGAGGTGGAGCCCATCTTGGAAGCTCTCCCAGGTCTTCAGCAGTAAGTTGTCTCAAATCTCTCAAGTGAATTCTTGGGCTGATAGTTTTCGTTAGGGCATCAGACGTTGAGGATGTGGTGTAAGGATCCTTGCAAGTTGCACCGGGAGATCATCAATGAGACGGTATATTGTAGCTGAGGAAACTAACTGCGGTGGATAGTTATCAAAAGTGAACCTATTTCAGCCCTTTGAAGATAATTGGTGGTTCTTAATAGCTCTCATTCCCTTACACTGCTAATGCAGGTACATTTTCTGCTCATCAGCAGGGGTTTACCTCAAGTCTGATCAACTGCCACACTTTGAGGTATTTTCAGCTGATATCTTCTCAAAATGCAAGTGTCCAGAGTTTACTGTTGAGTCTGTGTTGATACATATCCTTTAGGGTTTAACATTTTCTCAATGCCAACTCAACCTTTACCTAATGATTCATTCCACACTGACTCAACACATAATTCAACCTTTTAGATCTTGAAACTATAAATTATAGAAAGTGAGGGCTAGAAGTGCAACCTTATGTTTGGTAGGTACTGATTCCAAGTTGTTGTTTGATGTGATTAAATCAATGTGAAATCAGAGTTGATGTATGAATCTATAGTTTTGTGATGTTATGTTGTTGTTGTGTACATTCGGTAGGCGTGTTCGTGATGCTTCTCTAAGCCAGTTCCATATTGCTGCTGGTAGCCCGGTATCATAATTGTGTGGTTTTCGGGCAGGTTGATGCTGTGGACCCCAAGAGCCGACACAAAGGCAAGTTGGACACAGAGACTCTCTTGCAGAGCAAAGGAACTCCCTGGACTTCGATCAGACCTGTGTACATCTACGGGCCTCTCAACTACAACCCAGTCGAGGAGTGGTTCTTCCAGCGCCTGAAGGAAGGTCGCCCCATTCCTGTCCCCGGCTCCGGGATGCAAATCACCCAACTGGGACATGTCAAGGTAGGCGTCTCAACGTCTCTTATACCTACTGTTCTGCAACAAAATCGACTTCTGTAATTTCTGTTACGATTATTCTGCGATTCTCAAAGGGTCAAGTGAGAGCACCGGAGAGATTCATAGTGAAATCCACAGCAGGTGGATTTCACCAAGAAATTGAGTTGTGGATTTTTGTCCTCTGTGTCCACATACCGCAAGTTCAGGTGGTAAAATTTGTAAAAGCTTCCACGCAGGGCTGATATTGAAGTCTCGGGAAACAGTCATGAGCTTCTTTCCAGTATAAGAATAGTGGTGTGTTACCTTCTGTGCTCCCCAGTGTTAGTTTGATCATTTTAGTTACCACTCTGCCATTTGGCGCTAATAGCTCTTTGATGGTATTTGCAGGACTTGGCCACTGCATTCGTGAAGGTTTTGAAAAATGAAAAAGCTTACGGTCAGGTGTACAACATCAGTGGCTCCAAATATGTCACATTTGATGGCATTGCGAAAGCATGTGCTAAGGTGTGAATCTTTGTCTTGATTTTTGCAGGATCACTTCTAGAATACCCTTTTCGGTATACCCGCATTGCTAAATTTATTGAACCGAGAGTGGAGAAATTTCTTTTGATATTTATTGCATGAATGTCTATGTGGACAGGCCGGGGGCTTCCCAGAGCCTCAATTGGTGCACTACAACCCCAAGGACTTCGACTTTGGAAAGAAGAAAGCTTTTCCTCTGCGAGATCAGGTAGAGTGATATATGTTCACTAGTGCATTTATGTTGTCTTGTCATTGACTACTTTTGCAGATAATTTGTAAGTCGTTGGCATCAATTATCTATTGGTCATTTCTGGTTCAGGAAGTTGGGCAATTGGTACACATTCATCATTTGAACTCTGATTGTACCCTAAATGTTCTCTTGGTAATTGGTGGCCATTGTGCAGCATTTCTTCACTTCCATTGAGAAATCTGTGTCTGAATTGGACTGGGCCCCTGAATTCGGCCTTGTGGAGGGCCTCACTGATTCATACAACCTTGACTTTGGCCGGGGAACTTTCCGTAAAGCGGCCGACTTCTCCACTGATGACATGATTCTTGAGAAATTAGGCGTGAAGAGTGCTGTACCTGCTTAAAGGTCTCCTGCATTCACATTTTAGTATAGGCAGCCCAGAGAGATTGGCAGTTGTTTGATAGTCATACATTGTAAAGTGCGAGCATATGCAAATTATTCCAATCTGAAAGCCATTTTCTCCATCAATACGTGGGGGTTGTGTTCAGATGCTCAGTGATAACCTTGTTATGCCCCTTCCCACTTGACTTTAGCTAAGCCTAAAAGTTGGTTCTAAAAACACGGCCTTCACACCATCGACACTGTAGTCCTGAGCCTAGTTGGTAAATGATGTGGCATGGTTTAAAAGTGGAGGTTTTAAGCCTCAAGCACTGACCCTCCCATTGGTACCTAGACATGAGGCAAGAATGTAGGACCTTTAAAAGTGTCGCCTCCCGCCCTTGTGATTAGTCTTAGCTATGAGGGCACGAGGAGCTTCATTAACAAAAACCAATAGTAAGATAGATGAGTAGTAAGGCATTTGGGGATGGGACAAAAACTATCCAACATTCATTGCTTGGTAGATAAAACAATGAACATGTGTGAAAACTACTTAACTAAAACCTACTCGAAAAATCTCCGGAGCAAGTTCTTGTAGGTGCATTGAGATAGGCGGTTGCCTTCGCTATAACCGAGAGAGCTTTACCCGGTTTTCAAGAAAGACTTTGGTTATTTGGTAAAGTTAGGTGGGAAGGGGGCATTACACTCTTAACTATTTGTGCTCCTCACCAGCATGTGTTCTCAGCAGCCTCATGCAAATTAGCTGTTATCTTGACTAAACACATTATCTGAAAGCTAAGGTAGGGAAAAACTACTGGAAAATCAGTGGAAGAGCAAATGAGACATAGAGATGTCTTTGATTCCTGTATTTGCAGTATTCATGGGGTTAGGAATTTGTTTGGATGTCATCCAATTCAGACGATGAATTCTTCCAAAAGAGATGTTCATTCTGTATTTATTTCTACATCTTCAGCTCCATCATCTGATGGGTCACTGGAGCATCGCAGCCATCACTGTTGTAGCGCTTACTGGCATAAATTATCCCTGTGGCTACATTCCAAATGATTCCCCATTGCCTGATGTTGGCTATTGCAGTCATTGTCCTCTCAAATTCAGCACTCCACGCCATGAAGAGAGGTGTTTACACTTTGTTCCTGTAGGAATCTATAGTGCTCTAAGCCAGTAAGATGTGTGGTACTAATCTTCTGTGGAATCTAAGATATGTAGGCCTTATGTGGTCACTCTTCTTACTTGGACGCCTACATTTGAGTATTATATGGCAAAGCTTGTGGTCAAGAACGGACACCAAGAAGACATGTGTTACAATGAACTTGGACATTGCATTGAAAATATAGACACCTTTTTAGGTTCCATCCTGAACAAAATCGGGAGAGCCTATGAAAAAGACTCTTCACTTTAATCTTATAATTTTGCGCATCTCTACTTCACTTTAGAAACTTGAAATGACAATCTTCGTGATTCGCAATTGTTATATGGATGAGATGATTCCCAAGATAATCCAATAACCATAAATGTCTATGGAGTTGGAAGTATTCACATTAGGGCCACATGCCTTAGTCAGTGGGTATCTACCATCAACTATAAAGACCCTTGAGCTGGTTATAAAATTGACATGATCATATACATACTCAAATGAGCAAGGTAGAGAGGCATTTATGGTATTGTAGTAAACTTCTATTACAATTGGTGAGTAACCTTTGGATGTACAGTACACTGGAGTCATACCTTTCCCCAACAACAAAGTGCCAAGAGATAGGGAAATGATCAATTTTTCCACTGTCTACCAAGTGGATTCACATGTCTATAGAGATTGAAGCAACAAACCTACTCCACATCCTACACATGCTCTAAGGCACTTTAGTCCAAGCCTCATCGAAAAGGTATATATATTCTATAAGGACAATAGGTGTCTTTGCTGTATTTTCGTACCATCAAAAGAATGTCACTTGACAGTGCCAACAAGGCAGAAGGCTCATGCAACATACTAGTTGTCTTCTGCATGCTGTCGATGCAACGGTCATTTGGTGAGAGTGGAAATGAGTGATACTTGAGAAGTTTTGCTGCTATGGTGTTGATGGAACCTCAATGACATACAAAACAATCATTGTAAAAAAAAAACGAAAACGAAAACGAGACGACTCCGATGTTGCCACTGATGTGAAGTATGTCAATGCTTCATTTTGAGTTGGTCTAAGTCTATATGTAATCCCAAGACGGGCATTATGGGAATTAGACAACTCTTGAAGATTACTGCCTCTATTTGAAGGTGAACACTTCGAATGGGTGCGGAAAAGCTCACTAGTACCTATCTCCTCCAAGGGCAAGTCCCTAAATTCTAACATGATTGGTTGAAAATATCCAGATCATTTAGATACCCCTACTAATATGATTTGGATGGACCATAGGTGATAGGGTGCATCGAAATCCAACGTTAGGAGGGCCACCATCTGAATACTATTCCGGCCTTAGGTGGCTTAAGCTTGGGGTTCCCATTGGATCCGGGTTAAAGGCGCCTTGGGTTTAAGCAACCCTTTCATTGTGCACTATAGTTGGAGTGTTGTACATAAATGAGGAACATATGAAGGATAACAGATGCATCAAATTTTAGCGGTGAAGTTTTTCGAGCTTTTATCAAGAGTAAACAGTTGTTATCATAGATGTTGAATTTGACTTGGACTTCGTGCATTCAGTACTGAACAAAAAAATTCCATAACTCGAATGTAAACCAGATGCCAACCCTGAAGTAATTTGTAATCCAAATTTCTTGAGCAAACAAGAGTGGACAGGAATTTGTACTTCAATCTCAATAAGTTTCCATTTATGTAGATTCATAGGCAGGCGTAGTATCGGATACCCGAATTTGAGAAGCCGGTAGCACCTTGCACAATGGACTTCTTTGAAGTACCATGCTTGATGAATACGATACATTCTATCACACTACTCTTAATTTTATTGTCTGGCTTTGGTCCCACAATGCCATGGCATTCTTCAAAGGGACTGACCAAGAATGATACATATTACGAACCCCTAAGCAGAAACATACTCTGCAAAGAATGGGAACAGGTGGAGCTTTGGCTGTCGCCTTGAATTGCGGTAGAATGGTGTTTGGAAATCGCAGTAGAATTCTCTCGTAACGGAATTAAAACCCCTAGAGAACCGGAAAAATGTCTTGGCCTCAAATTTGTAGGTTGACCTAGAGCTGTGCTTGAAAGTCAACAGTCGTTGAAGGCAACCACGTGGATCCTTCGATGAACGAGACAGTGTATCTATTTGCAACGTTAGGGTCTGTGATGTGAGTGGCCCAACTCACACGCTGATTAAATGCTGCTCCAGGACCTGGATCGTGCAATTCGATACATTAGAAGCTAGGCATGAGAGACATTCAACCACTCAAAGTTATTCAATCAAGTGCCAGACACGCTTAAACACGATCTTATACTACATTGATCACAATTTATACTACATTTAATTATGTGGGCTGCGAACTGGATCGTCTTAGGTCATATTTAGTTCCCTTTGATCCCTCGTAATGACCGGACACCTATATCAGAGTGGTATACGGCAAGACTGATAGTCAAGAATGGACACTAAAGAGACACATTTTTATGATGAGATTAGACTACATGCTCAGAATGTAGATCCTATTCTAAGTTCAATAATTAAATACAACTGCGAGGGCCTGTCTTCACTTTGACCTATACTGACTTTTGCATCTCAACTCGAATTTTAAAACATGGAATGGGAATATTTTTGATTCGCAATTGCTAATCGTATGAGAAAATTCTTAATCCGACTCAAACACCAAAGTTGTCTGTAAAGTTGCTACAACAGATGCAAGGCAGAGTACAGTCACCAAGTCTTACCTCCATTTTGGTACTCGCCGTAGAACAGGGTAGACAAGGCAAAGGTGCCATTCCATGCGGTCCAGCCAGCAGGGTTGATGACATTGGTCATGTAAGATGTCAGGTACACAGTTCGCGAGTACAACTTCCAAGGTCGGCCCAGGTAGGTTTGGATGGGCTGCGTTGCGAGAGCCTGCTTCAGATCCGAGGCAGCGTCAATGTAACATGCTTGGAAGGAGAATCCTGTGTTCTGCTGCGAAATCGTCCTGCCTTGCGCTGTCACAGTGTTGAACTGACCAGACAGAGGTGCTCGAACCAGAATGGTGCATGTTTGAAAAACAGCTGCAGCATTCCCAAAAATGAAGTCCACTGTTCCTAGGATGGTGCAGTTCTTGTAGAACTGTCTCTTGGTGTGTGCGTACAGTGTGTCTTGGTATCCTTCGAAAGAGCATCTGAAGAAGGCAGACTTGTCACTGTCCACCCTGGCTGCCACTGCCTGGTGGTTACTGGGTCCTGCTGTATTCCGGAAGGTCATGTCTCGCGCAACAAATCCCCTCCCGTTGATAGCTGCGGATCCAAGCGACACACCAAATTATTGTCAGCCCTGGAAAGTTCATCACAAGGAGGATTTGGAGTGTTTCCTTCGAGGAAATGGGGGCACATTTCCACCTCAAAACAAGAAAATGAGTACATGAGTGGAATCTGTGCCACAGAGGCAAAGTTGCAGTCGAACAAATCTAGACATCATTTCAAATGTTAGATTCGCTGATTTTCGAATTCCAACAGGGGAAAGACAGAATATTATCTTCGATATAACTTCTCAAAGAGTAGAAAGGGTGCTATGAATGCTGCTTGCTTTACAGAAATCTGTAGTGATCCTCCTTGTGAATATTATTGCAATGCAAAAACATGGTGGCTGAGGTGAAACCAGAATGGAAGACAACCTCCGCAACTTACGGCCTAGCCACACTCAAGCTCATGATTGCAAGCTTGGTGAGTCAAGGTAAACGAATTTGGGCCCTTAGAGCTTGGGTTTCTCTTGTTTTTGGACTTTGGGATTGAAAACCAATGCAAATAAAGTGGGAGCAGGATTAAGACAAAGCTTCACCATTGAAGGCATATGTAAGGGCTGCCTTTCTTTGACTTTGGCCTTCCAAATTTGCAAGCTTGAGCTTGAGCTCAAGTGAGGCAATGGCATGAGTATATTAGGGTTCAGAGCAGCTTACCGATGGTTGCCGACTGGTATGTGGTGACGCCACTGCCGATCACGCTCATGCTCCCGGAGATTACTGTCTTGGAGATGCCGTCTCCCACGAACATGACATTGGTAGCCTTAGTCGAAACAGTGACCTTCTCAAAGTACACACCTTGCTTGATTTTGATGACATACAACTTGGCATTGTTTTTCGGAACGTTGTCGACTGCTGCTTGAATCGATTTGTACTGCCCAGTTCCATCTTGTGCAACAGTGGCATCAAACAAGGTAAGATTGGTGGTTTGTTGCAAGAGCCGCCGGCGATGCGCTCCTTGCAACCATGACGGATACTCCTCTCCATCCATTTCGTAAGGTAGATTTCTGTCCTCGTCGCTGATTGATTTCTCGGAGAGGAGACGTCGGTTTGGAGGAGTCACAGCTGCTGGGGTTTCGAAGGCTCCCACCAAATTGGATACTATCGACACGGCATTTTCCACCAATTTCTGCGATGTGCCTGCCTGGGCGACCATGGCGTCCCGGGTGGCACCGGGACTATTCTCCCACCCATCCAAGCATGTGGTGTGGTAGGTCAAGGCCGCACTCATCCATGTCAACACGTCGGTCATCTTGGAGTTGAAGTTGAAAGGGTTAATTGTTGCAAGCTCACCCAGCGAGTTCGCCATCTCTCCTTGCGAATCTTGGAGCGTCTCAAGACACGAGCTCAGCGAGTAGCGCTCCCGCATGTCTCCCGTGCTCCCCTGCAGGTTAGCGGCGAAGCTGTAATAGTTACCGATCCCGCTCATTGCACTATTGACGGCCGCATTTGAGAACCCTGTCATCTGAGAATTTGATGAAAAATCGGCTGGTTGCGCCATGGACAGCGATGATACGCATAACTGAGGGTGTTGGGCGGCGCGGCAGGCATCCAACAGAGACGTGGAGTCGGCTTGGACATGTAAGAGTACTATAACCTCCCAGGAGATTATGGCGAGCGCTACAAGCAAGGGCAGGGATGTCCTTGATGATGTCAACATGTTGACAACTCCTTCACCTTTGAGTTATAAACCCTCGAACGACAGTCCCACTTGCATGAACTACCTGCTGTGGCATATCATCAAACAACACATTTAGCTTTCTCTCGCTGTTTTGAGACAGCAAAATGTTAGCAATACAATGTGATGGCACTCTATTTAGCAATACACTATTTAGCAGTTTTAGCTCTATTGCCCGACCTGTGTGGGTATGTCTGATTGGGCATGACTTTTCACTTCATTCACAATAAGAGAGAATGATGTATGAAGATTCAAGAGCAACTGATCATGAGCCACTCACTCACCCACAGTCGAGAAACTCCAAAATGCCACCACCCAAGTTGTAACTGCAGCTAATCCTGCGACCTTGGAGGCTTGCCAGCGTCGTCCAGAGTTCTCTTTCTAGCACACGAGGAGCCCTGTCAGTGCTGCGGCGCCTGCACAATGACCTTTTCGAGCTGCACACACATACACATGTAGCTTTCCTTGCTTTCCTGAAACAGGAGAACTGTTTGTGCATGGCATTGAGGGAAAAGCACTCAGCTGCAGACTAGATTGCAGAGTGCGCACCCACAAAGCAACTTGTGCCAAAGCCTACTACCATTCTGGGCAGTTATAGCTGTATCGCCGGACCTGCGTGGATAATAAATAACTGCCAGCTGATTGGGAATTGCTTTTCCCTGCATCGAAAAAACAAAGGTTGATGCATGAAGAGGCAAGGGCAACTGATCATGAGCTACTCACCCAGAGTGGAGAAACTCCAAACTTGTCCTCCGACCTTGGAGTTTTGTCAGCGGCGTCCAGAGTTAGAATCCCTCTAGTACATGAGGAGCTCAGTCAGTGCTCTGCACTTACATCTTCTTTTTCCAGCTGCACAGACATAAGACTAAGAGCTCACTTTCGCTTCATCTGTAGCAGCTCCAGTATAAGTGGCAGATGCACCTTCACCGCAGTTTCATCCACGACCAACCCAGCAGTACTTAGGGCCGGTTTACACTATGGACCATGAAGTCGGACCATGGAAGAGGGCCTTTTTCAATGGTCCGAGTTCATGGTCTGACTTCTTAAAAAATTAGTTTTGAAAGCCTTGGGCCCTTCACTAGGTGTAAAGTGAATTTGGATCAAGAAGAATGACCATGCACCAAAAAGTGAATGTGCTGATTTTTTTTAATACATGTCCAAAAAGGACAATTTTGAAAAAAAAATTCAAGTTTGACCATTCTTTTGTCTTCTCTTGGGCTTCACTTGTCTTCACTTCTTGTTAAATGTGTCGAAGATGTGGCTTGCAAATCTTCTCACAACAATTTTTACAAAAAATGAGCGATTTAATTTGTACATATTCAGTGTAATTTACATGTGACATGTACCTTGTGTTGTCACTACACTAAATAAGATATTTTGGGTTTGATTATATTTAATGTTATTACCACTATACCTTGCTCAACACTAATTTTCAATCCTTTGATAATTAGTGTTAGAAGATTTGCTAGAAGATATGTTGGAATTCTCCTTTTATCATTGTTAATTTTTTTTTCATATCCTTACTAACACTAAATTCAAACATGTAACTTCCACATATTACCATAGTTGATATTTAGTGTTTGGGTTTACATTTAGTGTTACTTACTTTCATAGGGTTATTGATATTTAGTATATGCATTCGTATTTAGTGTATCAAACACTAAATATCCTATTTAGTGTAGTAGAAAACTATGTGAAAAAGAACCGCAATCATTTTCCCATTGCAGTTCTTTTGACCACCCTGATGTACAGTCGCTAAACGACTACATATTTTTCTTTTTCGTTTTGCAATTGTAATTTTTTTTAAAATTGGAACATGTAATATACCATTGGGAAGGTATTTTCAAGACCTTTCCAACAGTATATTACAAGCCCCCAAATTCCAAACATTTCAGTTGGTAGACCAAAAAAATAAATCTGCATTCAAATTCTTGAGTTCTAGATGTCCCACATTGGGAGCAAGTTTAAGGGGTAGGGCATGGAAGAAATGGCATGTCTTATGGGCTATGATATGATCTAGGCACATAGAAGGCGGGCTTGCTTCCAAGATTCATTACATCATATAGATGTTGAAAAAGTGTGCTTGTGAGCCTTACCTAGTGGGAAGAGTTGTATATTAAGCCCACAAAAATATATTAAAATGTATTATAACGGCATTTCTCTGCCATGGGACCTTGCCTTTTCCTACCAGATCGCCTCTTTTGCCTCTGTCACCACAGAACCCGTTGGACCATGTTAGTGTATTAATTAGGCCTTAAAATATGTCTTTTGGGGACCTTGACCTTCATGGTCACTCTGCCATTTGTTCCTTGATGTAAACTGAAGTGGTCCCGGGACGAGTTCAGCAGCCAATCAGCACTCTTACAGCGCCCTGGGACGACTTCTTGTTCCATAGTGTAAACCGGCCCTTAGCTTCTTACTCTCAGCAGGCAGTGCATCTGATTGAGTATTCTACTCTATAACCTTGACGCGCTCATAATCATTCGTGACAAAGCCTGCACAGTGCTGGAATGCAAAGCAGCACGGTAGGAGCTGCAGAAGGTGCTTAACTTAGTCCCAGCCCGGCCAGTTGAAACTGGGGATCTCTGACAGAGCTTTCCTCTGGACATGGTGAGGGTGCTTCTGACAAAACGAAGTCCATCTGATGAACTTCGATCATCAGCGGCAATCACTGCTGACAATGGCTAATTTCTTCACGGCCCAGGCATGGGTAGCTTTGTCGGGGAAGTAGACATTTGCCAGATTTTTGACCAAAACAAAGTTACTGACACCATGACCTTTCCTCCTTTGCCAGAGCTCTGCACCACTCACCTATTTAAGTTATTAGGTATTATTGCGGGTTCTACAATTATCACAGATACCTTCCCACTGCAAAATATTTTATCTGAGCTTTGCTGAAGCACACACACTCCTTGATATTGTAAGAAACCGTTTTGCCAGAGAAGAGATTACCTGCACCCATGAGCTATGCTTTGAAGTTTCCACTGCCGAAGCTCCGGCGCACCGATGCGCTTGATCACTTATATTGTAATACCTCCACCCTACCAGAGTGATATTTTACAACATCTTTCAGTGCAGCACCACTCACCTATTTATTACTCCAGCTCCTTATATGATTACCAGTACCTCCCCTTTGCAATTTTCATTTCTTTTTGCCCCCTAGTTGATGAAGCGCCACATACATTCCTATTGATAATGATAACTTATTACTTTTCCCAAATAATAGAAATGAAACTGCACCCATGAGCAGGGCACGAGCTAGGCTTTGAAGTTTCCTCTGCTTGAGGCTCTGCAAAAAGCTCCACACCCATGAGCTTGGCCAATACTGTAGTACCTGCCTACTGCACCTCGTCATATGATTATGATCAGTACCTTCCCACTGCAATTTTCTTTTCTTATTTCCTCCAGCCGAAACACATTCCTTAATGTATCTAAGAAACCGTTTTGGCAGAAAATACCTTACAAAAAAACCTGCACCCATGAGTAGGCCATGACCTATCCTTTGCAGTTTTAATCTCTCTGCAGAACCTCTGCACCAAATTACCTAGATATTCCTATGCCATCACCACCCACTGGCTGGGGTGAAACAACCTGTACACTGGTTCCTTGGAGGCAAGGGTTTAGGCATCTAACAAGGAACGAGTGTATGGGTTGGTTTGCCCAAATCACCACCCACTGTAGTACCTCAACCCTACTTCAGTAATGATTTTCACTAAATCCTCCACACTCCACACTCCATACCACTTACCCTATTTGTTACTTCAGCTCCTTATGTGATTATCAGTACCTTCCCACTGCAAACTTTCTTTTATTAATTTCCCCCTAGCTAAAGCACATTCCTTGATGTAATATCTAACAAACCGTCTAGCCAGAAAATACCTTAAAAACCTGCACCCATGAGCAGGCCATGAGCAATGCTTAGAAATTTTAATTTCTCTGCCGAAGCTCTGTCCCCAATAAGCTTCAATATATATTCACTACCCCATCACTACCCACGGTAGTACCTCAACACTACCACAGTACTTAATGTATTTGCACTAAATCCTCCAGCTCCATACTTGATATCACTTAATTGCAAGTTTACTACTTCAGCTCCTTATACGGTTACCAGCACCTTCTCACTGGAATTTTTCTTTTCATAAATTCTCCCTAGCTGAAGCACATTTCTTGATGTATCTATTACGAAACTGCCTGGCTCGAAAATTACCTTAAAACCCCGCACCCACGAGCAGCAGGCCCATGAGCTATGAGTACTTTGAAATTTTCTCTTCGGCCGAAGCTGATCCGCACCTAATAATCTTGAACACATGAATTATATAAGTAGTAACTGAGTCCACACTCCCACAGTGAAACTTCCACTAAATCCAGCAGGGCGCAGCCAAGTGTAGCTGATCTGTCCAGTACCCAAAAGTCGCAGTTGCCTTGAATGCTTGCCAGGGAGTTGAGTTAGGTCCGTGCTTGGCCGTGCTCTTGAATGCGAGAGAAGTGGTGGCTATGGTGGAGGCTCCGACTGCAGTAGTGCAGTTTAGACAAGTCTATCTCATCGGACGGCTGATAAGCCTCCAAGTCGCCAGTGGTGTCGATCTGAACCGTTCAGATGAATCCTGGGGAGCGTTTCGTGATTCTTCTCTATCTCTCTCCTCTGACAGGCCCAGCGGCCAAGCAGATGAGCATTGAAGAGGCAACCATATCCGACGGCTCAGGTTGTAGATCATGACACACTCTCATCTACTTTGGGTGTTATGCTTTGTGCAGAAATCTAACCACCATCATTCATCAATAAGTTGAGATGCGCACTTTCTTATATCATTGTCCCCCGTGCAAGACATTGAAAACTATATTTTAAAGGGAGAGATTTCAAGTAAAATTGGAGTTTTTGGAAGTCCGAAAGTCATCGGTGGTAACGTGTGTGGGTGTTATTTGGTTATTTTTCTTGATTGGACATCTATATGTGATTGGTGTGTGATTAAGTGAGGATCAAAGAACAAAGGTCACTAGAAAGACACCATGTTTCAAATAGATTGGACTATGACTTCAAATTCTATTAACTACTCCACACACTACAATGATTCATGAACACAGTTGGGAGGACCTATTTATTTAGGTTAAGGATTCAACAAACAAGCACTTTCGAAAACCATCACTAAATCAAGGGAAGTCCAAATTTCATTGCAATTTTTGGTGATGCTTCATCGTATATTTGGTAATGTAACACAATTTTTGATGTGTACATCTAATAGGTAGAAGTTGAAAAACATGAAATGGAACCGAATAACACCCACATAGTATATGCCTTAGTCCAATGGTGACAATTTCAACCAAGTTAACCCCTAAAGCAAAATCTCCCCAAACTCGTCTAAAACACTTCAATCCAATTCAACAACTTATTAGGTAAAAAGAAAAATGTACCTTCTACGATGGATCTATTCTATGATGAATTTGACCGTATGGCATCTTTGTAGAGTTAGGATTGCTCAAACTACACATAAATTGTCAATCGTCCATGTGTCCCAAATCATTAATGTATATGATGGTATGTTCGGGAGAGATGGTAGCCCATACAAAAACATCATTCTCGATCTTTAGGGGTTATCAAGTTCAAGGTACATGGTTGTATTGTGGGCACTTCTAACCTCACATACACATTTTACCATGGAATTAGATTGGGGAATGTAATTCATGCAGTTAGCAATTGCAAATTACAAAGATTATCATTTCAATTTTCAAATTGGAATTGAATTGCAAGGACAAAGTGCAGATACTCTCTTTCTCTCAAACATAGGTATCCAATTATATGAAGATTGATACATTCCTAATTTTTTTGAATGAATGAGATTCATCATGAACCTCTTCAATAACACCCATGCTATGATTCAGCTTTCTTGATACTTAACCCTTAAACGTCCAAGGGGGGGGTGAGAGGGCCTCTACCATCAGCCTATGTTTACCCCATTTCAGACCTCCATGTAATTCTTTTAGTGCGATCGGCATATATATTTAGATATGGAATTTTGAGATACACATTTTGGGGAATTTTTTTTTGCAATTCCGACATGTTTTGACGCTATCTTATGGTCAAATAGTTTAGGGTCAACGAGGCCCTGATAGGGCCTCTCCGTCGTTTAAGGGTTAAACTTGTAATCACATGGTCAAGCTACAACTTGGTTCCCGACCACAAGATGCTTTGTGATCTATGAAGGTGGTGATGAACAAGATGGTAAGATCTGGTCATCCTTGCAATACATGAGTCATTTCTTGTGTCAATACAATACATTGCAATACTAGCTAGCTAGTAACACCTAGTGTCACAAATCCAAAGATCTAGCATTGGCCCAATGATCGGGGAGAACCGGCAGTTAGTTACAAATGAACTGGTTGAGTTAGAGAAATAACCGGTTGAGGTTCAAGACTGCAGGAAAATTACCGATCATTTTAGAGGAATTTATAGAATATACCCCCATTTAATAAAGGAAAACTGTAGGATGTCAACATGTAACCGGTTGGACTTGCAAACACTAGGATCTCAACCGATTATGCCCAAAAATCTCCCCGATCATTGATGTGCAAGTATAGAATACTCGACCCAGCTGGTACCACATCCTTGAAGACCAACAGTGATACTTGCACATTTAATTAACCATTGCCAATTTCCATCTATATATCCGTAGCAGTGTCGGGGGAAATTTTTGGGCATATTCAGTCAGACCCTAGTGTTTCCAAGTCCAACTGGTTACACGTCGTGCTCTTTCAGTTCTCGGGGAGATCACTCCATTGTCAAGTTGAACACCACGTGCGAACAAAGTTTGCTACCCCTATATTACATGCCATAGATAATTTTAAAATTTATGATATTTTTTTCTGCATATACATAACCATTGATAGTATCTTTTGTATATTTTTTTGAAATTTTTAGTCATCTTCATTTTTTGTAGTAAAATTTTTAGCTCAATTCTACGTCATTCTAGTTAGAAACGGTATGTTTTATTAAAAAAACAAATAATCAAATTTAGTTACCATTTTTTACTGTATAATAGATACCATGTATATGTACTCATGAAAAAAATTGATAAAATTTTGACCCATTTTGGTGATGCTTTATGTAAAAAGTAGGATTTTTTAGATGTAAAGTGTTTGCACGTGGTTGTTCAACTTTACAAGGGAGTGATCTCCCCGAGTTTCAGTTTTTCTTTACTAATTTGAGGTATATTCATAGATTCTTCTTAAACGATCAGTAATTTTCCTGAAGTCTTGAACTTCAACCAGTTATTTCTGAAACTCAACCGCTTAATGTCTCACACTCAACCGGTTCATCTGTAACTACAGTAGCGTTTGTTCTCCTTGTTCATTGATTCGTAGACAATTTACGAGTACTGTTTTTAATACCATGATCCACTACGTATCAGTTTCTGGGTTGTTATTAGTTTAGTTTTCAACATCCTTACCCAAATTAATGATAACCATACAACACTGCTGTAAACTTGGCGTGATCGTACTATGGTAGGCTAGCACAATTGAAGGCACAGTAATAATTGTTATCACACTCGATGTAACTCTTCTACGTAAAGAACCTTCTGGAGGACACCGGAATAATTATTGTTACACTGGGTGTTATTCTTTTCTGAGCTTTCAAAGGACAATAGGCCCAAGCAGCTGAAGCCAGTGAATAATGATGAGAGGTTTTCATTCACAACCATCAATGTTGCATGTGCCTCCAAGCTTCAAAACATCATGCAAATGATTAAGTTCAAGGAAACTAGTAAGCAATTCCAAAACGTATTAGAGTTATCCTTTGACTCAACTGGAGTTTTGGTCAGGAGTTCATTGGTTATTTTGCATATAGAAATTTCCATGTTTAGTGAGTTTTTGGTGCATGCTTATGGTCAGTCCATGGAGGTTTGAATGAAGAATATTCTATTGGAGTCAAACTTATTTTAGCATTTCTTGACATCTCAAAATGAGTTTGACCCTCAATGAACCAATATAAAAGATTTTGTGTTCAAACCTCCACACTAGTTCCAAGCATGCACTGAATACTTACCAAACATAAGAAGTTTTTTAATGTAAAACTATCAACCAACTCCTAACCAAAACTCCAGTTAATAAATTAAAGGATAACTCTAATATGAGGCACATATCACCCAAGTTCTTGGGTTGAACTTTCATCCAATGTCTAGGACTACACCTCTAGTTTCTCAAGCCCAGTCTTGTATCATAATTAAGTTGTGGACTAGGCTACCTTTAAAGATCAAGAAGCCCAAGTAGGATTAATGGACATAAACTTTGGGCGGCTTTCCATATGGGCCCTCCAATCATGGATATTGACAACTTAGAAAGAGGACATGAGAGGACATGGGTTGAAATGTTATGGAAATTTCATCATTTTCCAATCCCGGAACTATGGCATCACCTCCAATGTCAAATGGTTGTAGTGGCATGTTGCTCTATGGACTTAGAACAAATTAAGACTAATTGGAGCATCATATTGTCTAAATGCTAGACATCTTAGTTATTAAGACTTAATCTAGAATTCAAGGTAGAGCTCCACCATCATAATGTCTGCATACTTCAGGAGCAATTACATGATAGTTCATTTCATAGACTTCATTATCTTTCTCATGGCAACATATCCTCATGAGGTAGAAGCGCCTATAATGGACATTTTTGCAATGAGCACTTGAAACACATATTTAAGTAAAACTAGACTAAGTCCAAGTCCAAGGTTATAACATCATAATTCTATCATAGGATCCTACGATAGGATTGTGTGGTAAGATCCGCTGATCTAGTATATGCAGAGTTGATTATGATAATATTATAGTATTTTTATTTTCATTATTTAACATTTATTTATAGATATTTAACATCAAATATAGATATTTTATTTTTTCATCATATTTTAATAGCATAACATATCAAAAATCACTAAGGATTCACACATATGTCATAAAATTTAGGTATATCAAAAGTGTATCATAGGATCCTATGATAGAATTGTAGCAACCAAGAAGTCTAGATTTTGAGAATATGTCCAAATTTACTTAAGTACAACATTTAAAACCCTTAACATGGAAAAAAAAACATTTCACAAAAACATTCAAAAATTTAGCAAACATGTAAGAAGGTTGATGCACTTGAGTTCATCAAATTCAACATTGTGAGATTTAAATATGACTAATAAAAGACAAGATTCCTTTGCGACCCAAAGTGGTTACATAGAACCCCCCAAAGTGGACAATGTTCATTTGTTGACATTTTATCTCTCTAAATCAATGAAGTACGTTTTTGGTCTTTAGAATAACATAACTATTGTTCATGCTCAGGGGGGACACTTAGGAAAATTAGTAAACATGGTGCGTTAAAATATAGGGTGTGTTTTATTCATGAGCAATAAAATTTCGAAAATTATTGGATATAACTATGGACTATTTAAATTGAAAACCCATATTATAAATAATATTGGGGTATACTAAGTATTGAAATTTATCAAGATTTTAGATATAATATAGCATAGGGATTTTGATAGAATGATAGTTTGTTTCTGAAGTTCTTCCTTCCATTTGTGTGCAACAGACTAAAGTGTTGATTTTGGAAAACAACAATGTTGTTTAGACTCTGTTTTCTCAGCAATAGATTGCAGCCAACTTCGTTCACCCTAAACCTTGGACCCTAAAGTTCTAAATTTGTTGGTCTGCTTGTGACTGCAGTGCACAGACTTGTGTTTCTAAACACAAACATTGTTGTAGTTCATGCTAGTAATTCAAGTTCATAGTTCATTGATTCTCATGGTGGTGATAATTGTTTGCATTGTTATTGATTTGTGGTGATGCTTGTTCATGCTAGTTCTCATTGCATGTCAAATGAATTTTGTAATGAACACAGGCAATCCTTAAACACAAATTAGGGTGAGCTAATTTTTTATAATGAACATAGGGTTGAAAAAAAAATCTTATGTGAGTTATAACTATAATAAGGCATCATAATAATACACCATATTAGGGAATTATATAATTAAACGTACATTAAATACCCCTTTAACGCACGTGTTCACACAAAGTATAGGGAAGTGTCCCCCCCGAGTGTTCATGTTGAAGTATGTAGTTGCCCACTTTATGCAGAATATAGGTGTCGGAATTGGGATCACTATCAGAATTGGCCGCTTCTACTTTATTTGTCAATCTTAGAAAGAGAGCAACCATTTTGCAGTTTTGGGCCTTGGCATTATCAAAACTTTATCTTACTTTCTATAAATTGGTGTGACAAATCCAAGAGTGCGCCATGCAACATGCAACTCTAGAAATTTCAAAAGTTGTTAGACTTTAGGTGTGGGTTACTGGGTACCTCTTGGGAAAGGAAAGGCGTTCATGAAAGGATGCTTTATCTCCTTATTTGCACATTATTGAATTGAGTGCCAATAGAAAATAAATCCTCATGCCATACTTCTCCAATTGTAGTTTTGTTTTTTGACGGTAGATGCAATAGCATCACATGCACATATGTGCATATTGCAAGCAACAATTTAGAAACTTTGACTTGCCCATATGAGATATTTCACATGAGTTCACTCTTAAATGCCCATAATGAACATTTATTGACATATGTCTCCATTTTTGGTTACTCTTGAACATTTTGAGTATCTTGAATTGAACCTTGCTCATGTTGCTGGGATGAGATGAATAAATCACAGAAATATCTCAAGTTACATCAAACTACTGCAACAGCTACAACATGAATTTTATTGATTGGAAGCGATCCACTGTGCAGAATCCATGTACATGATGGATTCTGAAGCTGAACTCAAACTCAAATTTCATCAGCCATCAACCTGCTCAAAAACATGGCTACCGTTTTGGCTAATTTCCTTCAGTCCTATAATCCCAAGAGGGTGAACACATTTCGTGCAGTAACATTAGTTCGTGACAGCAATCAACATATGCAAAGTTGTAGTTAAATTGACATTAATTGGAAATGTCTTCTGAAATGGTTCCTTGCAAGTCACAGTCGAAGATGAATGAACGAATACAAGTGAATGAGGAAGGAAGAGTTGGCTGCAACAATTGTGGTTCCTCTTCGGTTCCTTACTAATTCATGGTGATTTCATAATGATTTCCGTATTAAGATCAGTTGCTGAGAAGAAAATCTGAGAGAGTTTGATGTACTTTTTCCTACATTTAATTCTGATGTGTGCATTTGGGCAGATCATGAATGGTGAGCCTTCTTGCAAGCAAGACGTCTTAGCCGACTCTCAGTCGCCTACCATTAATGAGACTCCCAATAGAGGAGATGATTTTCTTGATTTGCTATGCACAGTCAGATTGATTTGTACTTCCATAGGTGACTAATTTGTTCATACGGTGGAATTCAGTTTGCCATCAAAATACATACTTAGTTTGGCGTGAGAATTGTGAATGTAATAGCACGAGGTTGTAATTGCATTGCACTTAAATACATCTGACATTGAGGACCCCTAGTACCCTGGATACACTACAGAATTTTTCTGACTCGAGTGGTCCGAAATCAGTGTGGGCTAGGTAAGTAATTTATTGCAATGTCAGGGCAGGTTGCATTGTCGTCATGGCTCTTGCATTGTCGCTGATAGTGCAACTTTGGAATTCAGCTCGTTGGAGCGTGCCTCAGTTGTCAACAATAATTATGACAAGTTTGGAAGCCATACTTGCAACTCATTCATTTGGATTTTGTGGGGTGTGCAGGATTCACTTTTTGCCATGAATTGTACATGCTTGTAAGATGCTAGCAATCCAGTTTATAGATGTACACAGTAGTACATCTCAAAATGCAACTAGCCAGAGTTTAACTTGGAGTCAGTTGATACATACCTCTTCAGGGTCTCGGATAGTTTCAGTGCTAACCCAGCATTTATCTAATGATTCATTTATCACTGATTCAACTCATAATTCAAGCGTTCAGGTCTTGCGAATATTAGATTCAAAAACTTCAGACTTAATTACAACCCTGTCGAGTATGTTTGGTAAGGCAATCGATTCGATGTTGTGGTTTCATGTGATTGAATCGATGTGAAATTAGTGTTGTTATACGAACTTAGAAGTTTGTGATGCAGGTTGAGGTTACAGATTCGAGTATAAATCCCGCGTGGAGGCTCATCAACCTCGCACGGTCAGCCTTGACAAAACTCCTCATAGTCAAGGTATGCTTCTCTGTCAGCTTGAGCTTTAATATACTTCAGGATAGCCACTTTCAATACATACAGACATCGGAAAAGACTTCAGGAACAAAAGATGAGATGAAAACGAGTCTTTTGCTTTCTTCCAGAAACACGATTGGATCAACAGAAAAAACCTCCACACATCACCGCTCGAAAGCTCTGTCTTCCGCGCCTCACTATCTGACGTCCTAACCTAACCCCTACATTTACCCTCACAGTAGCTCCGTAAGCTAGAAAAGATGTAATAACAAAGATGAAACAGTCACTGGAGAAAATGCAATGAGAAGACCAATGATCTCATGCACTGATCGAAGATGGTATTTGGGAACTACCAACGACGGCAACACCAATTATAGCACCCGTAGTATGCTTGGTAACAAGGCTGTGCGACATACTGGGTGACATATCGATTAACATACTGGGTGACATATCGATTAACATACTGGGTGACATATCTATTAACATACTGGGTGACATATCGATTAACATACTGGGTGACATATCGATTAACATACTGGGTGACATATCGATTAACATACTTGGTTTTGGTGATGTATTCCTTGATGTACTTTGGGACGATCTTGTCAATGTATTTGGTGACATACTCGGTGTTGGTGACATACTTGGTGATGACTACCGGTGGCTTGTCTTTGCACCGGTTCAACTCACACTTGTAACACTTGAGCAGACACACATAGCATTTCACGCTGCACTTGCAGAAGTACTTGAGCTCACAATTGCACTTGCAACATTTCAGATCCTTGCACTTGCAGCACACCACCTCGCTCTCGCAGCATTTCACCTTCTGGCAGCATTCTGTCATGGTCTGCTTGCATTTCACTCCGAGTCCGGCCTTGCAACGTTTCAGCTCACAATTGCAGCACCTCAATTCACACTTGCTGCACTTCACCGCACACTTGCACTCCTTCAGCTCGCATTTGCACTTGCAGCATTTCAGATCCTTGCACTTGCAACACACCACCTCACCCTCGCAGCATTTCACCCTTTGGCAACATTCCAGCTGCTGCTGCTGGCAACAATTACTAGTGTCTGCTCTAGGCTTGTCCTTGCAACGTTGTAGTTCACACTTGCAGCACTTCAATTCGCACTTGCTGCACTTCTCCTTGCACTTGCAACTCGCGAGCTCGCAATTGCAAATGCAACATTTCATCTCCTTGCACTTGCAACACACCACCTCACCCTTGCAGCATTTCACAACCCTTTGGCAGCAGTCCTGGCTGAAGTTGGTGCATGGCTTCTCCAGATTACCCTTCTGGCCATCCAGCTTCTCCTGCAGCTTCTTGATCTTATCCTCCAACTCAGCAATTTTATTGGGACACTCCTCCACAATCTGCCAGTAGTTCTCAATCTGCTCATGGAGTAAGCGAGGGTCCCATATCATCTTCATCTCTGCTTTGGTAGGAGGAGTAGGTGCCATCTCTGAAGCTCTTTCGAAGATCAAGACACAAACGAATCGCTCCGAACAAAATACTACCAAGCTCAACTCTGCCTCCCAAGACGCTTTTGCACTAGTAGCGATCTTAATCACTAGCCGCAGAAAGCCAGGAGAACAGATTAGTAGAGATCCTGAGCAAGACCAAGCCAAAATTGTGGAATAGCCTTGGTTGATTGTTTGTAATTCTTCTTGGCATAAATATTAGTGGATTTTCGAATGAATTGTCTCAATAAACTTACAAAAATGAAGAAGTCAGAACCTCCAAAATTGTGGCGATACTTCGGTACCGACCGCTGTCAGCTACTACAATTTAAAAATATCTCTCAATCTCAAAACCACGCAAGTCACAAGGAACAACAAATTATCAACCTCCCGGATTGAGACGATCAACTACCCTACACAAGAGTGCAACACTTGAACTGACAAGAATTAACTTCGTGATCCGAGACTTGCAAGCTGGAGCTAATGCCTGGTGAATCTGTGAGACTGTGTGGACAGAGCGATCAGATCAGAGCTTCTTCTCTACTAGATGTGTGGATGCCTCCAGCTTGCAAAGATTTCTTATACTGCGAGTGTACCCGAGTCTACCCATCTTCTTCGATCCTTCTACTCACAGGATAAATGAATGAACCTCACCTAACAAATTGTCCTGAAATCGTGTATATAATGCCTAATCCACGAATAACATGTGCCCAGCATGAGTAAACAATGAATGCTCAATTTACCGACAAAGTACAAAGTGACCGTGTGCAGGACTTGGCCAGCCCATTGATTCGACCCATTCAATAAGTTAGATGCCTTGAATCCTTGCAGCTTGCAGCTGACCAGACCGAAATTTCCAAGAGTGTCTGTACATAGATTAAATCCGACAGATCCTACCTTGCAAGATTATAGATATCATCATAATACAGCATCTTCGGTGGTTCCCGCGGCCTGTCTGCAGGAATCAAATTACGCAATCTCCACGCCAGGGTCTTGAATTGGCCTTGTTTCTATGAGGTCGGTGACCCTAACATTAGGAAACCCAATGGAGGTAAATGCGGCCCGCATGTCGAGGCCTGTCAGAGCCTCGACATGGCAGCAGGCCCTCGGCAGCCGGGACCCGCCGCTGCCCGCAACCGAGCCTCTGCCGGCCCGGGCCAGAGTGCCACGGTGGCAGCGCACAGGCTATCCGACGAGGCGCCCACTCACCCACCGAGGCCACGGTGCACGCCAATGCGCCACATCATCCATCCAGCCGGCATGCCCATTCTCTTGTTACAATGACATCCCATCTGCTTCCATCATGGCATCCCATTCCATCATGGCATGCCATGGGGACCATGGCCGGCATGCACCCACCGAGGCAAACTAATCTCCCTCGATGTCTGCGTTTTGAAACATGTATTTAAAACACCTCCATCCATCTTTCCTGCTCTTTCTTTGTAACCTGCACGCTCCGGATCTCTGCCGCAATGGCTTCGCTAACTCTGCGATTGCAACAATGATGCAGTGAAGGCATTACGGGCATGCTTAGCATCTTCAACACTCCCTTTCGAACTACAATCTCTTGCAGGAATTGATGGGAATCAAACAATGTTGCTCTAAAGTGTGGCTTCATTTTTCATATTTCTTTGCAACAGTCCATTCAACCTTCCCTCCTCATTTATTGTAACCTAATCATTAGCTGCACTACAGTCTCCTCCACTTTCTGCTGGGTTTACAACAATGATATGCTAAAGTGTGATTTCATGTTTCATCTGTCTTTGCATATGTCCATTCAACCTTCCCTCCTCATTTATTGTAACCTAATCATTAGCTGCACTACAATCTCCTCCACTTGCTGCTGGGTTTACATCAATGATCTGGTAAAGTGTGATTTCATGTTAGAGCTTTCTTTGCAGTAGTCCATTCACATGTCCCTCCTCATTTACTGTAACCTGATCATTAGCTGCACTACAGTCTCCTGCAGTTTCTGGTGGGTTTAGAGCAATGATCTGGTAAAGTGTGACTTCATGTTAGAGCTACCAAGAAAGAACACCGCAAAGAACACCGTGTCCTGCGCTCTTTCCACAGACAGTGCCCTCACTAACTGCACTTTTCATACATATATCTAGATGTGGATTCAAGCCGCGCTTTTGTTTCCTCGCATGTCATCGTTTATTGCGGGGGTCGCATTGAAGCCACAGTTCGGTGTCTTCCATAGAGGTATATAGAGGTAAAAACGGATTGGACGACCCTTTGTCGCTTGTGTGTCAATGTTTTCATTACAAATATAGGGCTTCAATGGGTGACTATGTTACTGACGCCGTTGTTCAGTCATGTGCTGCATTGCATACCGACATACAGCTTCTTGCAGATGAACATCTTGCATCCCAACGGCGACCTCGTATGTCGCGTGGCCTAGAGCCTTCCTACGAGTCCACATACCAGGAGGTACACAAGGTGGACTTTGAACAACTCCGCGGTTTAGTTCAGACACCCGAACCGGGCACTTTCATGCACAAGGATCTGATGTGGGCAAACCAGATCCGTGCGAAAGGGTGGAGGGACGGTCCCAGGACTCAGGCTCCAGTTTCGGTAGCATACATACCATGGGTAAGAGTACATGATTTTGTGACAGGTGAGGAAACTCGCATTGATGGTCCCTGGAAGTTTGTTTGCCAAGGCTCTCCGTCGAACCAACAGGGGAAACTTAAGTTCCCCCGTTGGAACAACTACTCCGCCGTCATGAGTTGTGTTTGTAACATGTAATTTGAATTCCATTGTACATGTTCTCATGTTACAGATTTAAAAATTAAGCATTCCCATATATACGTGTGTTGCATTCCCACTACATGTTGTTGACTCCATGCCCGACTACCAGGTATCATTGTCAGTATGGGCCAAATGACAATGCCTCGCACATACCAGTGGTTACGAAGGACATGTACCAGAAGAAACGAAAGCTCGACGTGAAGGGCAAATATATTCCAAACGGAAAAGGTCACATAGGACCACGCACATCATCGAGGATGCGTGGATCAGGCCAACGAAGGGGGTGCCAGTGTGGGTTTGTCGTGAAACAATTGTACCTGGAGCCCTCAGTTGCAGAAATAATATACCATCAGATGAAGCACGTGAACCCATCTGGGATATTCTGCCATGGGTCCACAAAGATTGGGCATAAGTGCAGATTCTCCAGCCATCTTTCGGTGGACGTTCGGGAATTCATCATGTGTCATTTGCGGTTGGGTTTGTCTATCCCCCAAATAATGGGAAAACACAGAAAACGCTTCAAACACAATATTCAAAATTTTGAGAGAGTGGGATCCTCTCAAAATAATATTGTCCATTTGTCAACGTAAAAGTCAAGTTAGGTTGATAAATACTAGATTATACTTCAGACATGTAGTTTCCATTAAAATGAGAGTATGTTGAGCTGGGGAATTTACAATTCCACGAAGTCCGCTGCAACAATAATAAATTGATAATCATTTCATCCATTTAAACACCAAGTCTTGAATACAAGGGTTGGTTGTGTGGGTGAGATACATCTCATCCAGGCGGTCTAGGATCGGTTCTAATTGATTTTGTTTGAGTGCTTGAGAGAAAAATATGAGCTATGCTAACATACAAAACTACACTCCAAATACATTTACCCAATACAAATATTTACATTTAAGCCAAATTAAAAAAATTGTGTATTTACTATACGAAGTCAAAACACTATAATAAATATATGTGTAGATATATCCAACATATCAAGTATACGAAGCGAGGCTAAGGTTGATGATTTCAATCTGGGTAGCTGGGATCTTGATGAAGCATTGGCGAGTATCCTTTCGAATTTGAGACTTCCACGCTGTCATGAGAGCATTTGTTTCTTCCCAAATAGGCGGATCAGCTAAATCAACCTTCCAGCATAAATCTTTTTCACTATCCCATCCAATGTAGAAGTCTTGCACATCTTGGTTCCTTGATGTAGGACGGAAGTATTGAATGAGAATGCAATTCGGTTTCTCAGGGTTACAGTTTGGATCGGACAATGCCCGAGCAATCCACACTGGCCGAGGGTCACCATCTGCCGGACGAACGGCAACAAAGTAGCCTTCAAAGAGATCACGGCCCACCCTAAAGGATGGTTGTGGGCGACCCCTCAAAGGCCCAACATAAGCATCATCCTCTCCAAACTCTTCACGATCTTCGCCATCTTCTGCTAACTCATCTGCTCGAGTCGTTTGAACACGGGATTTTGGCCAAAACCCGTCTTTCAAAACAAGCGAGGCAGTGAGTGGTTCTTGTAGCGCTAATTTCACATCACGCCAATACAACACCAAATGCTCATAGCGCCTTCGATATTCTCTAGTAACGTCAGCATTGCATAAATTCTCCCAATACTTCACAAATCCAGATATGCCTTTCTTGATATTTTTTTTACCTCTCATTGCTTTAGGTACAATTGGCAACGGTACTCCACGGGGCCACATACTATGTCCCTCAAAGTCTTCCTTCCAAAGCTTGAAACCTCTACCATCTTCTCCTAACCATTCCACGTCAGTGCACAATAGTTTGTATTTCATGATTGGAATTCCATTTGAATCCAGGTAGAACTTTACTTGTGGCTTCGTGTGTCCTACCAAAATTTCATCACCATCCACATAGGACCCTGCTATGAAACCCTTAAAATCAGGCACCTCTTCGATCAAGTGAGGAATAGTGGGAATGGATTCCACATCCATGAAGGACTTCATGAGCGCAGGGATTGTTGGAAAGTTCTCCTTCCTCAATAACATGCTCCACCTTCCAAACAATACATCAATATCGTCATGCGTGTGTCCCACAATCATAAAGTTCACATACACTTCACGGAAAATCTTGTTTGCCACAAGTAGAGACCAAAAACAAAAAGCATATCTATTTTTGTTGTCCCCAGTAGCATTGTTCATTTGCACATTAAGAATAGGTGGCAGTGGCGCCGCTGGTATTGCAGATTTTGGTGGCGGGGGTAGCGACGCTACACACATCTCTGCACCCTTTAGAATACTTTGAAACAAAGTTGTTGACCCTGATCGCACAAACAACTGCCGAGAAGAAGATTTTGGTGGCTTTTCTAGATCCCGCAACAATTTTGCCATTGAACCAATTGTGTAATTCGAATCATGGGGGAAAATATCCAAGCCATAATGCGCATAACGAACGTCGCCATGACCATGCGCAATCATGCCTGTAACAGAAACAGGCAACTTCACTAAGCCATCAAGTTCTTTGGTCTTGTGGGAGAAGACAGGAGAGGCAGTTTTTGCATGATCCATCTTGTCGTGCATGATTGTAAGGCACTCGTGTGGACAAGTATGTGACATGTAACGGTTTGCATAGTACAACTCCCTATGAGCACGGGCAATACCGAGATGCTTGTCCAACTTCCTAGACCATTTTTGAGCACCTAGAGACCTAGGCAGAGCACCCTTCCTGAGTTCTTGTAGCTTATCACAAGTGCCACACCGAGAAAAATTATCTCCTGGTTTCTTCACTTCGTACTATGAAAACTTAGAAGATCTAATCTTGCTCAAGTTTGACGGTGAGACCTCCTTCAACCCAAAAGCGGCATTGGTTTCATTTATTTTATTCATCTGATCCTTCCACTGAAAGGTGGCTGGGAGAATCATGGACACAACCTTCTCTCCCGACTTCGTAGTCCTAGTCTTGTGTGGCATATGATCCGCTTCCTTGTGAAGGATGCATTTAAGAGTAACAACCGCTTGTTCTGTGTGTTGCCTCGGCTTAAGCAATCCCATATTTCCATGATCCCTTACTTCACGCTTATCCTTTGCATATCTTTGGTAGCGGTAGAATGTCGCCTCCGGGACACCGGCAATAAGCATCCATGCTCGCATACAGACACTGATCTCTTCAACCGTCACCATCTTTCTCCCATGTGAGTCATAATGAACAGATATGTGCACATCAGTCTTCAAATGGGCTCTGAACTTGAATGTTGACTGTTGGTACATGCGTTCTCGGAAGGCTTTAATCTTCTCTCGCGGATACGGCTGGACGCAATTCTTCATGCAACAAATTTTACTCGACACAACGTTGATGGAATCTTGGGTGAGTAGTTCTTTGGACTTAAGACCACTGTGTCGATGAGCATTTCGGATGGTACTCGAGTATGGTCTAACAGATGTTGATGAAGGCGGGTTCAAGAGACTTGCTTGATATATGTTGAAATTGTCCCTGGCCTCATGATCACGCAGACTAGCCCCTCGGCAATGGACTAAATGAATTGGCCAAGCTAGCAAAGAGTATACTGTCTCTTGGAGAATGTCCTCCTCAGAATGTGTCTTTGAAATGTGGACTGCAACATGGGTGTCCCCGAGAGGACCATTTGCACCTAGAACGAGATCAGAGTTCACACTGTGACATGTCCCCTCTCCAACAAGCACACCGTCAATGTTGTATAGAGTGACAAACATCGTGTTCCATAGCCGACGCGGAAGCCCTTCGCACATTGGAATGTCGACATTCATTCCTTCAAGATCCTGGCAGTCATCATCGGAAATGACCATCCTGTCCATTGGGTTATCTGATGAACTCATGTTATCTGGACAATGAACATTTCAATATAAAATCAAAAACATTGTTGCAAACGAATTCATCCTTCATGAATTTGACTTGAAAATAAAAATGGCACGTGCGGGCTCGAACGTGTGGGCATCACATTGTCCTTAGCATTGTAATGGGTGTTTGAATAGACTAACATGAAATCGACTCATTTAGGTTGAGTCGACCTAAACGAGCATAGCTAATTACCAGTTGTCAGATGACTATGAATGATCATTAGTTTGATGATGCATTTTTGATCGGCAACATATTGAAATAATACTATGCAATGTATACATCCTCAGTATGAAAACTTGCAATTCATACATTTAGGTTGGAGTCGACCTAAACGAGCATAGTTATTTTTCAGTTGTCATACGAGTATGAATGATCATTAGTTTTATGATACCATTTTGATCTACAATATATTGAAATACCACTATGAAATTAACATATCCTCACTATCAAAACTTACAATTTATACATTTAGGTGGAGTCCACATAAATGAGCATAATTAATATATCATGACTATCAAAACTTGCAATTTATACATTTAGGTGGAGTCCACCTAAATGAGCATAATTAATATATCCTGACTATCAAAACTTGCAATTTATACATTTAGGTGGAGTCCACCTAAATGAGCATAGGTAATGTATCCTCACTATCAAAACCTGCAATTTATACATTTAGGTTGACTCAACCTAAATGAGCATAATTAATATATCATGACTATCAAAACTTGCAATTTATACATTTAAGTGGAGTCCACCTAAATGAGCATAATTAATATATCCTGACTATCAAAACTTGCAATTTATACATTTAGGTGGAGTCCACCTAAATGAGCATAATTAATATATCTTGACTATCAAAACTTGCAATTTATACATTAGGTGGAGTCCACCTAAATGAGCATAATTAATGTATCCTCACTATCAAAACCTGCAATTTATACATTTAGGTTGACTCAACCTAAATAAGCATAGTTAATGTATCCTCACTATCAAAACTTACAATTTATACATTTAGGTGGAGTCCACCTAAATGAGCATAATTAATATATCCTGACTATCAAAACTTGCAATTTATACATTTAGGTGGAGTCCACCTAAATGAGCATAGGTAATGTATCCTCACTATCAAAACCTGCAATTTATACATTTAGGTTGACTCAACCTAAATGAGCATAATTAATATATCCTGACTATCAAAACTTGCAATTTATACATTTAAGTGGAGTCCACCTAAATGAGCATAATTAATATATCTTGACTATCAAAACTTGCAATTTATACATTTAGGTGGAGTCCACCTAAATGAGCATAATTAATATATCTTGACTATCAAAACTTGCAATTTATACATTAGGTGGAGTCCACCTAAATGAGCATAATTAATGTATCCTCACTATCAAAACCTGCAATTTATACATTTAGGTTGACTCAACCTAAATAAGCATAGTTAATGTATCCTCACTATCAAAACTTACAATTTATACATTTAGGTGGAGTCCACCTAAATGAGCATAATTAATGTATCCTCACTATCAAACTTGCAATTTATACATTTAGGTTGACTCAACCTAAATGGGCATAGATAATGTATCCTCGCTATCAAAACTTGCAATTTATACATTTAGGTTGACTCAACCTAAATGGGCATAGATAATGTATCCTCGCTATCAAAACTTGCAATTTATACATTTAGGTTGACTCAACCTAAATGAGCATAGTTAATGTATCCTCACTAACCAAACGTGCAATTTGTACATTTAGGTTGACTCAACCTAAATGAGCATAGTTAATATGTCCTCAATAGCAAAACTTGCAATTTATACATTTAGGTGGAGTCCACCTAAATGAGCATAGTTATTTATTAGTCGTTAGATGACTATGAATGATCATCAATTTAGGTTGAGTCAGCCTATATATTCAGAATATTATATTTGAAGCCATAATGTTCATGTCAATTCAGGTCGAGTCGACCTGAATTGTCATCCTAAATTGTCAATTTTAAGTGGCACCTTACTCCGTAATTTACGGCGGGAAGATCGGATCATGCAGAATTTCAAAGTTTCATTGCGTTACTCAACAACGCCAAAAAAACAATGATCAATCACACGCAAGTTGAAGAAAGAACAGAAACATTGCAATATGACAACAATCAGAAAACAAGAAGAACAAAAACATTGCAATATGACAACAATCAGAAAACAAGACAACCCACAACTTAAGTAGCGATGACCGACTTGACAAGTGTTGTGGGGTTAAGCCTGCACTACAGTGATCAAACATCCTTGGAATATCAACTACAACATTTGTGTCATACCCGAAGCACAATGCGCCTACACAATAAACTCGTGAATAACACTCTTGCACACTGTGTTCTTCCAAAGACTATGAAAATCTGGTGTGCGTACACCAAATGCACGCAAGCAGACGTGCAACGTCTGTGAAATGTGAAAAGGATTGTCAAAGCCTCACGGTGCAAGATGTCAATGGGTTCTGGCGGGAGTGACAATGGCGGGAACAACAATCCAAACGTTCCTTTTGTAATTTTAGGGGAATAATATGTGTAAACTATTTCTTGAAATAGTAAAATGCCTCATCATTTCATGCCACTGTCAGCGAAAATATGGCTACTATTCATTGTATCCACTTGCTGTCTACAAAAATAGGGACGAATATCTCCGTTTTTGATCGAAAATCGGAAATAAGCATTGAGTTCAGGTGCTTACAACCCTGAACCCTAAACACCTCCGATGTTGATTTTAATGATATTACGAATAACAATTACATATTAATTTTAATTTTATGTTCATGAGATTTTAATTTTTATGCTACTCCATTTCCTAATTCATAGGGTTTTAATGTGGAGTTTCCTAAATTACAAGACATGACATATGTTTGATAGAATTAATTAGTGAATAAAAGTGAATATATCATGAATTCAATGTGTTCATGGATCCTATATTCATTTTTCAAAATCTTGAACCCCTGTATTGTAGACGGCAATAGTCTCCATAATCAAAAATTTATGAACAAATCAACATTTTCAAGTTATGATTTATGATAACTATGTCTTAATACATATTAAAAAGTCTCTCTTTATCACATCTTTTGAATACTGAAGATGTATTATCTTCTACATTTAGGGTTTATTAAGATAATTGTAGTTCGCAATGTGTGTGTAATAAGAGAATGTGGCTTATTAAGTTTGAAAGTTAATCAAATCTGAAAGCTTTATTTTATAAAGTACACACCCATAGAGTTAGAAGTTATAGTAACTCGACATTTTGTAAAGTAGTATGTGATAGAGTGAGAAGTTATAGTAACATACTTGGTGGATTTTTAGAGTTTCAAAATTTCATTGCACAAAGTAGTTCAATTTTTCATGAAGAAGGGTACTAGTTTAACATAAAGAGAGAGTACACATAGTGTTTGGGAAATACTTTAGAAAGAATACTACGAATGGGAAATAAAGATTTAGACATTGATAGTCTTTAATTACAGTACACAAATAAACCCTTATCTACAACAAAAAAATTCATATATATTTTTCATAAATATTCAAGAAAATAAGGTTCAATTTGGTGCAATTAAGGTTACAAAATAATTGGAGCATGTGATCCCATTGAAATTCTTCTTTATGAGTGGGGTATAAATAAATTTGAATGTTCTAATGTACTACAAGTTTGATGTCCTAATACTATATAACTTTGTGACTATAGCATGTTGTTCTAAAAGTAGCGTGCAAGTTATAGGAAACAAATTCAGTAAGTTCTTGAAATTTCTACTATAATTTGGAAACATAAAGTTATCAAGTACTTCTTGTGATAAGTGAGCTTCTACATATCCTAAACCCTAAACCCAAATAAGTTGTTGTCCCAATTTCTTTTTAGTTCATCCACTTTTGGTGTATTTTTCATCCTAGCATTTATGTAATGAATTGGTGCCATGGATGATTGAAATTTGGATGGCAAATCACTTAGGTTTGTGATAGTATATTTGCAACATAGTAAATTTGAAATTTTTTGGTAGTTTACTTATTCTCAATAGGACTCAAGAAATTTAGGCACCTTCAAAATTAATTATTTTCTGCCCAAGCTACTAGAGAGCTACGGTGTGTTGTTGTAGTTTGAGTCACCAAATTCTTCATTGTAGATTGATATTGACATGTTTGTTGTAGACATTTTGTTATCACTGTAGGATTTGTGGCGAGCTTAAGCATGCATTGTTTTCCAAGTAATCTATTTGTAGTACTTATTTCTTTTCAATACAAGGGTGCTACTTAAAGTTTTTGTATACACCCAAAACTTTGTAATATCAACCTCCATAATGTCATTCACTCTCTAATATCCCGAAACCCTAGGGATCAGATGTGCGTAGTTCAAATCTCACTCCTTATTGTCACCTTTCTCTCCTTATATCACGAATGTTGTCATTAACGCAACCCACCAAAGAAGTCAACCCACACCCTTGCATTGTGCCATGTGTCAATATGTGGAGTGTCACCTTCTTATTCTTATTCTTATTCTTATTCTTCTTATGCCACTTGTTGAATGTTGGTGCATGCATCCGCCACATCGCCTGGGAAGGCGAAGCGGAGTGGACCACACCACACCATTTAATATGTTGCACTTTGTATTATTCCATAGTGTCACATGCTACATTAATTCACTAGTATCATGCATCCTTGTTAACATTACAAAACTCCGTAATATCACGTGCACTGTGGTTGCCACATGTGTGATACTGCGGAATTTAGAGTGTACTTGATATAAAAGGGCAAGCTAAGTAGCATTTATTTTATTTACCCCACTTGGTCAATAACGATAATGTAAGGTGATGCCTATTCTTGCGGTGAAGTCATTGCGCTGATGAAAGCAAAGGATTGATAAGTCTTTACTAACTCTAACTCAATTGAAGGGCCCAGTTTGGTAGACTTTTTCCCAAGGATCCAGTGAGGTACAGTATTAACGAGGTTAGACTGTAGCCGCGTATTGAGTTAGGGTTTAGGGTTCGAGAGGCTCTTTCTGTGTCGGCCACAGCTTGCCCTCTGCTAGTGCATTCGTCTTGCAGCTCATCTTGCAGCTCTTCTCAATCCACCCTGACAACAAGCAGATAACGAGGTTAGACGAGTAGCAGATGAAAATATTAATGAGGTTAGACTGTAGCCGCGTATTGAGTTAGGGTTTAGGATTCGAGAGACTCTTTCTGTGTTGGCCACAGCTTGCCCTCTGCTAGTGCATTCGTCTTGTAGCTCTTCTTGCAGATCTTCTCAATCCACCCTGACAACAAGCAGATAACGAGGTTAGACGAGTAGCAGATGAAAATATTAACAAGGTTAGACTGTAGCCGCGTATTGAGTTCGGGTTTAGGATTCGAAATACTCTTTTTGTGTTGGCCACAACTTGATGTTGGCCCTCTGCTAGTGCATTTGTCTTGTAGCTCTTCTTGCAGATCTTCTCAATCCACCCTCACAACAAGCAGATAACGAGGTTACACGAGTAGCAGATGACAATATTAACGAGGTTAGACTGTAGCCACGTATTGAGTTAGGGTTTAGAGTTTCAGAGACTCTTTCTATGTCGGCCACAACTTGTTGCTAGCCCTCTTGTCGTGCATTCAAGATCTTCATTCGTCTTGCAGCTCTTCTCAATCCACTTTCACAACAAGCAGACAAAGCAGTGCATTTTTTTGCTTACATTCCGAACATAGATCTCAGGTTCACATTTCAATTCTTCTTATGGTTGTGTTCGGTTTAGGGTTGATTGCTGGAATTCTACAAGAGTTGTTTTTGTTGATCATTGCTTGAAGATTGCTTGAAAGGGTATATGCATTTGTTTTGTCTTTTGGAATTAGGGGTCATTGCTGATGACCTTGTTATTGTGGTGTTGAAGGTCCAGGTTTCAAGTACTAAAATGCTAGGGTTTTAGAAATTGTGCTATTCAGATTTGCATGGTGATCTCCTACTCCATCCTTGCATCGGTGAATCCACCTTCTTCGCAGTTAGTTCCGTTCAGATCACGTCACCCCCATTTCACGACTCTCCTCTTCTGTAGAGTCCGAGGCACCTCTTAGATCTGATCTGGTCATCAGCACCATCTTTTCCCAGCCTTCAATTTTTTCAATTTCTATTTGCTTCTCTGTAAGTTCTTCATGAAAGGTTTGAAACTGTCGTGCATTCAAGGTCAAGTTGATCTCCCATGGAATAAGTAAAATAACGTTAAAAGTAGTGGTATTTCACTTTCGCTTTCTGAAACTGTCGTGCATTCAAGGTCAAGTTGATCTCTCATGGAATAAGTAAAATAACGTTAAAAGTAGTGTGTGAGCCCAAATTGATGTCCACATGTGTTGTTAACACTTGTAAAACATTACAAGTAGTGTTTTGTTGATTTATGATTATTCACAAAAATATAAAAATAGTGAAGCTTGAAGAAAGCTAAGTTTGAAGCATTAGGCTTGTGTGGAGTGGATTTAAGTAGTATGAGGACATACCTTGGTAAAGTGTGGTAGGTAGAAAACCAAGGTTAGTTAAATGTTTGAATTAGGATCTTTGTTGATCATTTGAGGGAGGAAGGCTTAGGAGATTAGATGAGAGCCTACAAAGTAGGAGGAGATTTCGAAAGCTTATCGAGAGCCTTGTGGATGGGATGAGTCCCTACTTAGAAGGAGAAGGTTAAGGGGTTGTGATTGGAGGCTCTAATCCTCTCACCCTATCCTTATCTCATGCCCTCTCTCCCTCTCAACTCACTATATAATCCCTCATTCTTCCCTCACTCATCTTCTCTTTCCTTCGTGCTCCTTAAGCACCCCACGGGTTATAAGTGTGGGTGTGTGGGAAGCAAGATAGGAGCACATGTGTGTGCTTAGTTCTTAGGAGAAGAGCCAAGGTTATTTTGCCTTGAAGAGGGATTGACCTCTTGTTAGAAGTAGATTGGGTTTAAGGAATTTGGAGTTTGATTGTAAACTTCAACTTGTTGCATTGAGATTCATATTGAAGTGAGAGAGTTCAAACTTGTTTAAACTTGTGGCATTTAGAGTGACTAGATTGTACTAGGTGCATTACTTGTAGTGTTTTATTAGTTATGAACTTGAGCAGAACTTTATAGTGAGAGATTTGTCAATTATGGATGATCAGAGTGTTCAATGGGTATGAAAATTTGAGGGATTGTTTATTATAAAGTATGGGAGTTGTGATAAAAATTTGAGAGCTTCAGTCATTGGGATAAAAAAGTTATTAAAAGTTGAAGGGGAGGGTGTCTAAGAACAAAGCAGCAAGGTTTGAAAATATGTATCTCTTAGAGGGTTATAGATATGGATACCAAAATTTGACACTACCTTCTGAACTTATATATCTATCTTGTGTCAAAATTTTAGATTGATTGGACGTAGGAGTTGGAAGTTATTAGAGTTTTAATGACCGGATGCTTTATCACAGCATTCATACTAAGTAGTTAGAGTTAGAATTTCATGCATAACTTTTGCATACGAACTATGTTTGTGCCAAAATTTGGTGTGGAGATTTTTGATAAGGTATTTAACAAGTGTACCAAATTTCACTTGAAGAACATAAGTTGGGTGGGAGTTATACTATTCTGAAGTTTAGTAGGAAGACATTGATAGAGATTTACATCAAGAAGAACTTAGAGAAGGAAGGGCAAGGATAAGTATATAAGTATTTTTTAATACTTGTATTTAAAGCCTATGTGCTCATGGAATCCACAAGCGAAGTGTCATGTACCAATACGGAATCAACCACGATGACATGTGATAGCACGGAATCAATAAGCGAGAACTCATGTAGTAGTGTGGAGTCGACGGCAAAGACTCGATTCACAAGAGGGATATCTTTGAAGGCATGCGTGGCCAAAGCGGCCGGGTGGACATTAGAAAAGGCTAAGGATATAACCTTGCCCGACATTAAGGAATGTAAAACTACATAGTGTGGTGTTAATCAAGTTGTGTATATTCCAAGGGTAGATTGGAATTATATATTGGGTTACAAAGAGAGAAGTCTCTACATGTCATTATAAATTTTTCCACTCGGGCCAGGACGAAATCGAAGGGTGGAGGATTTTTGGTGACAATACCTTTCAATTGGTTCATGATGACATCGTGATAGCTGTCTGACTTCATAGAAGTCGCCATCATGAATTGTTGTAGTTCATCCATCCACTTGTTGGTTTGGGCATACATTGCAAGACTTTGTGCCTGGTCGTGCAGTCTCTCCTCTCTCAACATCTCAATCTGAGCCTGCATGTCGTCCCGATCATCTATGACCCTCTTTCGTTTCTTCTCTGTCATAGGGGGCGGTGATATGCTCGACGGCTGCATTTCAACGGGTTGAAATGACGACGCGGACGATCCACGCACACTTTGGAAGAGATTCACAGGCGGTGTACATTGCTCCTCGTGATTCTCATAGCACTCCATATCGCCCTCTTCCTCTTCCTCTTCCGATGATAAATCCATGCTCTCGCGGTGAGATCTTCCTCTTTGACTTGGCGGGGTGTAAGGCGAATCCCACGCAAATTTGGACTTGGATTTTTTTCTTGACGACAAGGGTGCAGATGATCCAACTAGCTTCCTACTATATTTCTCCTCGTCCACAAAATATCCCTTGGGCAAGAAATCATTCTTGTCCAAAGAATTGGACAGTTGTGCGATATCAGCCCATAGCTTGGACTCGTCCGAGGTCCCCACAGCAAAGACATTGAGAACTAACATCTGTAGATCAATCACGGCAAAATGCTTATTGAAAACTCATATTTGTTGACGCGAATGAGAACGAGGAGTCAAATCAGATCACTAAAGAAATGACAAATGCAACATTAGGTTGAGTCAACCTAAATAGATCTTTACCATTGCGGCACATGTGAACTTCGCTCCAGCAAACAATGACATGACACCCATCCCGCCAACACAAAATCTTCTTAGTATATTCAAGTAGAACTCCATCCTTAGCTCCGTGTTGTGTATCTTGTATTTCAACTCATTGTATGCCCTGGGTTTGTTGAAGACGTCCGTATCTGGAGCACGATATGATTGTCTTGGAGTATGGATTGAATTGCTAGTATTACTCTGTAGAAATGTAAGATACACTTTCTCTACTGCCTTGCTCTTACTGGCGGAGTAGTCCCCCATGCGCTCATGCTTAGCGGGCCAATAGTCTGCAAAATCAATCCGATACTCCTTCAGGACCTCGTGGCTCTGTACAAAATTTTGAACTTGTACGTGCTCCACCATATCCGAGCAAATAAATAGCCACGCCGGGATATCTTCAAGCATTGGCTGCCTTTTCTGCTTGAAGGATGTCATTACTACGTAGAAGTATGGCATCATTGGTGTACAAACCCCTTTGTTAAGCACCACTGGTGTGAATTGGAAATCGATGATTCCAAACTTTATATCATCTACGGTGCTATCCTTCCATACTCCTCTCGGCCAATCTGCGTGCTTGTTGGTTGTGATATCATATGGCCTGTAGTGTGCGACTGACTGTGGCTTCACAAAATTGGTCCTTCGCTCTAGAAAGACTTTGAAAAATTGAGCTGCATAAGGTGAGATCTCTGCGGCTGTCTTGTTCTTTGATTTGACTTGCTTGGCATCCTTCCAGTAGTCGTCGCCAGGTTGTTCAAGCAATACATTCATTGTCGCACTTGTAATGGAGCGCATCCTCTTAAACTCCCTCCACTTCTCATCATTGATCTCATTAAATGCATTCAACAAACCCAGTGTCGGGTCCACGATGTGAAGCTCCTTCTTCACCAAATATTTTCGTTTACGCCGCTCAACCCACTCTTTCGCAGTGTAGCAGCTCTCCAACACAGATGAAATAGTTCTTATTGTTACTTTCGGGTATTTTAGATTTCGCTTCCCTGTGTCTTGGTTTAAAATGTGTTTGGCGAGCTTGGCGAGGTCTTCATATGACAAATTTCCTAACCACCTGAAGAATTCGTGTGACAAGTTTTCGTTCTCCGGTTTCCAACCTGCCTTCTCATTGAATTTCAACAGTCTGTCCGGGTCGACGAGTTCTCCGTGGGCAGAGCTAGAAATGACCTCACTCCACAAGTTGAAGACATCATCCGGAGCTGTTATAATCTTCAGCTCATTTGTAAGTTTGAGATTCTCTTTAGCGCCCTTTCCTTTTGATGTTTTTTGCAATTTTACTACATCCAACAACGCAAAGTGGGCATTCATTGCTTTCGTGAATTCCTGAGGACAACAAAATCATAATATTAGTGTTCATTTAGGTTGACACAACCTAAATAGTGGCACCCTTTAGCATTGGCTACACTGCATGACTAAGGCAAATTGAATGTTTCAGCAAAAACTAAACAAATGTGCTCACCTTAAATTTCGTTGCGTTTCTCTTCATTTCCACATTGCGCCTAGCATTCGAAAGCGTTCCAATTGGTGCAGCCTCTTTTGGATTTTGTGGTCTTCCCATCTTCTCCCATACGGTTCTTGCGCCAAGAATATTTGTTGACCATGATGGTTTCATGGCTACAAAATGGTTGACCCTGTTGTAGTAAGTCGATATGGTCCGTAGCATTTTGTTGTTGTCAGACCAAACAATGTAGCAGTCCCATTCGAGGAAATGCTTTAGAATGGATTCATCAACATCCATTTCTACCATCATCTTACTAGCGCTCACGTTGTGTTGCCCGTTCACTATATAGAACTCGCCATCTTTTATCCCTGCCCAATCACTTTTCTCCAGCTTTCGCGTTTGGTTTACCGGCATCACACATAACGATTGCTTCGTAGACTTGTCAGGCATGTGTACAAGATAATGGAGCATGTCACTTGCCAACCGCTTCTCAAAACTTTGAATGTTAACATCAGCCGGAGCCAGGATGAGTTGATGTATTGATAAATTTTTTTTCACTTCAATATCGAAGACGTACGCATCAGTACAAGTCGCCCAATAGTTCTTGTAGGCTTCTGTCGATGCCTTGTAATCCACTTCGCGATTTGGATCATGTGCTTGCGGGACTTCAGTTACTGCAGATGCAAAGCTCATTTCCTTGGTCCCTGATTCAGTCATATCTTTATCGGATACATTTCTTGCAGAGGACAATGCAAGATTACTTCTCTTTGCCGCAGTTGGGGGCGGTGATGTCTGTTTCTACTTTCGAGTTCCTTGACTCTGTTGAGTCCCAGGCGTGCTTAGAGAACCCTGGCCTTCTCCTTGACTAAGTAGGTCCAAGGACACAGTGCGTGCAATATTCTGGGTCCTCTTCAAGTCCAGCTTCCCTTTTAGAACAACAAAGTCCACAAAAAGTTGCCCTACTCGGTTGCATAGGTTCTTGCCACTCACTAGGGCACTGTTCTTTGTTTTGAAGAATCCACCGTCCACTTTCCTCTCAAGTTCTGGAATTTCAGAATTGTAATATGTCGGTTCCAAGCTTTCTATGAAATTGCTTACATAGAATGGGACTTGTGTTGAGTCTAGAACAATTGTGAAGTGATATTGCTCAACCTCGGTTAGTCGTGTTTGAGCAGTCACACAACGGATTTTTATAATAGACCTGATGTGGTGAGAGATTTTCTTGATTTTCTCTTCATACGAGATCGGAAAGAACGGTTCACTGTCCTTATATTTTACAGTGAAACAAATGTTGTCTGTGAATGGAATCATGTGAAGACTCCAACATTCACATTTTTCTGGGTTCTTCATTTCCCAGTACTCTCCTTCGTTCTCGAAGTCGTCTCCATCTTCTTCGTCTCGTGTGAAATTCACTCTATTGAAGAACGCTTCCAATTTGGGGAGTTGCTCGTCCATTCTGTAAAAGAACATTGAATGTTAGACAATTTACATGTTTAGGTCGATTCGACCTAAACTACTTCGTCTTTTGAACATGGTATGAAAAAGCATTTCAGATTATTTGGATAGAGATTATACATGTGGTTGTGTAGTAGTTTGGTTCAGTTTAAATTTTCGTTATTATGTGCATGATTAGGTCGAGTCGATCTAATTTGACTTCTTCATGTAATTAGTTTTGAATTGCAAGTAATACAAAAACGAGAACACAAGGTAAGTGGCAAAGAGACAGCAAAAAGGTGGGCACAGTTCACTTTGAATCAATGGATATTGACACACTAAATGATGATCAAGCAAGGCTTGAAATAAATCCACAAAACATTGCAAAATCAAATTACATCACATTACATCACACAAAATCAAAATACATCACAAAATGCAGATGCAAGTTCACGTCAAACACAGGGTATCCAAGCTACATGTACAATAAAAGAACGCCAAATTTAATTGCTTGCATAAACAAGAACTTAAATTGAAACAGATGCATCATGCATGGCATGCTAATCCATATTCTTAGAACCATAAAGCAGGTACCCACAAGTATAATCTCCATAACATTAAAAATAACCTGACTAGCTTCACCTCAGCCAGGTTCGTACAAGACATGAAGCAAAGTAACCTGCAAGTGAAATCAGATTTTGAATGCGAAACCCAAAAATTCATAATACATGTCTTATGTTCCTATCAACAATCTTGCACTCTCAAGCAAGGAACTCGTTGGATCTTAATGCGATTCAGGTCGAATCAACCTAAAGGAGTTTAGAGCAGCATGTTTCAGATGTGGAAACTCTTAAGAGTGTCAAAAACCCCTGAAATGGTCACCCTTATCTACGATTCAGGTCGAATCGACCTAAAACAGTTTAGAGCAGCCTGTTTCAGATGTGGGAACTCTTAAGAGTGTCAGAAACCCTGAACTGGTCACCCTTAGCTGCGATTCAGGTCGAATCGACCTAAAGGAGTTTAGAGCAGCCTGTTTCAGATGTGGGAACTCTTAGGAGTGTCAAAAGCCTTGAACTGGTCACCCTTAGCTGCGATTCAGGTCGAATTGACCTAAAGTAATTTAGAGCAACCTGTTTCAGATGTGGGAACTCTTAAGAGTGTCAAAAACCCTGAACTGGTCACCCTTAGCTGCGATTCAGGTCGAATCGACCTAAAGGACTTTAGAGCAGCTTGATCACCCTTATCTGGAGCTACCTAAGCCCTACTGGACTTTTCCCACTAGACTTTTACGGTAGCAAGTTAAAGTGAATCTTTTGTGTACACCTGCTTAGAAACTTGATTATCACCTGCTTAACGGTTGCAAATTACAACAGCTTGCATGTTTCACAATTACAGAGCAAGTTTCTACAATTATGGCTGCAAGTTTGTACATGACTTTTCCCTTTAGACTTCCACGGTAACAATTCAAAGTGAATCTATCGTGTAGAGCTGCGCGGCACGAACTTCATTGTCGCATGCTTTTAACGTTATTTTACTTATTCCATGAGAGATCAGCTTGACCTTGAATGCACAACAGTTTCAGAAAGCGAAAGTGAAATACCACTATGTCACCAAAAATCCTCCACCCTTCGATTTCGTCCTGGCCCGAGTGGAAAAATTTATAATGACATGTAGAGACTTCTCTCTTTGTAACCCAATATATAATTCCAATCTACCCTTGGAATATACACAACTTGATTAACACCACACTATGTAGTTTTACATTCCTTAATGTCGGGCAAGGTTATATCCTTAGCCTTTTCTAATGTCCACCCGGCCGCTTTGGCCACGCATGCCTTCAAAGATATCCCTCTTGTGAATCGAGTCTTTGCCATCGACTCCACACTACTACATGAGTTCTCGCTTATTGATTCCGTGCTATCACATGTCATCGTGGTTGATTCCGTATTGGTACATGACACTTCGCTTGTGGATTCCATGAGCACATAGGCTTTAAATACAAGTATTAAAAAATACTTATATACTTATCCTTGCCCTTCCTTCTCTAAGTTCTTCTTGATGTAAATCTCTATCAATGTCTTCCTACTAAACTTCAGAATAGTATAACTCCCACCCAACTTATGTTCTTCAAGTGAAATTTGGTACACTTGTTAAATACCTTATCAAAAATCTCCACACCAAATTTTGGCACAAACATAGTTCGTATGCAAAAGTTATGCATGAAATTCTAACTCTAACTACTTAGTATGAATGCTGTGATAAAGCATCCGGTCATTAAAACTCTAATAACTTCCAACTCCTACGTCCAATCAATCTAAAATTTTGACACAAGATAGATATATAAGTTCAGAAGGTAGTGTCAAATTTTGGTATCCATATCTATAACCCTCTAAGAGATACATATTTTCAAACCTTGCTGCTTTGTTCTTAGACACCCTCCCCTTCAACTTTTAATAACTTTTTTATCCCAATGACTGAAGCTCTCAAATTTTTATCACAACTCCCATACTTTATAATAAACAATCCCTCAAATTTTCATACCCATTGAACACTCTGATCATCCATAATTGACAAATCTCTCACTATAAAGTTCTGCTCAAGTTCATAACTAATAAAACACTACAAGTAATGCACCTAGTACAATCTAGTCACTCTAAATGCCACAAGTTTAAACAAGTTTGAACTCTCTCACTTCAATATGAATCTCAATGCAACAAGTTGAAGTTTACAATCAAACTCCAAATTCCTTAAACCCAATCTACTTCTAACAAGAGGTCAATCCCTCTTCAAGGCAAAATAACCTTGGCTCTTCTCCTAAGAACTAAGCACACACATGTGCTCCTATCTTGCTTCCCACACACCCACACTTATAACCCGTGGGGTGCTTAAGGAGCACGAAGGAAAGAGAAGATGAGTGAGGGAAGAATGAGGGATTATATAGTGAGTTGAGAGGGAGAGAGGGCATGAGATAAGGATAGGGTGAGAGGATTAGAGCCTCCAATCACAACCCCTTAACCTTCTCCTTCTAAGTAGGGACTCATCCCATCCACAAGGCTCTCGATAAGCTTTCGAAATCTCCTCCTACTTTGTAGGCTCTCATCTAATCTCCTAAGCCTTCCTCCCTCAAATGATCAACAAAGATCCTAATTCAAACATTTAACTAACCTTGGTTTTCTACCTACCACACTTTACCAAGGTATGTCCTCATACTACTTAAATCCACTCCACACAAGCCTAATGCTTCAAACTTAGCTTTCTTCAAGCTTCACTATTTTTATATTTTTGTGAATAATCATAAATCAACAAAATACTACTTGTAATGTTTTACAAGTGTTAACAACACATGTGGACATCAATTTGGGCTCACATGTATCTTTCCACTTGCTTCTTTGCTTCCAGATGCAACTTCCAACCCCTTGATGATCCAAGGACAGTGTGAGGCCAAACCCCCCACCCTTAAGCGTCCGTAGTCCGAGTAGTGGGTTTGGGCTCACATTCCTCCGCGGTATTGGATTTGGACTTGGATGAGTCCATAGTGCAAGGTTCACCCTTCAAGTGGTCTTGGATTTAACTTTGGTCTTTGCTTCCTTTGTCTTGCCATCGCGAGAGTGCTCCACATTCTCCATTAATTTGTGCACGTGGTTTATTTTTAAAGAGAGGATGCAAGTGTTAAAAAACACTATTCTCTATAGTCAATCTCAAATACATTTACTTGTGAAAGCCACACATAACACTAACTAGCATAATGTAACTAACTACTTGTCTATGAGCTAATTAAGTAGGCTATCTACTAAGCTCCTTCATGAACCCATCTCTTTACTTTCTAATTACATAAACCTAGCTCCTTCATAAACCCAACTCCTTCATGAACCCAACTCCTTAGCTTCTAACTAAATAAACCCAGCTCCTTCGTAAACCCAGCTTCTTAGCTTCTAACTAAACAAACCCAGCTCCTTTATAAACCCAGCTCCTTCATAAACCCAGCTCCTTCATAAACCCAGCTTCTTAGCTTCTAACTAAACAAACCCAGCTCCTTCATAAACCCAGCTCCTTCATGAACCCAGCTCCTTAGCTTCTAACTAAACAAACCCAGGTCCTTCATAAACCCAGCTCTTTACTTTCTAACTAAACAAACCCAGCTCCTTCATAAACCCAGCTCCTTCATGAACCCACAACTTTGTAGTTGTAATTCCCAACTACCTCACTAATTATTCAAGCCCTTAACTAATCTTCCTACCTAATTTTCCTAATTCTACTAACAACCCCTTTCTAATCACACAATTCTTCTCTAATCCTAAAATCCTAAAATCCTAGAGAGGAGAGGGGGAGAGAGAATTTCCTAACTTCACTAAGACTAACTAATCCACACAAGTATATTTTTGCACTCATCACAACCTCAAGTGCTCAACTCTTAAACATGGAACTTGCAACCACGTGTATTCAAAACATGAACTTTAAGTACCACAAATTGGAATCATGAATTAACTTTAAAATCCTTCACGTCAACACTAATTCTACCAAGAGGTCAAGCCCTCTTCAAGGCTAACAAGCCTTGGCTCTCAAACTAAAAACTAAGCACACACATGTGCTCCAATATGGCTTCCCACACCCACACTTATAACTCGTGGGGTGCCTTGGAGCACAAAGGAAAGAGAGGATGAGTGAGGGAAGAATGAGGGATTATATAGTAAGCTTGAGGGGGTGAGCACCCTCAAGGCTCACGATAAGCCCTTGAGATTTCCTCCTACTTAGTAGGCGCCAATCCTATCTTCTAAGCCTTCCTCCCTCAAATGATCAACAAGGATCCTAATTCGAACATTTAACTAGCCTTGGCTTTCTACCTACCACACTTTACCAAACTTGGGATGCTTCAACCCAAACTTAGCCTCCTTCGCTTTCCGCCGCCATAACTTTCTCCCCTTACTTTCCCAAATCGTTGCTCACCACTTAATTCAAACCACGATGCTTAACTCGTGATTTGATTGGTGCTTTGAGAATTTGCTTATCCTCCACCTTGCATTCTTCCTTGGACCTTCCCCATTAAGTGGCCATGATGAGGTGGTCCACTTGTGCGCTCCATGTGATCCTCCATTCATCCCAATTCGAATGCACTTGCCTCTTGAGTCACTTTGGTTGTCTCCATCCATTTGTACTAGCCTACTCACTAACTACTCAATCCAAGTTCTCCTTACCTATCCTCATTCACTCAAATCCTTCCGAAGGTAAAAACACAATA